>JASJYW010000026.1:21631792-21677658 GCA_030386875.1 Morinoia aosen
CTCTATGAAAAGTAAAGAATTAAGATTTTTTGGTTTAGAGCACACATTAATGATGCTTCTGGCTGTGGTTTTTGTGACTATCGGTTCAGCTAAATCTAAAAGACAGCCAAACGATACTGCCAAATACAAAACTGTAGCCATTTGGTTTACGATAGCTTTGGTATTGATTTTAGTGGCTGTTCCTTCTGAGTTTTCTCCTATGAACTGGAGACCGAACTTCAGAGGATTCTGAAAAATCTAAGCTTTTATAAAAGGAAATTCTGAAGGATTAGGGTATACGAAAGTGTACCCTATTTCTTTTATCAGTAACTCAGAAGAAATGGTACGATTAAATTCTGACTCATCCGTAACATGAACACCTGTCTGAGCAAAAAATACCTCATTCTTACGAGGATGCTGCGGAGCTACCACATTGTACGTTTTTCCGGAAATATCCAGAGCAAGCATCTTCTTTACGATGTTAAGAATATCTTGATAATGAATATAATTTATCCGGGCTCCCGGCTTTGAAAGTGGGCGATTAAGAAACCACTTACTTAGGTACCTTTCATCTCCCATAAGCCCACCTAACCGTAAAACATTTAGCTGAGGATATGCTTCCCGAAAAAAATATTCTATATGCTTGAAATTATAGTTCAAGTCTATACAATCCTCCTCAGTAAAGTTTTTTTCAAGATCCGGATAGATGCCGGTTGAGCTACATAGATAAATGGGTTTGGTATAATTGCCTATGAACTTTTGCAAATTATCCAGCCAGAGATTTTGATTGGTTTTAGGAAATGTCAGAGCAATAAACAGAACGTCGGCACCATTAAATGTAGCATTAAACGCACCAGAGTCTAAAAAATCTACTTTAGTAACTTCAAATCCCTGAGATTTAAGCTGTGAAACTCTCTCTTCTGATCGGGAGGTAACAAAAAGTTTGTATTCGTCTTTTAAAACAGATGCCAGCCTCTCCCCTAACCAACCGCAGCCTATAATCCCGAAAGTTTTCATAGTGAATTATTTCTTTAAACTTTCTCTTACTTTCTTCCAAATGGCTATATGGTATGCAAAAGACTTTGACAAATCGTCTTCATCCCAAACAACATTTGATAAGATAACAAGACTCAGATCTTTTTCAGGATAGTAAAAGTTCATACTCACAAACCCCGGGGAATATCCAGTTTGGCCGTATTGCAGGATTTCATCTTTAATATCCACTGTGATTCCGTAACCGTATTTTGTTTCTCCAAAAAGCGGATGATTTCTTGTAGATACCGGATGCTGCGTGGTTAAAAGCTCCATTCCTTTTTTAGAGAAGAGCTTTCCGCTATAAAAAATCTTATTCCACTTCAATAAATCTTCGGCTGAAGAAATAAAAGATCCTGCAGCCACATAATTCTTCAGACTTTGTGTTTCGTATTCCGGAACACCGTTTTCATTTTCGGTATAACCGTTTACCTTTAAAGAATCAACAAGAGGATGGAAAGTGTTATTCAGACCGCATTTCAAAAACAATTCGGAAGATAAATCAGCAAAAGACTTCTCTGATGTTTTCTCCAGAATTTTACTTAACAGCTCAAATCCTATCTGAGAGTACTCATACTGCTTACCCACAGGAAAAACAGTGGGTTCGTTAAGATTTCTGATTCCATGCAAATGCGTAATCAAATGATGCACCGTTACGGTATCTGCCCATTTCTGGGTCAACTCAGGCAAATAATTACGAATGGGCAAGTTGGGGTCTATTTTACCCGCATCGATGGCCTGAATAACCAATGCTCCTGCAAACTGCTTAGAGATGGAGCCCACTACAAAGCGATCGCTCAGTTTAAATTTGGTTTCAACGCCCTTCGTCTTTTTGTAAACGGTTTTATTGCCCTTCTGAATCAGAATTACCCCACTGAAAGGTTTATTAGGATTGGATTCAAGGATTTTATCAAACTCCTTTTTTGACTGAGCAAATGAATACTGAAAAGCGAGAATAAATAGGATTAAAAAAAGACGCATTATAATTGTTTTACGAGTTGGGTTTTAGATAAAATTATAAAGGCAAAATCACTTTTACAAGAAGACTTCAGATAAGAACTATTTTTAAAAGCAAAACTATACGCATAAGTAGTATCGTCAAGTAACTGTACATTCGCCCCCGGATTTTGATCATTCTCTATACCGAATTTATACGCTTCGAGTAACTGACCTTTTGTCCCATTTTTAAATTGATCACTTGTTAATAAACTCGCAGCATACAGCTCCACACGGTTACCGTCTATGTTATAAGTGTTTTGACATTCTACTCTATAATCAGCGTTAAGTTTAGAGCTTAGAGACTCTCCTATTTCAGTAACTTTATTCAGCAAATCCTGTTCTGTAACCCGCTTAACTTTGCTGTTACGCATTACTTCTTTAATCTCCGTAGTATCTATTTGTTTTACCTTTCCGCAAGAGAAAAAGAAAACACAAATCATTAAAAAAACTATCCTCTTCATGGTATTAATAAACTGGAATCTCCGAAACTCAAAAACCGATAATTGTGTTCTCTGGCTTGTTTGTAAACTTCTTTCCAGCTGTACTCTCCAATTAAAGCTGCCACAAGAAGCAGCAGTGTAGAAGCAGGCTGATGAAAGTTAGTAATCAAGGCTTTACAAATCCTAAAGGTATAACCCGGAAAAATCATAATTTCCGTACTTCCTACCAATTGCTGCTGATTTTCTCTTTCTAGCAAGTCTAAAATAGCTTCGAAAGATTCACTCACACTTATTTCCTGATGTTCTTGATATGGAAAAAGCTTCTCGATAAAAAATGGATCAGAACTTCCTTCTAAAATCTTGACACCAAACCAATACAAACTTTCGAGTGATCGCATGGAAGTGGTACCTACAGGCACTATAAATTCAGGATTCTTTAAAAGTACTTCAATAAAGTCCTTATGCACAATCATCTGCTCCGAATGCATGGGATGATTCAAGGCATTTTCTTCCTTAACGGGTTTAAACGTTCCGGCACCAACATGCAAAGTCAAAAAGCTTCTCTTGATGCCCTTTGTGTCAAGTTCCGCAAAAACCTCATCTGTAAAATGCAATCCGGCTGTTGGAGCAGCTACCGCTCCGTCTTTTTCTGAATAAATGGTTTGATAATCCTGCTTATCTGATTCTTCTGACTCTCTGTTCAAATAGGGAGGCAATGGGATGTTTCCGTAGGCTGTAACCCATTCTGAAAACTGCATTCCGCCATCCCATGTGAGCTTCACAAGATTATTTTCATTATCAATCAACTGAGCTTTTAGTACATGGGTTTGATTATCAAGTCTAAATTCTCCTTCTAAAACCTCTTCACTTTTCCATCTTCTTTTGTTGCCAATAACACAGTGCCACGACACCGTTTCTGTCTGCTCCATTACTACCGGAAGAACAGTACTCGGTTCAACAGGATTTAGCAAAAAAATTTCAATATTCGCTCCCGTTTTACGCTTAAAAAAAAGGCGGGCAGGAATCACTTTAGTATTATTAAGTACCAAGTGAGCATTATCGGGCAGGTATCCTACTATGTCTTTAAATTTACGATGCTCTATTTCTGAACCCCTATAAACCAAAAGCTTAGACTCATCTCTCGGACTTTCGGGAAATTTAGCAATCTGTTTGTCTTCTAACGGATACTCGTAGTCCGAAATATTAATCTTCATTAGGAGCTTTTGTAGCTAAAAATTTAAATGGTAAAAACACTAAAATAATCAAGAGAATCAAAATACCCACCCAAAGCAGGTAATTGTAATTAAAATCAAGCTCCTTGTATTTAGAGCTGTTTATCTTATTAAGACCTAACAGCACAAATACCAAATACGTGTTTATAAACGCAAGCAACGCAGAAAACCAGCCTCTAAGGAAATTTCTAGTAGAATTAGGGTTTTCGCCCCACGAGCTCCCCGAAAACAACTTCTTAAAATCTAATTTAACCAAAGCATTTTCAAGTAATCTGAAGAGAAAATTTACTCCTAAAATTACACCTGCCACCCAATAAAAAAAATGTTGCTTACTGGTGTAACTATTGGGTTCTCCAGTCTCATTAAAGCCTATTGCTACGTTTTCAGGAAGATTAGTATAACAAAATAAAAACACCACAGTAAGAAGAATTAAAGAACCTATTCGCCAGAATTTAAAAAAAACATTTGTCATTAGTGAGACTGATATATATCTTTATTTATTGTACCCAAAAAATTAACGCAAATTTAGGTCAAAAGGATTCTAAATCGGAACATTATTAAAATATATGCCAAAAATTTATACCAAAGGTGGTGACAAAGGCGAGACTTCGCTGGTAGGCGGAACCAGAGTAGCAAAAGATCACGATAAAATAGAAGCTTACGGCACAGTTGACGAACTCAACTCGTGGATTGGAGTACTTTCTGATGCACCGGAAAATAAGCATCGAAATGATTTATTAAAAGAAATTCAGGATCGTCTGTTTACTATAGGTGCTGAACTAGCCTCCGAGCCGGAACAAAACAGAAAAAAACTTCCGGAGCTTTTTGAAAGTGATATCAAACTTTTAGAGAAAGAAATGGATACATATTCAGAAGAAATTCCTCCGTTAAGAGCATTTGTTTTACCGGGAGGCCACCCACTTGTTTCTTTTGCTCATGTGGCAAGAACTGTGGCAAGAAGAGCCGAACGTCAAGCTATCCGATTATCAAAAATTGAACCCGTAAATCCTCTAATTATAAAATACTTAAACCGCCTTTCTGATTATCTTTTTGTTCTTTCCAGAAAAATCACCCAAGAACAAAATGCAGAAGAAATAAGCTGGAAGCCTAGAAAGTGATGCCTCCAGCTTAATCCTTTTAGTCAATACACTCAGCACAATCTCAGCCTTAAACACAGCAGCGTTTGTCGTATTAAAACCTGGCTCTAGCAGAATATGTTTTGTAGCTTTATAGTCGGTCATGCCCACAGGGTTAACTGTTGCTTGAGACTTTATAGAGCCATAATGACTTATCAAGGCCGTTTGGCTTGTTCCTTTACTGTATGAAGCTTTGCTATAAACACTTATATCATCCACTCGTAATTGAGCTCTTGACCCGCTAGATACAGTACCTTTGTGGTAATAATTCCATAACAATTGAACATATGGCTGATTTTGAAGCTCATTCGGCAGTTTAATACCATCAAATATTTGAGAATGGCCGGCTTCAGCATTTCTTGTGTATTCTACAGGGTTTCCATTTTGATCTAAAACATCCTCAAAGTCAAGCAAATCACCTCGCCGATATTGGAGGCGAATCGCATAATCTCTAAAGTTAGGTAAAACAGTACCTCCGGTCCAGCTCACATAAACTGAGTCCTGACCAGTGGTATTCAGTGCTAACAGAAGACCTCCCATTCTTCCTCCGGGGTATCCATCATGACCATTGGTAGTATTTATAAAGGCTACTCCATCTTCTCCCAGACCGTTTATTCTGCTTTTGTTAGTAATATTAAATGCTCCTGAAGTAAAGCCACCTAATGTATCTTCTAACACATGCTCTTCAAATCCAGCATTTAGTGGATTAAAATAAACAAAAGCCATATTCTCTGGATGCGTTCCAGCAGCCGAGGCAGCACTCCATTCTTTAAATTTAAAACCACACTCATCTAACACTTTTGCTACAGGAAAAGGGCTGGACGATAAAATATGTTCTTCAAAGACGGCAGTGTAATTATAAGTGGTGCTTGCTGTTAGATTAATATTTAGAACAGGTAATGAGGATATTTGAACGCCGTTTCGAAGCCAATAAAGGAATTTGGCACCTTTATGTGCTATAGCTTCAAGCCGAAGCGGAGTATTTTTAAAATATGTACCTGTCCAAGGGTACGGATTATCCGAAACCCCTGGGGTGCTTGAAGATAAAATTTCTACAGTATTTACCTTAATATATCCATGTAAGTTATTGGACACATCTACTGTAACATTTCTTTCAGAACCCATACTAAAAAAGGTACGAAGATGAGTTCTCTGAAAACCAGGTCTTTCAGTAAAAAAACTAATCATTTCTCCAGTTTTATTAGTCCATTCAGTTACCGTTGGTGAATTCCACCGCTGTCTGTGCTCGGCTATCTCTACATTAAACTTATTTAGGTATTCATTAATGATACCCAGTGTTCTTTCAGGTAGGAAATGAGTATTTAAAATATCAGCAAAACGGGTGGCAAAAGCAATTCTAAATTGTGCATTCTGAAAAAGTTTATTAAAAACTACTGAGTATTCAGCACTTTCATTAAATAGTCTTTCGAAAGTATTAACATTACTTGAAAATGTAAGGTCAGCATCAAAGAAAATCCATCTCCATCTCCCATCATTATATCCTTTAACCGAGGGGTCAAAACCTGCTGTTCTCTTCCTCCAAAGCCTTACATTATTGTGTGGCCAGTCTAAATTAGCCACAAAGATTTCAGCTATTTGATAATCAATGAAATTTTCAACATCAATAAGTTTTGCCAAGGAATCATAATTAGCCTGACCTGAGAATGTCCGAGATTGTAAAAAAGACATAAGTTCATTAAACTTAACCATATCACCTTCATCAGCTGAATACCCAAAATATGTTTCTATAATATCTACACTATCTTTATTTACACCGTAAATAGTACTGAGATAATGCTTATCAATTCTCTCCCGCATGTTATGAATTCCCCAATACTCCCCGTTTATAAACACAATAGAGGGGTTAATGGCTTGATGTCCCATCTGTAAGCCACTAACAATCTCATGACTTGCTGCATCTTTAAACAGGTTCTCCTCCCAATTGTTGCCTGAGTTTCTCAGTAAAATATTCCGATGAAGACGATTCGGGTACTTCTTAAAAAAAGCATAATCAAAACTTTCTCCACCCAATACTCTTAGAGTTTTACGAGGTAGAGACCTAGTACACCCTCCATGAATTCCATAATCTAGAAACTTGTTAATAATTCTTGTGTTATCTTCAAAATACTCAAATCCACCGGTATATTGCCACCCTGCATTATAATTCCCATCCGCACAAAAATGAGAGGCCGTAGCATTAACGCCAGCTGTATACATACCTATATTATAATCGAATAGGTACTCTTCATTTAAACTTACTGAAACTAGTGGCAAAGAGTATTTCTCTGTTTCTGCAAAAATAAAGTATGTATTCACAGCTGTTTCTGAGAGTGAACCCGGTTTTACTGCTATTGCCTTGACCACTGTACCTTTAGTTATGGGAGTGGTAGGAAAATAAAAATTAGTTCCGCCGCTTAAATAAGACGAACTTTTAACAGATATTTTGTTAGGCTGACCACTTCTGTCACTTAACGGTATAGGTGAGGTATACGCATATGTAAAAGTCTGATCGGTAAGAAAGGAACCTAGTCTCTGATTTTTGTAGGTATACGTTTTACCTCCCAAATTTGCAGGGTCAGGGTCAGACCCGTCCAATGTGTAATAAATTACTGCTCCCGGCTCATCTGTTGTTATACTTAAGTTAAATGCAGAAGGAAACACTCCCCCCTGATGCGAAAAAACAGGAGCCGCCAAAAGACTATTGTACAATCCCGTAGTAGAGTTAATAACACCGGGAGTAGGGTTTGACGAGTACTTCCACTCGGCTAAATTTACCGGATGTCTCCCCATCGAAATATCAGCTCTCTGGGCCTCAAAAGTAAACGAATCAACCTGGGTAGTTCCGTCAGCAGCATAAAGTCCTATTTCCTCTCCACTTGCCGAAAGTCCTAGAGTTATATGTGTAGCTCCTAAAGATGGATTATCACTACATATCAGCACTAAATATCCGTTTGCAGGTATTACTATAGAGCCAGGAGCTTCGGGAAGTCTAACCTTGGTGGGGTTAGTTAAATCATCTGTTATATAATAGCCGGAAATATCTACAGGGCTAGAAGTTGTATTCCGTAGCTCAATCCAGTCATCACTACCAGCATATCCCGGTATATCAGTAGAATTGTTTGATGCCATAAACTCATTTATCAAAATTGCTCCAGACAAAGGAGCGGTATCATCATCCTTGCAATTATTTAGTTCACTATTTTCTGCTCGGGTTGAATTTCCAAAACCATTTTCATTAAAAATTAAAAGCAATAAACTTAAAAGTATAATTCTCATAAATATATTATTTTAGTTTTTCTTATATCAAAGACTAATTTGTTTTCGCTACTAAGGCTTTTATTAATTTAAACACTTCTTTATTTCTGCTTTAAACACAGCAGCGTTTGTCGTATTAAAACCTGGCTCTAGCAGAATATGTTTTGTAGCTTTATAGTCGGTCATGCCCACAGGGTTAACTGTTGCTTGAGACTTTATAGAGCCATAATGACTTATCAAGGCGACTTGGTTTGTTCCTTTATTGTATGAAGCTTTGCTAAAGACATCAATGTCATCTACTCTAAGTTGTGCTCTGGCTCCGCTTGTAACTGTACCCTTAAAATAGTAGTTCCATAATAACTGTACATACGGCTGATTATTAAGCTCCTCTGGCAATTTAATATTCTCAAAAACCTGAGAATGCCCGGCTTCAGGATTCCTATTATATTCTATTGGCTGGCCTGTTGGGTCAAGAACATCCTTAAAGTCAAGCAAATCCCCCCGTCTGTATTGAAGTCTGATAGCATAATCTCTAAAGTTAGGTAAAACAGTACCTCCGGTCCAGCTCACATAAACTGAGTCCTGACCAGTGGTATTCAGTGCTAACAGAAGACCGCCCATTCTACTCGCTGGATAACCTGGATGATCTGCGGGACCTCCGGTGTTTATAAATGAAACCCCGTCTGCTCCCTGTCCATTTATTCTACTTCTATTAGTATGATTGAATAACCCCGTAGTAAAACCACCTAGTGTGTCTGTAAAGAAATGATCTTTACTCCCCGCAACTATTGGATTAAAATAAACAAAAGCCATATTCTCTGGATGCGTTCCAGCAGCCGAGGCAGCACTCCATTCTTTAAATTTAAAACCACACTCATCTAACACTTTTGCTACAGGAAAAGGGCTGGACGATAAAATATGTTCTTCAAAGACGGCTGTGTACGTTTCATTTGCCGTTAAATTCACATTAACAATTGGGTTTTCGGAATAGAAGACCTCTCCTTTTAACCAATGTTTAAACTTACCCCCTTTATTTGCTTTGGCTTCTAATTTAACTGGTATTGCCTGATAGTAAACACCAGTCCATGGATATGGACTTTCAGTAATTCCCGGAGTGGTGGATAATATGTCAATTGTGTTTACTGTAATATAACCATGCAAAACATTCGAAACATTTACTGTGAGATTTCTACTGACTCCTAAGCCAAGACTATTTTGCAGGTGATTTCGCTGCTGATCTGGCCTATATTGAAAATAGTTCTTCATCTGATTAACAACTAGCTCCCATGTTGACGCATACGGGCTAGACCATCTTAACCTATGCTCTGTAATCTCAGGATTATATTTATTCTTATAATCATTTATAATCGCGTTGGTTCTCGAAACAAGGAAATTAGTATTTAAAAGATCTAAAAAACGTGAAGCAAATTGTTTTTCAAATGTCTGATTCTCCATAGCCTTTAAGAAAATTACATCGAATGGGCTATTAGAGTCTAATACACGAGTCAAAGCGTTAAAGTCATATTCATAGGTTTCATCGGTATCAAACAGTATCCATCTCCATCGTCCATCATGATAATGAGAGGTAGAAGTATTCGGATTAATGGCCTTCTTTCTCCAAAGTCTGACATTATTAAAAGGCCAATCATAGTTAGATATATAAATTTGGGCAATATAATAATCGATAAGGCTCTCAAAGTCTACAAGTTTAGACAAAGAATCAAAATTTGCACTATTCGTAAAATTAGTATTCGTCACAAAATTCCTTAATTGATTGAACGCTACAATATCACCCTCTTCAGCCTCATAACCGGCAACAGAAATCAGATCTACACTATCACTTGGTACATTAAACAATGTATTTAAATAGTGCTTATCAATCCTCTCTCTAATATTATGAATACCCCAATATTCTCCATTGATAAATACCACAGCGGGTTTATTTTCCTGCTTACCAAATTTCATCTTGTCCATGATATCGTGGTTAGCGGCATCTTTAAACAAGTTTTTATCCCAGTTACTACCCGAGTTTCTTAAAATTATATTTTGGTGAATTCTTTCAGGATAACTGTCAAAAAATGAGTGTTGCAAATTACCATCCCCAAGTACTCTAAGAGTCTTTCGAGGGTATATTCTGCTACACCCTCCATGTATTCTGTACACTACGTCAGTCCCTACTTTTTTTTCCTTATTTTCAAAAAACTCAAAATGTCCTGAATACCCGAATCCCAAATGATAGTTGCCATCCGAACACCAATGTAATCCTCCAAAACTACGTCCCCATGTATAAAATCCTGTATCATAGTCAAACATCTTTTTCTCATCCATGCTTACAGAAATGATTGGAAAAGAGTATTTATTAGGATTTGAAAATACAAAATAGGTATTTGTAGAAATTTCTGATAGTCCTCCGTCAGTTACCGCCATTGCTCTTACTACTGTCCCTTTCGCAACTTTTGTAGTGGGAAAATAATTATTGCTAAAGCTATCATTAGGCGAGGAACTTTTTACTGAAACCTTATTATCTGAGGAAGATCTATCCGAAATTGAAATAGAAGACGAATATAAATGGGATTTCATCACCTCCGTTAAAATAGGAGAATAAGGGGCATTACGATATTGGAAGGTTTTACCGTCAACATTCTGAGGATCCGGATCAGACCCGTCTAAGGTATAATAAATGAGAGCATCAACTTCAGATGAAGTAATTGATAAATTGAAACCTGCCGAATAAACTCCACCTATGTGTGAAAACGTCGGAGCCGAAATTAAAAAGTTATAACTATTGGTCAAATCATTAATTAATTCCGGGGTTGGATTTTTAAAGTACTTCCACTCGGCTAAATTTACCGGATGCCTTCCCATCGAAATATCTCCCCTTTGCCCTCCAAATGAAACAGTGTCTATCATCGTAGTTCCATTTGCAGCAAATAATCCTATCTCTTCTCCGGAAGCCGATAAGCCCAAAGTAATATGTCTTGCCCCTAACGAAGGATTATCGCTACATATCAGAACCAAATATCCATTTGCAGGAACAACTACTGACCCTGAAGCTGTAGGTAAACGAACCTTGGTGGGATTTGAAAAGTCATCTGTTATATAAAACCCTGAAATATCTATTGCACTAGAAGTAGTATTCCGAAGTTCAATCCAGTCATCACTACCGGCATATCCCGGTATATCAGTAGAATTGTTTGATGCCATAAACTCGTTAATCAAAATGCTTCCTGAAAGCAAAGAGTTGGCACCAATCGACATTTCAGAAGTGTTTGCTGCTTTCTCCTTTGAATCAATTTTTACTTTAATACTATCTAAAACGAGATTAGAGTCACCAAGACTAAATTTATAAAAAACGTGTCTTCTGTTGTTCTTTGATTCTAGTGCTAAAGTTTTAATTGAACCAGTAAAATAGAAAAAAAGGGTTAAAAGCAGTAAAGACGTTTTCATATCAACGGTATATTTACAATGGCAACTAAATGTTATAAAACACCAAATAAAATCTAATAAAAAGCACTTCAAAAACAAATATAAACAAAACAAAACCCTAGATATACATTAGCACCACTCCTTTTGAGAAACTTTTTATTTAATGGTAGCTATAAATTTTCAAATATCCGAACCTCTTCGGCCTATGAAAAGCAGGACTCTCACCTGAGAGTGTACTTTGCCAGCAAACAAAATCGCAGGTAGCTGCATCACATTCCCAATTGGGGTTTGGATGTGAAACCCTGGAGCGGATTCTGTAGAAATTTAAACGGTAATTTCCGTCAATGTCATGACCAATAAATTCCCAAGGGATGTGTAAATATCCAGACCAAGCGTTTTCTATTAGTGAAACTTCATGTAAGATACCGGCCTCTTGAGGGGTTACTTGTTTAACTATACTTTGCAAACTTTCTCCTAAATCAGGATTTGAAATTTCACCTATCCATAAAGCATTGTTCGGGTTTATTTCTATTTCAAGATATTCTTTCGGATCATCTTTTCCTAAACCTATAAAAACTTCAAAAACCTCTTGATTATAAAGAGGCTGATTATGTTCAATAAGCGTATTTTCGGAAGTAAAATTATTATCTCTGCATACAAACTCTACCTTCAGATACTCTTTATCACAGCTCACCTCCACCTCTGTTCTGAAATCAGCATCTGATCCGTCGGTAGCATGATGAAAAGGCGAAAGAATTAAATGTTTAGAATCTGAGTCTTGTAAATAAATACGCATAAAATTGATTTGGTTGACAATAAACGAATAGCTAAAGTAATCGTTTATGATATACTAAGCCAGCTGAGTCTATAAAATGCTAATATAAATTAATTACTAACTTCATCCTCTATTTTTTTGTAGCTTTGCAGACTTTTTAAGCGGAAATCACCGTTTTTTGAAAAAAAACTTTACGAATGCAAACTTTGAGAGTACTTGTACTTATCCTATTAACCCTACCTGCGATGGCTCAGATAGAGCCAAGATTGTTTGAATTTGGACCAACGGCCGGTCTAAACCTTTCTAACGTCTCTCCTGCTGATACTTTTACTTATGATTCTAAAGCCAAATTTGGCTTAAAGGGCGGAATTTTCGCTCGATTTAACTACGGCAAATTCAGTCTTCAACCTGAGTTTATTTATCAAGCCAAAGGATCAAATCTTACGAAACCAGTCAATGGAACACATACGTACAGATATCTTACCACTCCTATTTTAGTGGGATATTCACCGCTAAAGCACATTTACATTGAAGCAGGGTACGAAAGGGCTTGGGCTTTGAACAAACTAAACGAAACGCCCGTAGCCGGAAAACCGTATGGTCCGGGACAAGGAAAAGACCAAAGTTTGATTTTTGGAGCGAGAGTAAACCTTTTAGATATGTTTTCTCTATTTAGTATAAACTTTAGATATGTACACGGTCTTGACAATGTTACTGACCTGAAAGTAAATAACATACCGCTAAACTTCAGTAACAGAAGTTTCCAGATAGGAGCTTCTTATACTTTCTCTGAACAATACCTATGGAATAAAAAGTTTGGCCCTAAAAAGAAAAAGAAATAATGGGATTTATAGATGAGCTAAAATGGCGTGGCATGATTCAGGACGTGATGCCCGGCACTGAAGAACAATTAAACAAAGAAATCACTACAGGATACATAGGTTTTGACCCAACGGCTAAGTCGCTTCACATAGGTAATCTTGCCACCATTATGGTGCTGAAGCAGTTTCAGATGGCAGGCCACAAACCGCTGGCATTGGTGGGCGGTGCTACCGGAATGGTGGGTGATCCATCAGGTAAAAGTGCTGAAAGGAATTTTCTTTCAGAGGATGCTTTACTTGAAAATCAGGCCGGAATAAAAAAACAGTTAGAAAAATTTTTAGATTTTGACTGCGGAGACAACTCGGCCGAAATTATAAACAATTACGATTGGTTTAAGGAAATCAGTTTCTTAGGCTTTCTAAGAGAAGCCGGAAAATACCTTACTGTAAACTACATGAGTTCAAAAGACTCTGTAAAACGCAGAATTGAAACGGGGATTTCTTTCACCGAGTTTTCTTACCAGCTAATCCAAGGGTACGATTACTACCATTTATATAAATCACGCGGTGTAAGGCTTCAAATGGGAGGTTCTGACCAATGGGGAAATATCACCACCGGAACTGAACTTATACGCAGAAAAGAAAACGAAAACGACGAAAACGCATCGTATTCGGCATTTGCATTAACCACGCCGCTGCTTACCAAAACCGACGGAACTAAGTTTGGTAAATCTGAAGGAGGAAATGTTTGGCTAGATCCTGACTTGACCAGCCCGTATGAATTTTACCAGTTTTGGCTTAATCAAAACGATGCTGACTTACCTCGCCTGCTAAGAGTTTACTGCTGCTATTTAAGTAAAGAGGAAATAGAAGCATTAGAAGCTGAACACGCTCAGGCTCCGCATTTACGTATTGCCCAAAAAGCATTGGCAAAAGAAGTAACTACTATGGTGCATAGTGAAGCTGCTTACGAAACCGCCGTAAAAGCATCTGAAGTACTATTCGGTAAAGCTACATTAGACACATTACAGGGTCTGGATGAAAAAACTTTTAAAGAAGTTTTCGTTGGTGTTCCTCAAACCATAGTTAACAAATCTGACTTGACTGCGGAGAGCACTCTTTTAGACTTAATCTCTGTACTTTCTAACAGTGAAATCTATCCTTCAAAAGGAGAAGCCAGAAAGGCCATCCAAGCCAATGCCGTCAGTGTAAATAAAGAGAAAACAAAAAACGATAGACTTTTAATTTCTGAAATTGACCTACTTCAGGGAAAATATATATTAATAGGAAAAGGGAAGAAAAATCATATTGTGGAATTAGTGTAGCTTAATTGTTGTATAAGATAAAGCTAATCCCTAATGAATCAACCATATTATAAATATCTTAGAGACGAGGATTGTCTTTGGTTTGAGTTTAAAAGCATAAGCCCACTCAGAACCATTCAAAAGGTAGTGGTTTATAGTCCTTTAGAGGGCAAATCGAATATTTATAACCTTGCTCTGGCTGATTCTTTTCCGGACGGCTCTTTTAGTGATAAAACTGTTTCAAATAATGATGACTTAGACAAAGTTATGGCAACAGTAATAAGAACCATACTACATTTTTTTGAAAAGCATCCTACTAAGATGGTATATATTGAAGGAAGTTCAAGAGAACGAACACGCCTTTATCGTATAATAATTTCGCAACAAATATCCGAAATTGAAAAAATATTTAACGTGTATGGACTACAAGAGTCTCACATGGAACCGTTCAAAAAGAACCAAAACTACGAGGCTTTTGTTATAACTTTAAATAATAAAGAAAACCTTTTAAAACATTTATTATGAAAACTTTAAGTAATAAAGTCACAGGAAAAAAAACAAAAGGTGAATTTTCGTCTATAGATGAGCTGGTGCAAGAAAAACAAAAACGTGCCAACAAGACGTTGAAAAATGTAGATTTAAGCCAATTATCCAAACTTGCACAATAAATACTCTTGCTACGTTAGCATTCATTCCCCCTACTCCACCTCATAAAAATATTTCCATAAAAGTCCGTACCCAAAAAATATACCAAAGAGTATAAATACAAGAACTGGCATCTTAAACATCACCAGTAAGGCAAGTCCAACTCCTGTGAAAAATACGATCTGAAAGCCCGTTTCATTATTTCTAATCCTGAAAAGCTGGTAATTCATAAGCCCGAAAGAAACGGCTATCATAAACAAAATTTGCAAAACCCAGTCTATAACAGAAAGCGAATCAGGGAAGTTCCTAAGTAAAACTACCGCTTCAGGAATCAAAATAACAGCAGTCATGCCCAAATATCTTAAAGCCCAATTGAGTTTACTTAGTGGCATATTTCTATAAAAACTGAAATACACCTGCTCAAAAAGCTGCACATTTTGTATAATAACACTTTGCGAAAAAGCAGCCAATAAACTACCCAGACTAATCAAACGAATATCATAATCATCTGTAGGGTATAAGTAACACATCCCCATCAGAATGAAAGCCGTAAAACACTTGGTAATAAACACCAAAACGGTCTGTTGCGTAAGTAAATATCTTGGAAAAAATAACCACTGCGGAGTAACAATATTTAAACTAAAGTACTTTCTTACATTGTCCTGCTGACTATTGGGGTGCTGTATCTTATAATTATAAACAGCAGCTCCTACTAAGAGAATCAGCAAATTAACCGATGCAATAATCAAAAACCGAAGCCCAGGTACTTTCTAAAATCCCTTTTCCTATCATGACTACTGCATAAAAAAAGGTGAGCTGAATAAGCCCAAACTGAAGATTCAGAAACGCAAAAAAAACGTTTTGAAGGAGAAAATAACCGGGCATGATATAGAAATTCACTGCTTCGATTCGACAAAAAACGAAGGGTAAAAAAAGTGACCTTAGCTGCATAAAGTACCCATATCAAACAAATCCCTGAAAGAGTCAAAGGACTATGAAGAGCCTCTTTTATTATGGCTAAATGCTCATTTGCCCTCAGAAATCCAAAAGCAAACATCATCACCGCAAAGATAAAAATGGCGTTTTGACGGTAATATTCCTTTACAATGGACAGATAAAAAATCCGGTTCATACTTTAAAGATGCTTTGGTTTTCTACCTGATAAAAATTCTGAATAGGGAGGTTTTCAAAAATAAAATCCTGGTGAGACGAGAGCAGGAAGTTCACACCTTTCTGCTCTGAAAACTCTCTCACCAAATCATACACTATCCCTACGCTCTTTACATCTATGGTAATCAGTGGTTCATCAAGAATAATAAGTTCGGGATTTCCTAAAAATGCCGAAATGAGCGTTATCTTTTTAAGCATTCCGCTGGAATATGTGCCTGCGGAATTTTTCCAGTAAGTGTGAGTATCAAAACGCTCCGCAAGAGCTTGCAACTCTTCTTTTGAACCACGCTTGGCTTTATTTATAAAACTCAGAATATCGTATCCGCTCAAAAATTCAGGATAAAGCGGCTCCGCTTCACTCATGTTTACTCTTAGGCGATACGCTATTGACTCCTTTTTTTGATTTATGTTATTCCAAAAAATATCGCCTTCATAGGGGACAATTCCTGCTATAGAACGAAAAAAAGTAGATTTCCCGGAACCGTTTACTCCTTTAACCCAATGCATTCCATCGGGAATTTCAAGGTAATCTACTGCAACAATTTTTTGTCCTGAATAGCTTTTTGAAAAATTTTGAATTTTGAGCATGTAATTAGGTTGATGTCAAAACCTAAATGTATATCAATAATATAACTTTCACAACTTTTTTTATAACCGCAACTTTCACAAGTTTATGCGGCGGTTACATCATTATAGATGGTGAGCCTAAAAAATCTCACCAAATTATTTAGTTCTTCAAACTCGCCATATCAATCACAAAGCGATATTTCACATCACTTTTCAGCATTCTTTCGTAAGCTTCATTGATTTCCTGCATTTTGATAATTTCAATATCTGAAACAATGTTATGCTCTCCACAAAAATCAAGCATTTCTTGTGTTTCTGCAATTCCACCAATTACGGATCCTGCAACTGATTTCCGTCCCATAATCATAGGCACACTATTCAAAACAGGTTCTAATCCGCCTAAATAACCTACTAAAACCAAAGTACCATTGATATTTAAAGTAGCCACATAAGGATTAACATCATGAACATACGGAACAGTATCTATTATCAAATCAAACTTTCCTCTTACAGAATGCATTTGGGTTATTTCTGTAGAAATAACCACTTCATCTGCTCCTAAATCTAAAGCATCCTGTATTTTTTCAGGTGTTCTCGAAAACAACGTAACAGATGCTCCTAAACCCTTAGCCAGCTTAATGGCCATGTGTCCTAAACCGCCTAAACCAACCACGGCCACCTTACTTCCTTCTTTTACATTCCAATGCCTGAGAGGTGACCATGTGGTAATACCTGCACACAATAACGGAGCTACTGCTGCCGCATCCAGATTTTCTGGTACACGCAGCACAAACTCCTCACGAACCACCACTTTTTCAGAATATCCGCCAAAAGTTCTTCCTCCCAAATGGATGTCTATACTATTGTAAGTTCCTGTAAAACCATTTAAGCAGTATTGTTCCAAATCCTGCTTGCAACTGCTGCACGTTTGGCAAGAATCTACCATACAACCCACGCCAACCAAATCGCCTAGTTTAAATCTGGATACGTCAGAGCCAATATTGGCCACTCTTCCTATAATTTCATGCCCGGGAACAGCCGGATAAACCGTTCCGCCCCAGTTGTTACGGGCTGTGTGTAAGTCAGAGTGACAAACTCCGCAATACAAAATATCTATCTCTATATCGTTTGCAGTGACAGTTCTGCGTGCTATTGTAATCTCCACTAAATCTGCTTCTTTTGCTTCTGTACCGAAAGCCTTTACATCTATTGTGTTCATTATCTATTTGATTTTCTTAAATACTTCACTCATCATAACCTTATCTAAACTAAGCATATCGTTCAATTTAAGAGATTTTACCATTTTTAATGTAGCGTCTTTGTAGTAAACAAAATGCGGCGTTTTTAGATGCGACAGATACGCTTGTTTATTGGCATAAATCTCTAAAATGCTTATTTTGGTTGGCTCACTTTCTTTAAAAAGCGGAAAAATTGAAATCACTCCGTCTTCTACCTTAATTGAAGCAGCAGCCTCGCTTTTTAAAATAGCGGTATACTCTTCCAAATATTCAGCGAAAACCTCTACTTCAGCAATTCTCACCATCACGTCATTATCTAGGATTGGTTTAATCTCCCTTCCAATGATTTCCCGAATTGTATTTGCCTGCGTTTTGTTGATCGTTTTTTCTACCAAATCTGCAATAATTACCAACTCATTTTCTGTAATTCCTACATTTTTGCCCACATTAATATGTGACTGCAACTGCCCTTCCACTCCTTGCATTGCTGCCAAAGCCGAAATAGTCACGAGTTCTCTTTGTCTATAGTTTAGCACGTCACTTCCAAAAATATCTGCAAACAAATGCTCCTTTAAGAAGGAATCAATACGGGGAGCAAATTCCCCAAAACCGGGTGCTGGCTTTGACTGAGGAGTTTTGGTTAATTCTTCCAAAACTTTCCGTCCTCGCTCGTAATTATCTCCTGAATAACTACCAAGCAAAATCTCACGTCCTTCCAGATCTTCAATTCCCCTTGATTTCCTTTCATACAAAACAGCTCTAAAAGTATTGATTGCATTTAAACTTCTGGGAAAACCACAGTATGCATAAAGCTGAACCAATGCTTCTTTGATTTCATTTATGGTTAATCCGGCCTCTAAACCGTTGCCTAGTTCTAATTTTAGCTTTTCCAAGTTACCTGTAGCGGTTAAAGACGAGATAATTACGAGACTTTGCTCTTTTGAGTTTAGGCCATACTCTGGAAATGTATTTTGTTGGGCGTTTCAGAATTTTAACACATAATAGGAAAGTAATAAAAAGCATTCTTGCCTTTTGGCTGTAGAGTTTAATCATCTGTTTAATAGTAAGTGCTGTTTTTTTTCGTTACAAACCTGATTATTTTTATTCAATACTGGTTCCATTCATCTACTGTTTGTCTATTTTATACAATCTGCCCCCATCAGTAATTGCGTATAGTGCCCCATCAGTACCCTGCGTAATGTCTCTGAATCGCTGATTTTCTTCTGAGAGCAGTCTCTCCTCACCCGTCACACGATTATTCTCTATAACTAAACGGGCAATATGCTGACCACTTAGAGCTCCTACAAAAAGATTGTTTTCCCCATTCCGGAACACGGTTTCCTCTATAAAATGTGATTCCACTGGGAGAAATAACGGGATCCCCAATAATAGACGGGCTGTTCCAATCCGTTTTGTTGCTGAATTCCGGCACCAATGGCCTGCCCTCCATATTCTATTCCGTAAGTAATGGTAGGCCATCCATAATTTAAACCCGGCTGAACCCTGTTTATCTCATCGCCTCCACGTGGTCCATGCTCACTTTGCCAAAGATCACCGCTTACCGGATGCAATGCCATTCCCTGCGGATTTCTATGCCCCATACTATATAATTCCGGCAAAGTGCCGCTCCCACTAAAGGTTGGATTGCCCGGTGCAGGTGAGCCATTGGTAGTAATTCTAACGATTTTTCCGAGGGCTGCAGAGACAGATTGAGCAAAGGAACTTGTGGTTTTTATCACCTGAACTTACCAATAGGTTTCCTGAAGCATCAAAAAGAATTCTTCCTCCATAATGTGACATACTGTTAATTGCCGGAGTGGTTCTATAGATGACAGCCGCATTTTCTACAGTTGCTTCATTATCTGCGAGCCTGCCTTTAGCCACCGCAGTAACTGTTCCGCCCGTTACGTTTTCAGAGAAAACCCAATAAATCATCCTGTTAGAAGAAAACTGAGGATCAATACAAACCCCTAATAAACCTCCTTGCTCTCCTGAATTAACCGCAGGTAAACCGGTGATAGATGGCCCTACGCTTCCGGTATTGGTAACTATACGCATAGTCCCTCCTTTTTGAGTGACCAGCAATCTGCCATCTGGAAGGCTTGTTATGCCCCACGGAGAACTTAATTCTGAGGTTAGAATGGTACTAGAAATTACTGAAAATGTTTTTAACACACCGTTAATGCGAGTTTGCCCTTCAAAAGCCGGGCGATAGCTGGTATTCGCCGCATTTGTTTCTACCGGCGTACCTCCTGCTGGAGCCTCTGGCTCAGGAGTTTCTTCATCAGTCTCAATTGTTTTAGAACATGAAAAAATCCCTGCCATTAAACTTAAAACAAGAAACAACTTAAGTTTTGATTTCATAGTTTGTACGTATTTTTTACTTACTTAAACCTCAGTTAGCGTATTCTTCTTCGGTTACTTCCTCCATCCAGACTACTGCACCTTTTTCCCGACCGGTGATGGTCACCTGTACAAAGGCAGTATCTGCACTTGCCCCGTGCCAATGAGCTAAATTAGATGGACACCGGATAGCATCGCCTTTACGGAGAATTTGCTTTGGTTTTCCTTTTTCCTGATAGTATCCCACTCCATCTATCGCCAAAAGGATTTGTCCTGCCGGATGCAAATGCCACTTGCTTCTTGCACCCGGTTCAAAAGTCACATTGCCCACAGAAATAGAGTTAAGACTAATCGGCATCTATGAGCATTTGCAGGTGAGCCGTGCCTGTAAAATTGTTATTGGTTATAATATCTCCTTGCGGAAAAATGTTTGTGCCACTAATAATTAACGTTTTCTCATCTTTATGATTGCACCCTGAAAAGAGAATCGTCATTAACGCTATAGAAGAATTGAGTAGTGCTTTCATAGTATTTCTCTGTTTTAGATGTCTCATTTTTAGCACATTATAATCATCCCCCTGTGTGTCTAAAAGTTAGACATGGATGTTTCATAATTTTAATTCTTTTTTTTGAACTTTTCGGCTACGCTACCATAATACTCCTGAGTAAGTACTTGGGTCCAAGTTGTCGGCTGTTCACCACCGTTAAAGAGCCAAATAAGTAACATCACTCTCTTTGGTGGCTGAATGCCAGTGTTCTACGCCTTTTTTTGCACTTAATCACATCACCGACCTTAAGGATAATCGGCTCTTTTCCTCTTTCCTGATAAATTTCAGAGAGATGAACAACCGTAGCGTCTCCTCCGTATTTGTTAATCGTTGTAGCCCATTTTCTGGCCATTTCTAATCTGGCTCGCCATCCGTCTGCTCCGGGGTTAGAAGCATCATAGTCTTTTGGAATAAAATCACCGGAATAGATTACGATCGGTATTTTTGGTAAGCTTCAGAAATTCTTCCTTTGAAACAGTTGCAGGTTCCAATGCTCCGGCAGAACTGGATATAGCTAGCGGCACCTCTCCTTCCGGAAAGACATCTTACCAATACCTGCTGGTTCACCTGACTACGCACTTAACCTATCATTTGGACCAAATAAACTACCACAGAAGATTAATAGACGAAATTTAACTCAACCGGAAATTCTACAAGCCAAACTCCTCAAACTGTAAGTCAAAGGCGACTTGCTGTACGTAACTTTGTATAACAAAATTGATGCAGCCATGAGCCAACCCATTTATATCCCTTTAAAAGATGTTGATAGCGAACATTGTGCCTTAATTGTTGATAAAGGCTTAGGTGAAGTCAAAGGTGTACAGTCGCACAAAGTAGAGCTCAACAATAACCGTGCAATAATTACTCCCGCTAAATATCCGGAAGAAGTAGTGCAGGCTGCTGTGGAAAAAATACGTGATTTAGGTTATGATGTACCTACCATTAAAAAGACATTTCCGGTTATGGATATGGCTTGTGCCTCATGTGCAGGTAGTGCAGAAGCCACATTAAATAATCAGGTGGGTGTGGTTAAAGCAGAGGTAAACTATGCCAATCATTCTGCTATTATAGAATTTATACCGGGTTTAGTGAGTACTGAAAACCTCAAAGCAGCCGTGCAGGCAGCCGGATATGACCTGATTGTAAATGAGAAAGAAACCGCCACACTGGAGCAGGTTAGAGAAAACAACTACAATACACTCAAGAAACGAGTTATAGGAGCCCTGATTTTTGCAGTACCATTGTTTATAATAGGTATGTTTTTCATAAATATGCCCTATGCCAATTACATCATGTGGGCATTAGCTACTCCCATGTTGTTCTACTTCGGAAAACAGTTTTTTACAGGTGCATGGAAACAATTAAAGCATAATAGTGCCAACATGGACACCTTAGTAGCTGTAAGTACGGGTACCGCCTATATCTTCAGTGTTTTCATCACTCTTTTTCCTGAATATTTACATTCCAAAGCAATACATCCTCATGTATATTTTGAAGCTGCCGGAATAGTAATTGCCTTTATTTTATTAGGAAAACTATTGGAAGAAAAAGCAAAAGGGAATACCTCTTCTGCCATTAAAAAAACTAATGGGGCTTCAGCCTAAAACGGTTACGGTAGTTCATGAAGGAGGACATCAGATGGAAATGCCGATTCAGTCTGTAAAAACAGGAACTACGCTTCTGGTCAAACCAGGAGAAAAAATAGCGGTAGACGGCATGGTACTATCCGGTAAATCCTATGTAGACGAAAGCATGATTAGCGGAGAACCCATACCTGTATCGAAAACAGAAGGACAAAAGGTTTTTGCAGGCACTATCAATCAAAAAGGAAGTTTTCAGTTTCAGGCAGAAAAAGTAGGCGGTGATACAGTTCTGGCTCAGATTATAAAAATGGTGGAACAGGCTCAGGGGAGCAAAGCTCCCGTACAGAAACTGGTAGATAAAATTGCAGCCATTTTTGTGCCTGTTGTAATGGGAATAGCACTTCTCAGCTTTGCTATATGGATGATTTTGGGAGGAAACCATGCTTTTACTCAGGGACTGATAGCTTTTGTAACGGTGCTTGTTATTGCTTGTCCGTGTGCATTGGGGCTCGCCACGCCCACAGCCATAATGGTGGGTGTAGGTAAAGGTGCAGAGAAAGGCATACTTATTAAAGATGCCGAAAGCCTTGAACTCGCCCAAAAAGTAAACGCCATAATTCTGGACAAAACCGGTACAATTACAGAAGGAAAACCTACTGTTATTTACACCAAGTGGTTTGTAAATAAAACCGAAGAGTTAAGTAATATACTTTACAGCATCGAGAAATCTTCTGAGCATCCGCTGGCAGATGCTATTGTAAAACACATGAAAGACCACTCTTTTTTTCTTAAAGATATACTCATAGAAAACCTTTCAGGACAAGGAATAGAAGGAACGTATAACGAAAAATCCTACATTATCGGGAACGCACTTCTTACTGAGTCCAGAAAAATTCAGATTCCTTCACACGCTGAAGAATGGATAAATAATGAAGTGAACAAAGCTAGAACAGTAGTACTTTTCAGCGATGAAAATCAACTGCTAGCAGCTATCTCCATAGCTGATCAGATTAAACCCACTTCCAAAAAAGCCATAAACGCATTGCATAAAGACGGAATAAAAGTGTATATGCTTACCGGTGACAACGAGCAAACCGCCAAAGCCGTAGCTTCTGAAATGGAGATAGATGATTATAGGGCCAATGTGCTTCCTGCCGAAAAAGCTGTATTTATCCAAGAGCTACAAAGCCAGGGCAAAATAGTGGCCATGGTGGGCGACGGCATAAATGATTCCAATGCCCTTGCTCAGGCCGATGTAAGCATTGCCATGGGCAAAGGAAGTGACATAGCTATGGATGTGGCTAAAATGACTATTATTTCGTCAGATTTAACTAAAATTTCTGAGGCTATTCATTTGTCTAAATACACCAGTCAGGCCATAAAACAAAACCTCTTCTGGGCGTTTATTTACAATGTAATCGGTATTCCGATTGCCGCCGGACTACTGTACCCCCATAAACGGTTTCTTGCTGGATCCCATGTGGGCCGGAGCTGCCATGGCTTTTAGTTCGGTGAGTGTTGTACTCAATAGTCTTAGGTTAAAATGGAGAGAGATTTGAGAGGTGAGTGATGAGGAATGAGGGGTGAGTGATGAGTGATGAGGGGTGATAAATTTAAAAAATAGAACAATAGAGTTTATACAAATTAACTATTTGCTCCTAATTTAATTTTAAGATTGTGAATGGCACAGGCAATCTTCATTACCAAATTCCGGGTGGCTTCTTTGTAAATTCTTATTTCATCTTTTACAATTCTTAAAATTTTAACCCCTCCAATAGCATGCTCTATAAGGACCTTTTTTGAGGATATTTCCTTATTTTTTATTTTTTGTTCCTCAGAAAGTTCCCTCCCTTTTGGCTTTTTTATGGGCATAGTAATTTTTACGTTTTCAGGATTATAACCTTGATAGCCTGTGTCTTGAAGAAGTTCAATTCCACTGTTTTCAGGAAATACCAAATTTTCTTCATCTGCTATTTTTTTGTCATGAGCAGTTCCATGATACGCTTTACTCAGATATAAAATACTCTTGCTCTTATCGCTAATGATGTTATGCTTCACGGTATGCGTTTTTTTTTTCCACTATAATGCCTTTTTTGCTCTTCTTTATGCAACGGACGCTGGATACTGCGTTCTGTTCCATCTAAATACAAGCTCTGTACTGTTTCCAGCAGTTTTGCTAATGATTCTGAATCTTCTGCGGGAACTAATTGCATTTGCTCCAGGGTAAAGAATAGTCGTTGTAATAAAAAATGAATCCACAGATTGCATTGGGGTTGTTTCATCCCCCAATTACTGGCGTGAGTCTCTTGTAAAGTGTTGTTTTTCAAGTAACTTAGTATAAAACAAAGTTTGTCTTCTGTTTTACATAAAACACCATCTTTCCGTACACCCATTTTCTCCGTTTTCGTGGGGTACCATCCATCGTAAAATGTTTATAATACGATTCCAAATCTTTACTAAAAAAGTGAACCAAATTTTCAAAAACAGATAATGAAACTCCTATCACTGCCTGAAATTGCTTCTCATTCTTTTTTAAATTATCGTAACTTTGACTAAATTTCATATCCAAAAGTATGAAATTTTACTGACTTGTATAAACTCTAATTAATAATAACTGAAAGCTGACGGCTCAAAGCTGACAGCTCAAAACTCAAAAAATATGAAATTCAAAACCAATATCAATTGTGGTGCCTGTGTGGCCAAAGTAACTCCGATTCTGAATGATAACGAACAAATAGAAAACTGGAGTGTAGATACCGAAAATCCTGAGAAAATTCTAACACTATCAGGAAAAGGCGTAGACGAAGAAGACCTGATTCATTCTTTGAAGAAAATAGGCTACAAAGCCGAGAAGATAGAGGAATAAGGGATTTGAGCTTATGAACAAAAATTGAGGAACAATTAACGCCTAAGTTTTTGTTTGAATAGTATAACTTTACTAAAATTTACAACTTATGGTTCAGATTAGTATAGAGACTGACGACAAAAAGCTTATAAAAGCAATAAAAGCCTTGCTTGATTATTCTGGGGCTTCTTATTCTGAATCAAATACTGAAATGAATAAGAAGGAATTTGAAACTAAAATAAATTACTCCCTCCAAACAAATTAAGGAAGGAAAAAGTACCAAAGTTAATGATAAAAAAGAGCTTCACACTTTTCTGGAATCTTTATGAGTTATAAACTGGATTTTTCAGATTAAGCTAGAAATGACATTCAGAAAATAAAGAAATCCGGCAACAAAGCTTTATATAAGAAACTACTAATTCTGCTTGAAGAGCTTATAGATCATCCAACTTCCGGAACAGGAAAAACCTGAACTTCTAAAATATATAAAACCTCCATCTTGGTCGCGAAGAATTTCCGGAGAACACAGACTTGTTTACACAATAGAAGACACCACTGTAACCATTTTAGTGCTTTCTGCATGGGGACATTATGATGATTAAACATCAGTAAAAGGGCTCTCAAAACATTTTTTCTCGTCTCACAAAAAAAAATATTTCATTTTTCTGTAACAAATTTCAGCTATCACAGTTTACAAGGCATAATTCTTAAGAAAAGCTATTGAACTCATTATCTGACAATGCCCTTATGCTAAAAGTAAAAACCGGTGATCTTGACCGGATGGGGCTGCTGTTTGAAAGGCACTATAAGCCGCTCTTTGGATTTCTGTACAGAATGTCCTCAGACAAAGAAAACAGCGAAGATATGACTCAGAATGTTTTCTTAAGAATGATTAAATACCGTCATACCTACAAAGGAGACGGAGAATTTAAAACCTGGATGTATCATTTGGCCCGAAATGTTTTGAATGATTTTTACAAATCTAAAGCCAAACGCTCAGATAGTGAAATAAAAGACAATATGTTGTCAGAAGATACTACCCAGATAAATTTAGAAAAAAAACGAACAGGTAGCTTTGCTCAATACGGCATTAAATAAACTAAGCCAAGAACACAGGGAGATTTTGGTTTTAAGCAGATACCAAGAGTTGGATTATTCAGAAATTGCATCCATTCTGAATATTACAGAAGCAAACGTCAGGGTGAAGATTCACAGAGCCATGACACAACTTAAATCCATGTTTCACAAAACTAGCAGACTAAAAAATGGAGAAGATTTTAGATTACATAAACGGAGAGCTTTCGGTAGAAGAGAAGGTTGAGTTTGAAAAAATGCTGGCTCAAAAACGCTCAGTTCAAAAAACTGTAACGAAGAAGAATTGGAACTTTGGAATATGATGACGGCCATTGAAGTTCCGGCGGTAGATATAAGCAAAGCCAAAAAAACAGTTTCTGAATACATTAGATGTCTATAAAGAAGCATCTGTAAAAACACAGGGAGTATTCCAAAAACTAAAAGAGTTATGGAATTTTCAGCCTCAGCTAAAAATCTCATATGCTTTAGCTCTCCTGGTGGTAGGTTTAGCAATCGGTTTGATTTTCAGCAATAAAAGCAAGCTGTCCGGAGATCAGGAAATAGCCCAGCTCACCTCAGAAGTGAGCGAAATGAAACAGGTAATGATGCTTTCACTGATAGAAAATCCGTCTGCCACGGAGCGTATTCGTGCTGTGAATATGACCAGCGAAATCAAAAATGTAGATAATCAGGTGATAGATGCCTTACTCACTACTCTTAATAATGACGCTAATGATAACGTACGGCTCATGACCTTGGAAGCTCTCATAGAGCTGGCCGATAACGCCAAAGTAAGAGAAGGTTTAGTCAAATCAATCGTCAAGCAAACTTCGCCATTGATGCAAACCGCCATGGCCGATGCCATGCTGAAGTTACAGGAAAAAGACTCGATAAAACCTTTGAGAAAAATCCTGAAACAAGAGAACCTGAACAGCACTGTTAAAGACAAAGTAGAAGACACTATTCAAAAAATACTCATTTAAAACTTACTAATTATGAAAAAGCTTATAATCCTCCTTTTTACAGGAGCCTTGATTTCCTGTGCCCAAACCAACGCACAATCTTCTAAAGAAAAAATTAAAAAAGAAATCTCACTAGCCTCAGCAGCTAAAGATGTTACGCTTGAAGTATACAATCTTCTGGGTTCTGTGAAAGTAGAAGGGTATTCGGGAAACAAAATTTTGGTGGAAATTGACAAGACCATCAGCAGCAAACATCAGTCTGACATAGAACTGGGCTTGAAGGAGTTTGAGTTGGGAATTGACGAAAGCACAAACAAGATAGTAATCTATACCAAAGCTCCTTATGACACTCGTCCTAATTTTAACAAAAACAATAATAACGTAAAGCGGGAGTACAGTATAAAACTGGATTTTGTAATAAAAGTGCCTCATGACATCAATCTGAAACTTTCTACCATAAATGACGGAGAACTGGCGGCCAGCAATGTTTATGGAGAACTAAAAATCAATAACATAAACGGCGGTATTACAGTACAGAATGCAAAAAATCTTGCAGAGCTGCATACCATAAACGGCGGTATAGATGTTACCTATGCCACTACACCTAAAGACGGCTCTTCGTACTATACCTTAAACGGTACTATAAACGCTACGTATCCATCTAGTCTTTCAGCAGATCTTAAACTTAAAAGTATGAACGGAAGTTTCTATACAGATTTCCCGGAAGCCGAAGTAATACCTCAGACTGTAGTAAAGAAAACAGATTCGGGTTCAGTAAATACCTACAAGTTAAACAAAGACACGCATCTCAAAATAGGTAATGGTGACAGCAAACTGAGTTTTGAAACACTAAACGGAGATATATACATTAAAAAAGACAGTAAGTAATCAGGTGTCAGGTATCAGGTTACAGGTTACAGGTTTCAGCAGTCAGGTTTCAGCAGTCAGGTTTCAGTAATGAATAGCAACGAGAAAGTATATTTTTAATCTCAAACTTCAAACCTCATCACTCAAACCTCATCACTCAAAGCCCATAGCCGACAGCTAAAATTAAAAAATTAAACAAATGAAAAAAAGCATCTATATCATCGTCTTTTTCTTTGCAGCATTGATTGAAATTAATGCACAAGAAAAAATTGAAGTTAAACTTTCGCAGCCGGGCAAACCTTACTCTGTAGATTTAGGCTTAATAGAGGGTTCAATAAAAGTAGTCAAACATTCTGTTCAGAGTTTGGTGATCGAAACATCTTCCGGCAAAAAAGCCTCGCCACCCGTAAAAGACGACATGAGGAAAATATCTGGCGGTGGAGCGTATGAAATTTCTGTAGAAGAAAACGGAAACAAAATAAAAATCAACACAGGCTTACCCGTAAACAATATGTTTGTCACTTTGCATGTACCAACTGGCGGTTCATTTAACCTGAAAACCATCAATAACGGAAACATTCACGTGGAAGGCGTGGCAGGAGAGTTTGAACTATCAAACATAAACGGACAAATAGTTCTGAATAACGTCTCGGGTTCAGCTGTGGCAAGCACCATAAACGGTGATATCAAAGCCAATTTTGACAAAGTTACACCCAATACGCCCATGGCATTTTCTACCCTTAACGGCAAAATTGACCTAAGCTTTCCACCTACTGTCAAAATGAACATAAAAGCCCGTACTGACCGAGGCGACATTTACAGCGATTTTGAAATAAGTGCTTTAAAATCTTCGCCAAAGGTGGTTCGCAAGACAGAAAAAAGGCTTTACAAAAATAGAAGCATCTGAGTGGGTAACCGGTACTGTAAACGGTGGCGGAGCTGAAACCATGCTAAAGACCTTTCATGGAGATATCTATATCCGAAAAGCGAATTAGTTAATAAATCTTAATTCTAGGGCATATTAACATTCGTTAAGAAATCGGGTTGTTCAAAAAAGGTACTTTTGCAGGACAAATCACGAAAAAGCAAAAAAAGGAAAATATCGGATGCAACCATTTCCGATGTTTTCCACTCTTTAAATAAAGCGAAAAACTATTACTTATGTTAAAATCAATTCTTTTAACCGCCTTCGGGCTGGTTTCATGGTTGGCTATGGCCAAAACCGAATTTAGTGTAACCGGAAATGTAAAAGATGCCAAAGGCGAAGCCCTTTCTTTTGCAAACGTCTACCTTTACAAATCAGCTGACAGTACATTTTACAAGGCGGCAGCAGCCGATGCTGAAGGTAAATTTCTCATGGAGGATCTGGAGCCCAACAGTTATTATCTGAAAGTTTCGTCTATAGGCTACGATGATTTTTCAAGCCCTACTTTTGCACTAAACAAAGAGAATCCGGCTATCTCTTTTCCCGGTGTTTCGCTTAAAGAATCTGCTACTACTTTAGAGGCTGTTCAAGTTACTGCCAGAAAACCGTTTATCGAACAGAAGATTGACCGCACTGTCATCAATGTAGAAAACAGCGTTTCAGGAAGCGGAAGTACGGCGTTAGAAGTGCTGGAAAAAGCTCCGGGAGTAATGATTGACAGACAAAATGATCAGATAAAAATCAGAAACAAGTCAGGAGTAATAGTCATGATAGACGGCAAACGCAACTACATGAGCTCAGAAGACTTATCCCGATATTTGGCAAATATGCCTTCTGATCAGATTGAGTCCATTGAGATAATTACCAATCCTTCGTCAAAATATGAAGCCGCTGGAAACGCCGGAATCATTAACATCATCCTGAAAAAAAATAAAAGCCTAGGTACAAACGGTACGCTTACGCTTTCAGGGGGAAACGGCTTCCTGAAAAACGCTACAAATGACCTTTACCGTGGAAGCTCTACGCTTAACCTGAACCACAGAAATGAAAAGTGGAACTTCTTTGGTAATGCAAGTGCCGGTAGAAACCGTTGGTACAATTCCAACCAGTTCCTTCGCTCTTCTGTAATTGAAAATGTAAGTAATGACTTTGACCAGTATACACAGCGAATCGGAAGTGGAAAATTCTTGAACATAAAAGGCGGGGCTGATTATTACCTGACCAGTAAAACTACACTGGGTTTACAGGCCGACTATAACCTTTGGAATGGTAAAATGACCAGTGATGGTCTCACTACAATTGAAAACCAGTCTATCCTGACAAACACCACAAAGTCAGAGTCTATGAACGATATGTTAAATAGAAACATATCTACCAACCTTAACCTGAGACACAAAGACGAGGGCAAAGAAATTACTTTTGACTTAGAATACAGTGGTTATAAAAACGACGAAAATCAGACTATTAAAAACAATTATTTTGATGCATCCGGAAACCTTTCATTACTAGAAAGACAGCAAATTATCCAGCCTACCAATATCGATATCTATTCGGCCAAGTTTGACTTCACCATACCTTTTAAAAACAAACTAAACTGGAATTTGGAGGGAAAAGCTCATTTGTAAAAGCCGATAACAATTTCAGATTTAATATTTTTCAGGAAAATTCATGGCAAAATGACGTCAACAGATCTAACCATTTTAAATACAATGAATTAATCAATGCGGTATACGTAAGCAGTGGATATGAAAAAAGGAAGCTGTCTTTTCAGGCAGGTTTGCGTGCTGAACATACCTTATCTGACGGGTATTCGGTAAATCTTAACCAAAGAAAAAAAATAGCTTACCTGAATTTATTCCCTACAGGTTTTGTTAACTACAATGTCAGCGAAAACCACTCTGTAAAATATTCTTACAGCCGCAGGGTAGATCGTCCAAATTATGGCAATCTTAATCCATTTGTTTTCATTCTAGATCCTTATCTGTATGTATATGGAAAACCCAAATCTAAAACCTCAGTTTACCAACTCAAACGAGATAACCTATACTTTTAAGAGCCAGTATTCTTTAACGGCTGCATACGCTCACACTACGGGGGTAATCAATGAAGTCATTTTTAACGGCAGTGAACCGGGGCTTGCCATCTCGCAGATGCAAAACATAGCCAGCATGAAAAGTTACTCAACTAACTTCTCCATTCCGGTAAAAATTAATAAATGGTGGGATACTCAAAACCAGTTTAACACTTTTTACAACAAATACGAAGATGCAAATCTTGGAGGTGGGCTTAACCGAGGAAGACTGGTAGCTTCTATCAATACAACACATACCTTTACTTTGCCTAAAAACTGGACAGCTGAGCTCAATTACTGGTATTACGGCAGAGGTGTAGACGGTATTTTTGAGATGACAAAACCTCAGCACGGTGTAAACCCTGCTATACAGAAAACATTTTGGGATAAAAAAGCCAAAATCAAATTTAGTGCAAACGACATTTTCCTAACTTCGTTTTATAAAGGAACTGCAGATAACGGAGATTTTAAAATGAAGATTAATAACCGTTGGAATGCCCGCAGAATTACATTGACATTTACGTACAACTTCGGTAACCAAAATGTCAAAAGCTCTGATTTCCCGTTCGGCCAATCAGGATGCTAAAAACAGAGTTGGTTAATTGAATATAAGTGAGTTTCTCGAATACTATCTCGGCAGACTCACTTAGTTTTTTCAATTCGTATATTATCTATCTTTTGCCTGGACCAGGTTGTCCTGAATCCAAAATAACCTTCTTTTAAAGGAACTTTATCTGTAAAATCCACAATTGTTTCCCCATCTATGCTCCACGTAGTTCTGCCGTCTTTAACAGTGGTTACAATCTTGTAAGTATGATTAGGTTTCAGAAGATGATTTTCATCCAGATATTCTGTCAAAAACGGGTTTCGCTCCCTCACCCTCGTATTTCCTGAAACGAGTAGTTGTGTTTATAATTTCCTCCATAACCCAGATAATACAGTTTAGTAGTAGCATAACTTTCAAAAACGCCATCTCCATCAAATGCCTTAATATCCGCCATCCAAAACTGATTTAGATCAGACAAACGGTCATTTTTTACCAGAATCTAAAACCACCGTTCTGTCATAGGTGATTTTATAATTTCCGGTCAGTCTTTTATCCAGCCAAACGGTTAAAACCCGGTTTTGTATCCATTACCAAGAAGCCGTCTTGAGTAAACACACTTGCTTCTTTTTTCGTCTCAATTTTCCAATGTTTCTCATTTAAGGCACTATTAAAATCATCTTCAAAAATGACGCTTTTCTTGCATCCAGACAATAAAAAAACCACCCCTAAATAAAATAATCTACTACTTAACATTATCCCAAATTTTTACCTCTAAAACCCGTTAAAAATACTATATTGAAAACTATTTCAAAAAACAGAAAAATACTTTTAATCTAAGAGCCTGTTTAAAAATTAACCAATAGTTTGTTTATGCTATTTTTTGGTTCTACCTGCGTTAAATTTTTCAGGATAGTTATGGCTATCGTACGACGAACCGCCCTTCAAAATTTGCCTTGGGTCGCACAAAAAATAAGCTATAAACAATTCTATCATTAAAATTCAAACAGGCTCTAATTAATTAGACCATAACCTTATGAAATCATCCTTAAACCGGAGAAAATTCATCAAAACAAGCTCGGCATTTATGGCAGGTTTACCCTTGGTTCAATTTACAAATGCCCCTTATCTTAATCAGTTACTAAAAAATAACATTCCTTTAAACTGGCTGGAGAAACCCTCTAAAAACCAAGGAGTAACCTGGGGAGTTCCTTGGCCAAAAAGTACAGTTAAAAATCTGGAAAACTTTATGCTAAAAGGTGAAAACAGTGAAAGTTCATTACAAACATGGCCGCTTGCCTATTGGCCGGACGGAAGTTTAAAATGGACAGCCCATGCACTGCCAGGAGGAACAAATTTAGGCGAAAAGATTGAACTCGTCAGAGGAAAAACTCTTTCAAGTAAGACCAAAATAACTCTCAAAGAAGACGCAAATCAAATCTCGATTGATACCGGCTTAATAAATGCCATTATCAATAAAAGAGGTTCGAATTTAATAGAAAGCCTTTCAAGAAATGGGGATCAAATAGGTTCAAACGGAAAACTTGAGGTTATTTTACAAGATCACCCCGAAAATGAGCCGGGAATTACGGTAAAAACTGAAGCGTATGTTAGTAGCATTTCTAAAGTAAACCGTTGAGCAAAACGGGCCAATAAGAGCCGCTTTAAAAATAGAAGGTTCGCATAAAAATGATACCGGAAGAAACATCCTACCGTTTGTAATTCGTTTGTATTTTTATGCCAATAGTGACACCATTAAAGTAATGCACACCTTTGTTTATGATGCTGACGAAAACAAAGATTTCATAAAAGGTATCGGGCTAAAACTTGATGTCGCATTTCTTAAAGAAGAATTGCATAATCGGCATGTACGGTTTGTAGGCCAAAACGATGGCGTATTTGCAGAAGCGGTCAGAGGATTAACCGGTTTGAGACGGGATCCCGGACAAAGCGTTCGTGACGCACAAATTGCGGGCAAAAGAACCGCAGAAGTGGACACTTTCGCTCCCACAGTTTCCAAACGTATGGATTACATTGCGGCATTTGGCGATTATACACTTTTTCAGCCTACTGCCGACGCCTTTGAGATAAAAAAACGCACCAAGTACGGCCATGGCTGGGTACAGTCTAACTACGGAAAGCGATCCGCCGGAACAGCCTATCTGGGTTCTCCGTCCGGCGGTTTAGGTTTCGGAATACGGAATTTCTGGCAAAGTCATCCTGCTCAGTTAGACATTCGAAATGCAGCAGAAGAAAACGGGCAAATTAATCTATGGCTTTGGGCACCAAATGCTTCAGCAATGGATTTGCGTTTTTACCACGATGGTATGGGGACAAGACACACATGCAAAACAATTGGATGCTCTGGAGATAAACTATGAAGACTATGAACCTGAGTTTGGAACTCCGATGGGCGTGGCCAGAACCAGCGAAATCAGCTTAAAAGTATATGCTTCCACGCCTTCCAATGCCGACTTAGCAGAATATGCATACGAAATCCAAAATCCTCCGGTCATTGTTCCCACACCTGAATACCTATCTGAAGCCCGGGCATTTGGTGGAGCCTTTGCCATTCCGACAGGTGGAAATACTAAAAGAGCGGAGGTGGAAAAACAACTAGACTTCTATTTTGATTATTACAAGAAACAAATTGAGCAGCATCATTGGTATGGATTCTGGAATTATGGAGATGTAATGCACACCTTTGATGAGGATCGGCATGTATGGCGATACGATGTGGGTGGTTATGCCTGGGATAACTCAGAACTCTCTACCGATATCTGGCTATGGACTTATTTTCTGGGAACAGGCCGTGCCGATGTTTTTAGAATGGCCGAGGCCATGACCCGCCATACCGGCGAAGTGGATGTACATCATATCGGGAGATTCAGTCCGCTGGGTTCACGTCATAATGTTTATCATTGGGGCTGTTCAGCCAAACAGCTTCGTATAAGTACAGCAGCCAATCGAAGATATTATTATTATCTTACAGGAGATGAGCGTGTGGGTGATTTGATGCGGGAGCAAATAAATGCCGTAAAGACTTTACAGTCTGTGGTTCCTATCCGAAAAGTTAATCAGGATGTGCCTAAGAACACCGAAAATAGCGATGTAGCCAGCGTAGGTTTCGGAACCGACTGGGGAGCTATAGCTGCTGCCTGGCTTACCGAGTGGAAAGAACACAAAGTCCGGAAATGAAAACACGGCTTTTAAATAGTATGCAAACTATTGCCGCACAGCCTCACGGTTTCTTCACAGGGCTTTCATTTCTTAATCTTAAAACCGGGAAATTTGAAATAGATAAAACCAAAAAAATATCCGTTTCACACCTGAGTGCCGTTTTTGGCTTACCTGAAATCTGTTTCGAACTGGTAGAAATTGTAAATGATCCTGCATTTGAGAAAGCATGGATAAACTACTGCATACTTTACAACGCTTCGCCTGATGAGCAAAAAGCTGCGTTTGGAGAACCTTTGAAAAAACTGAACTTACAACAAGGACACGCTCGCTTATCAGCCTATGCAGCCTATAAACTCAAAGACGCTAAACTTGGTGAAAGAGCCTGGGCAGAATTTTATAAAGGGGACGGTGGATTTAAAGAAACATCTCAAAAGTTGGTTCACTGGCAAGGGTCAGATGTACTAAATCCAATTGATGAAGCACCGGGTGTATCTACCAATGCCGTGGCTCAGTGGGGGCTTGCAGCCATGCAATGTCTGGCTTTTGCTGCAAAAGACCTTCATTAATATCTGACTGATGAGGAAGACTTTTAAACTTACTTATGAATGAGTACTATTCAGGTATTAGGACAAACCATATCTTATTCACTTTCAGAAAACGGAATCCATTTAATCAATGATTTGGCTTTGCATCAATTGATCAAAGAAAATCCAAAACAAGGAGTTAAACAATTGGTTAAAACCCTAAAGAAACTCTTCAAACTAGAAAAGGGAAGAGAACTTAAAATCACGGGCGAATCGTTAATAACAGAAATATGGGGACATTATTATTTTGAAAAAGTCTACGTTCCTTTCAGAGGATTTTTAAGATTTATTCTTTTAAAAAGGATAGTTGACACTTTGGATGTGTCACTAAAGGAATACGATTGCCGGTGAGCATAATCATGACCCCAATCGTTGGATATGGGACATACTTTCAGTATTTAACGGGGTATTTTCTTTATTTCTTCGGGATAATAAACATCTATGATTTTTTCCTCTTTAAGACATTTTTATTTATTTTCGTGAATGGAAATTTCAAGAAAAAGTTTTTTAAAAGTGCTGGGCTGGCTGCCGCGGGTATTACCACGGTTTTTCGGAATGTATTAGCAAATGATAAAAATGAGGTGAAAAAATTTTTGTATAAAAACGTTAAGCTAGAAACCGGTTGGGCATACGAAGACAATACTATTATTGGGACTAAACAGAGCTTTTTTCATTAGAAATCGAAAGCGGGAAAATAAAAGCGGTATTACCCAACCAACCCAATAATGCAGAAAGCTAGTGATGCTAGGGACTTTTGATGCTACCAGCACTGAAGGATATGCACATCCACTTGGATAAAACATTTTATGGCCTAAAGTGGCAGGCTCGCTTACCAAGAAACCGAATTGTTAAAGATTTTATAGTTTACGAACAGCAGATTCTACCCGAATTGTTAAAAACTTCAACTGAGCGTGCAAAGCTTTTGATTGAACTTCTACAGTCAAAAGGATCCAACTTTGCCCGAAGCCATGTAAATATTGAGCCAACTTCAGGACTAAACTCGCTTAAAAATCTACAAAGGGCTTTAGAAGAAAAGAAAGACGGTTTTTCTGCGGAGTTGGTGGCTTTTCCTCAGCATGGTGTATTTTATACTGACACAGCCCCTATTCTCAAAGATGCAGCTCAGATGGATATTGATTTTATAGGAGGTCTGGATCCATATAGTATAGACGGTAGCATAGAAAAACAGATGGATTTTATAGTGCAGCTTGCTTTAGATAATAATAAAGGTATTGATATTCACTTGCACGAGTCCGGAGAGTCAGGTATTAAAACCATACAATATCTGATAGCTAAAGTAGAAGAAAATTCGATTTTAAAAGGGAAATCATTTGTTAGTCATGCATTTGCTTTAGCCGGACTAAATAAGCCGCAGGCAGAGACTATGGCCGAAAAAACTTGCAGCAGCGGGTGTAGGGATTGCATCCACAGTACCCATTGGAGATACTATAATGCCTATACCGATATTATTAAAGCATGGCGTAAAAGTAGTGGTAGGAAACGATAACATTTTAGATCATTGGGGTGTTTTTGGTACGGGAAGTGTACTGGAAAAGGCAAATCGGGCTGCTCAGCTTTACAGAATGCGAACCGAGTTTGAGCTTTCCCGATTATTGGCTTTAGCTTCAGGAGGAATACTTCCGCTTGACGATTCAGGAAAACAACAGTGGCCTAAAGCCGGAGATTCGGCAAGTTTTATATTTGTAGAGGCAACCTGCTCAGCTGAAGCCGTGGCCAGAATCCCCGAGGTAAAATCATTGGTAAATAAAGGGAGCAAAGTATTTTAGTGTCATGTCAAGCACATTATGTCGGCAAATATGGAGTCCTTTTTGTGCATACACTTCGTTAAAAAAGTAAAACGTAACTCTGCTATGTTTAACTTTTTTGCCTTGATTCCGTCTTGCAAAAGGCATTTGCAGGGGAATTGCACAGCCCCGAAGGGGCGGAATACGATAGCGAGGCGGCAACGCCCCTCGCAAAGAAGCCATCATCATTCATAACAAGCCCCGAAGGAGCGTAATACTATGGGACAGTCGCTAGTTAAAAATTATATGCACCTCGTATTCAGCACCAAGCACCGGAAACCGATGATACATCCACCCGTAGAAGCAGAACTGCACGCCTATCTCGGCGGCATCTGCAACAAGCTCGACTGCACCGTTATCAAAGTAGGCGGCTACACCGACCATATCCATATCCTTTGTATGCTATCCAAAAAGATAGCCTTGATGAAACTGATGGAAGAGCTTAAATCACATTCCTCCAAATGGATTAAAACAAAGGGAGCAGGTTATGAGAACTTTTATTGGCAAGATGGTTACGGTTGCTTTTTCTGTTAATCCTTCTGAAGTTGATACCGTAATTGCGTACATAGCAAATCAGTACGAACATCACAGTAACAAAACCTTTCAGGATGAGTACCGTGCCTTTCTAAAAAAGTATAAAGTAGGGTCTGCTGAAAAACGCATACCAAACTCATTACCAATGAATACTGCGACTTTTTCCTAAGAAAAATGCAAGGATTTGTAGCAGGTACTTTACTTTTTCAGCATCGGCCTTTGATAATTTCACTAAAGAATAAGCTAGCCCAAAGCACATCATCTACTTCCTCGCCTGCAACTTGCTGTGCATCAGCACAGCGGCGTTTTGACGACTTGTAGCTAATGCACTTTTGACTTTTTCAGCAGCCCCTAAAGTAGATTATGATGAGAAGTATGTTTGGGATTAGATATAAACCCAATGCTGAGATATTACGCCCTTTGCAGGGCTTGGGTGTCGTGGCTTTGGCACTTCATCCCGCTTCAACAACAGTTTTGTGGTAAGTTCAAGTGCAGTTCTTCGATTGAACTTTTGTGCTAAAAATCACCACTACGCCAAGCCGCAAAACGTTAGCGGTTCGTTTTTATAAAGGGTCGTTAAATGAAATGAGCAACCCTAGCTGTCAATTAGTTTCTGTTTTGAAAATGTTTTCTTACAAAGGCTTCTTTTTCGTTATCAGTCATGTCGTCTGCTGATTCAATATCAATTTGTATGGTCTTAAAATGTAAATCTTTGTCTAAGTAATTGTGTAATTCTACTTTTGCATTTGTTGGTCCAAATAGTAGTATATGATTATAGTTTAAAATTCATTGCCTATTTTTTTGTAGTAAGCTTCATTCATTTGCTGTCTTTTGTTGTGCATAAGAATTTCGCTTCTACTCAAAGCCTCTTGTTTTGTATCGGTCGTAAATTCTGAGTTTATCGAATGATTTTTGTTTGAGTTAATGTTGATTAAAAATGCAGTTGAATGATCCATCCAAATACCTAAGCTGTCTTTTGTTTCATTTTTTTTATAGATTTAATGTTTTTGGGCTTTTCCAATAATGGTTTCTATGGCGTTTTTGATTTTGTCAATAGCACCAGTTATGGCAAGGTCTATAGTGTCTGCTTGATTGGTGATGGCAATAGGTTTCCTGCCTTCAAGTCTAGCTTCTAATAAACACGAGATGTTATTAAACCCGTTTTTGTGTCCATTTTCATCTTTTAAATGAAGTTCTATTCTGGTAATATGAGATTCAAACCTTTGTAATGCTTCGGTAATTTGAGCAATAAAAAAATCAGAGCTTCTTTGTTCTCCTGTTAGGGTTTTGTCAGTATTTATCTGGATAGTCATGTTTTAAGCTTTTTTTGATAGGTTTTCAATAAATCGTTTAAGGAATCTAAATAATCTTTTAGCTCTTTATGACTTACTCCTTTTTCATCATTAGGTTGAAGAGTTATAGGTATTTCTCCCATAAATTTGATTAACTCAGGAAATTGTTCTTGAATTTTTGTAGTTGTCAATGCTATTTGTTCACTTAAATCTTCATGATATGCATTTCTATTATTTTTACAAGGTAGCTGTTATATTCTACAATACACGATAAATAGAAATTAGTTTTGTTTAATTAATAAAAGGAAGGAAGTGCAATCGGACTATTTTGAATTTAGCGAATAACAAATAGTTAGTTTTGAAAAGTTATGTGCAGAGGTAAAAAAATAAAAAACATTGGGTTTTGAATCGTTAGAGTATTATATCGTTTCTATGTCTTTGGTCATCCGTCAAAATGGGTTGCTTTTCTTGTTTCAGCCCGCTGGTTTTATATTGTATTCTATCAAATCCATTATTCCCTAAAAGTTTACACACCAAACGGAATAATCGTCCAGTAATTGATAGTTTTTGATTTTTCATCAACAGCTTTTAAATCAGCAAGTGGAATTTGAAATTGTTTCTTGTCGGATATTCTGGTCACTTTTGCAAACAATCCATAGTCCATTTCAATATGCTCGTCAATTCGAGTCAAGTTATAAATATCTTTATACGATGGCCTTGTCTTTTTTAATTCTTTGTATTCTCTCTTATCACCTGGCCCAAAAATGTAAAACTCTTCCCAATTGAAACCCTCTGTTCCAGTCAATTTTACAGGGAAATTTATGTTTTTATCCAAAAACCGTTTATATATATTAAGCGTTTCTATTCGCTTTGAAATATCATCAATCTTCTTTGGAAAAACTGACTCTATTCTTTTTTCTTGTTTTTCAAAATCTTTGTCCATGGTTCTGTAAAATACAACATAACGTTTAAGCTAATCCGCCAAAAATTAAAAAATATTCGGATATTTCATTTATCGCTGATACAAACTTTGGTTTAGGCATCCCTAACGGTCTATATAAGCATACCATTGAACCTGAACTATGCAGGATATGAAAGTTAATCTCGATTAAACACCGAATTTGGGCCATAATTTACCGCTTTTAAGATGCAAATCTCTCTGTGGAAAAGGAATTTCGATATTATGCTCTCTAAACTTTTTAACAATTAAAAAAACGTAGCTCACTTTTCGTATTTTCAATCAAAAAGCCGTTTCTACTCCAGAAAAGTAACTGAAAGTCTAGCGAACTGTCGCCAAAATTGGTAAGACGAACCAAAGCCGGATGACTATCTGTGGTAATGACCTGTGGGTGTTCTTCTGCACATTTTATCAAGATTTCAGAGACGTGATCGGGGTCACAGCCATACGCCACACCCACTTTTACATCGAAACGGGTAATACTGGCATTATGGGTCCAGTTTACTACGTTTTCTACAATAAACCTGTGATTTGGCACAATGATTACGATACCATCTCTCGATACAATTTCACTGGTTCTAAGGTTTATTTTTCTTACTTTACCGATAATCCCGTCTACTTCCATGATATCCCCAATTTTCACGCTACCTTCTGCCAGCAGGAAAATACCGGATACGATATCAGAGAATATTTGCTGTAAACCTAAACCAAGACCTACCAATAGAGCCGCAGAACTGGCCAAAAGGAAAGTTACTTTTATGCCTAAAATCTCAAGGCTTATTGCTACCGTTATGACCCAAACAAAGTATTTAAATAATAGGGTAAAGCTTTGTTTATTTCGTTCGTCAAGCTTGTTTCTTGTTACAAATCGATTCAATAAGGATTGGAAAAACATAACGAATAAGCGGCCTATAATAATGACAAAGGCCATGGCAACTAGCTGAACCACCTCAAGATTGGTAAGAACCCCAGTCTAGTACCTTAAAATTCATTAAATCTTTAAATTCATTCATTGCTGCACAATTCTTTGATTATCTGTTTTTAGTTTTGCCCCCGAAATATACTGCTGGTATTACTATAAACAAGGGTTACGGTGTCAACCTTTCCAGATTTTAGGTGAATTCGTGTAGCACTTAGGAGTTGTTATTAAATAAAGTGTACAATTCAGACTTAATGATTTTGGAATTTAGCAAGGCACAGATTGTAGTTAATAGTGGTGCTATTAGCTATAATCTGTAACGCATCTAAAGGCCGAAAGCAGTAGGCTGAATGTATAGGTTATTTGGGTAACAACTCCTTAAGACTGATTCTTTAATTTCAGGCTGCTGCACTTCCATTTCTTTCGCCCCTCTTAAACTTTATTTAGAATAATTTAAATAAAATTTGCATTCTTAAATCTTCACTAATACTTTTGTGCTGTTATTTATAAAAAATCTAAATAACTTACACATGTGCAAAAATAAGGTATTGGTAACGAAATATAACGGCTACGTAGCCAAGTGTGAATCTTGTCAGAAATTCCAGATAGCTTTTGGCACCACAATATTTGGAATGGGTCAGACGGAATTCGAGAGATTCATTAATTATCTGTATGAGCTACGAAAAGAAGGAGATGATTACGATCTTTTCGAGAAAAAAATCTATGTTAACTTAGGGTCGTCAAATGTCATGATGATACTAACTCCTTACGAGTTAGAAGATTTATAGAGATTATAGAATCTGCCAGCATAAAAAATATTGTTCACGAAGTGATGCTAAATCAAAATTAAGGGCTCATGAAAAGGATAGTTTTTACAGCTGAAACGGCAAGTTTCCATAAACTTGAACCCCTTCAAAATGAGCTTAAGAACGTGGGTGTGGATAATTTTAACATTGACTTTTTAAACAAGAAAATTTCCATGTCATGTCCTAACGCATTAAATGTAAATATAGTAGAATGTGCCATCCGGAGAGCGGGCTTCAAGGTGCCTGTTTTACCGTGTATTCTGACTAAAAGATACTGTTTTCGCTTGATTTGAAAACTGCCCAAGAAAAAGCTAGATTCACGCAACTTTTAACATTTAGCTACAAGCTTCATAAATAATCCACTATGAAGCTTGATTTCTTGGAGCTATATTTACCAAAAACTATTATCAAGTGATTAAATTACATGCTTGGTGGATTTTCTATAAGAAGATACTATTCTCCTCCCTAATTGTCTCATTTGCTATTCTAATCGTAGGAAAATCTTTGGGTGAACCATCTTATTCTACGCTAGGTATTTCGTTTGCCATAATCTCCCCTTTTACTCATGCTTACCTTTATGAAATAGACAAACCAAACGAATATTACTTCTTTGCTAATCTTGGGCTGTACAAGCCGTTATTATGGATTTGTACAGGTTTTATTTCTACTTTAATCCTTATAGAGCTAAAAGTAGATAGTGTAGTCAAAACTTCGGAACCAGAAAAGTACTTTCAGACATTCATCCAAACTGCAAACCAGGAGAAATTGTAGGATTATTAGGAAGAAACGGCTCCGGAAAATCTACTTTGCTAAAAATCATTTTCGGGAGTTTATCTGCCGAAACCTCCTACGTAAATGTAAACGGTGAGGTCATTGCCAACAGATTTGATAGAGCCAAAAACATAGCCTATCTGTATCAGGATAGTTTTATTCCTGTGAATACTAAAGTTTCTACCATCCTGAAGTTATTTAAGGCAATCCATCTATCTGATTATCAATTGATAAATAAAATACTTAATCAGAAATATGTAGAACTATCTGGTGGAGAAGCCCGCTTCCTTGAGGTTCTTTGTGTTTTAAATGGTTCGGCAGAATACATACTCTTGGATGAACCTTTTAACGGTCTCTCACCTATCCTCAAAGAAGAGGTTAAAGAAGAAATCAAAAAATCATCCATCCACAAAGGAATCGTCCTGACGGATCATGACTTCAGAAACGTTTGGGAGATAAGTACTAAAAATTACCTGATAACTAACGGAAACATTAAAGAGGTAAAATCCAAGGAAGACCTCCAAGCTGGCGGATACCTTCCCGAATAGTTTTATTCTTAGATTACTTTTTTCTTAGATTAAAAATACCAAACGCTATAAACAAAAAACCCATCCAAAACTGCCAATCTGTAAATACACTTTCTCCCTGAATGGTATTAACGTAAGAAACTACACTTACTAATAGTATTCCACTTAGTAATACGGCTATGGATGCTATTTTATTCAACCTCGTTTTATTCATTTCATTTTATTGATTAGGCTTCCAAAGTTAAACATTTATTTTAAAAATTCCCGAAGACATATTTCATATAACCACAGTTTTTGACTGCTTTTCTCAGCCTAAGACTATTACTTAAAAATCGTAAAAAAACGGGGCTTCTTAACCTTTTTGTCCTAAATTCAAAACCCTCATTATGCTCCAAGGAGCGTCTCTTACTGCATTTCTAAGCTCGTTTTAATAGTATAAGGAGTTGCTACCAAATAACCTATACATTCAGCCTACTGTTTTCGGACTTTAAATGCGTTACAAATTGTAGCTAATAGCACCACTATTAACTACAATCTGTGCCTTGCTAAATTCCAAAATCACTAAGTCTGAATTGTACACTTTATTTAATAACAACTCCTAAATAGTGTCCGAACGGAAACCCACAACATATTAATAATAAATTATTTACGATTTACTTCCATAGTTGAATGTTATGTTGAATATCGTCAAAACCATGTAGGTTTGGCAAAAAAGAAGGTTAAAAGGCTTGGTTTAGTGGTATTATTCAACTAACTTCAGGTATTCAATCAGCAGTAAAAAAATATTCGGATGCGTCAACGATTTTCTCAACAAATGACTCTGGGAATTACCCCAATACCGGAAGTAGTAATTCCAAAAAATAGCAGACATGAACTTGCACCGGTACTTGCCGCACTACAGTACATCTTTGTAACCCCGGAACTCAATGAGCGGATATTTGATTTGATCGAGTCAAAGATACAGGCAGACAAGCATAAAACGGGCCGTACGGGTATGGACATCTGGGAAATATTGGTACTGGCCGTAGTTCGACTGGCATTGAATGCCAATTATGATGCACTGCACGATCTGGCCAATTTTCATAAACTACTCAGAGAGATCATGGGCGTAGAAAATAGGTTCAACGAAGGTAAAACGTATGGATTGCAGACCATCAAGGATAATGTCTCCCTTTTAGACGAAGAGGTTGTCAATCAAGTAAATACGATGGTAGTAGAGGTAGCCCAACAGTTTGTATTAAAAAAAAACGAAACGCTACGGATCAAGTCAGACACATACGTTTTAGAAACTAATGTACACTTCCCCACCGACCTGAATTTGCTTTGGGACGCCTGTCGTAAAGGGCTTGACCTAATGGCTTATTGTAGCGAAGAATATGCGTTAAAAGGATGGCGTAAGCATAAAACATGGCGTTCCATCCCTAAAATCGAGTCTGCGTTCAACCAGCAAAGCCTGTGCTTCAACGAGTAAAAATAAAAAAATAAACATCCAAAGCGAGGTAGAAGAATATCTTCGATTAGCCACAGCGTTATCTAAAAAGATAACAGCAAGTAGCCAAAAGCTGTATAACTCCCCCGGTTTTGATGCGAAACTTTTTGCGGTATTGCAAAAAGTATCCTACTATCAGCAAATGATAGAAAAGCATATAGACCTCATAGACAGAAGGTTACTGAAAGGAGAAACCATTCCCACAGCAGAAAAATTGTACTCTATTTTCGAGCCACATACCGAATGGATAAGCAAAGGAAAACTGAATAAAAGAGTAGAGCTGGGTCATAAAATACTATTGGCAAGCGACCAATATCATTTTATAATTTATCATCAAGTAATTGAAGGTCAAGCAGATTCTGCATTAACGATTTCACTAGCAGACCATCTGTTATCATCCTACGACAATATTGAAAGCCTAAGCCTAGACAAAGGGTTTTACAGCAAGGAAAACAAGGAATTGCTGTCATTATCGATTCCACAGGTGATTATGCCCAAGAAAGGCAAACTGAATATCAGAGAAAAAGAAGAAGAGTCACAGAAGCGGTTCAAAAACTCAGGAATCAACACAGTGCAGTGGAGTCAAATATTAATCAGCTGGAACATAATGGGTTAGACAAGTGTCCGGATAAGGGGTTAAAAAGCTACAAACGTTATGTTAGTTTAGGAATCCTATCTTACAATTTGCACCGACTGGGAAAAATACTCCTTTCCGTTCAAGAAAAACAGCAAGGCAGGCAGGCCGCCTGAGGTAAGAAAACGATAAAAAAGGATTAAAGGGAGCATTGTGTCCAATCCAACCCCCTAAACCACAAAAAGAGCGAATTTGCTCCAATTTGGCCCAATTTGCTCCAAAAATGAATCCCACCAAGGCGAGATCAACAACCCAAATCCCAAAAATGGGTTGACGATGAAATTGTTTAACCGATTTTTTTAAAAATTAGCGTTTCCGTTCGGACACTAAATACTACATTTGGGGAATGAATCCCGGCAATATTCTGTTACTATCATTACGAAAATGCGTAATTTTACAGCAATTTTTTTAGAAAGAAATCTCGTTTACAAAAATATACTCTGAAAAAGGGTAACATATAAGGGCAAAAAATGAAAAGGGATACCAAGTTTGAGGTAATGGCACCGGCCGGTTCTAAAGAAGCAATGGTAGCTGCTATTAAGGCAGGAGCTGACTCTGTATATTTTGGAGTAGAGCAGTTAAACAT
>JASJYW010000026.1:21678158-21718996 GCA_030386875.1 Morinoia aosen
ACAAATTTCGAAAATGGGTGAACTGGAAACTGACAATGCACAATTGAACCAGTTTTTTTCCGAAGCACTATTGGCTGAAAGAAACAAAAGATGGATTCCCTTACTGGAAAAAGAAATGAAAGATCAATCCTTATTCATTGCTGTTGGAGCGGGACATCTTCTAGGAAAAAATGGATTATTACAATTGTTTCACAATGCGGGCTTTTCTGTTACCCCTGTCGAAATAAAATTGCAATAAAGTCCATTCATCGAAGCAATTCAACTACCTTTGATGTGAATAGAAAACTTTTTAATCTTGGAATATGTCGAAACTGGTTTGTTTTTCGTTGGTTTGCTTTTTCTATCTGCTTGTCAGGGGTTATAGCGGAAAAGAAAAGAAGCGTTTTTGACAAAAAAATACAGCACTTCATTAAAAAAGAAAACCTCAACCTTCAAAAATCAGGTTCGGGAGTTTATTATAGTGTGCAAACAAAAGGAAAAGGAAAACCCATTCGGTACACCGACGAAATTCGGGTGATGTACAAAGGCAGATTACTGAATGGAGTTGTGTTTGATGAGCAAAATTCACCCGTACAACTGAAACTAAAAAACCTTATTCCGGCTTGGAAAGAAGTTTTAGTAGGTAAAAATTCAGGAAGTGTTTTTCTTATTGTGACACCTCCTCAAATGGGGTACGGATCAAATGCGATAGGCGAAATACCCGAAAACAGTTGCCTGTTTTTTGAAATCAAAGTGATGCAGACGCTTTGAGACAAGTCGATAGCAGCTTTTTCTATCGAAATAAAATCCGTATTAAGTTTCTGAAATTAAAATGGTTATAGGTGTGAAGAGGAATTCACTCAGCGTCACCTAATCTGTTTCATATTTGTATCCGCCAAACCGACCAAAACACTATTCCCTTTTTTATCCACTTTCATCATTCCAAATTTTGCTTTTTCAAAGCGTTTTGCCTTTCCTTCTTGGAAAAAGTAGGCGTCTGCACCAATGGTTGTTTGCCAATCAACTTTGTTGTAGCGAACAGCAAATTCATTTTCATTCAAAGGATCAACATTGGATTGCAAACGTACCATTTTGGCAATTCCTTTTTCATTTTTTTTCACGACACAAAACCCACGTTTGTTGTTGGAGAGAAACGAACCCGAAATGGCATAGTTCAGCTGCATATAATCTCCTTGCATGAGCGACCTCGGATCTACAGGTGCCAATTCAAAAAACAAAGTTGTTCCTTCGTTTAAAATAGTTTCTTTTTGCCACACCGCTCTGTGGAAGAGTACCAATACCAAAAGTAAGTTGGCAACAACAATTAGTGATTTATACTTTTTCATACGAATTGAGAAATTTTTTTGTAAGAAAATAGAATCCAATAAAAAGGATTCCGGCAGCCATTAGAATCAGGGACTTGTTGAGCAATGTGATGGATAAATCGTAATAAAATTTAACAAAGAAAACCAGTAAACCAACAATGCCGAGAACAACGCCTGCATAATAACGTGTGTAAAACCCAAGGAGCAAAATCAATAACGAACCAAGAATGGAAGGACCAGGTAGTAAGGCCAAAAACAGCAGACTAAAAGCAAAAATCAACGAAATGCTTTTGATGTCTTTGATTTCAAGTTTTTTGATTATCAAATAACAAACAAAAAGAATGGCAGCGATGAGTACAAAAGCAGGAACGGTGGATAATACAAAAGTTGAGCTATGAGAGGAACCAATTAGGCCAACTGCTCATGCTTGGGTAGGCTATACCGAACAACAAACAAGAGAACAACCCATCTCGAATGGCATTGTAGCGCTTGGCGATTTTTTGCATGCAGTGTTATCCATTTCGCTTCAAAAAGCAACCACAAAGTAAAAACAATGGCCACTCCAGCCAATTGAATTGCCACATCGAAATAAAGAAAGTCGCCACTTACAAAAAGAGCAGTCAATGCTCCAAAGAACAATATGGTCGAAAGAAAATTCAGGGAATAACTAGCCACCAAAACAATGGATAGTAGGGCAATAAGGATATAAACTATTTTTATAAACGCAAATAACTCCATTGTTGCCAAGCCCCAGCCTATCATGATCACCCCAAGAATAAAGGCAGAAATGCTCAAGTTGCCAGTAAAAAAAGGACGTATGCACCATATTGATTGCGATAGCGCCTCCAATGAAAATAGTGCCAAACAACAATAACCCAGACTCGTTTTCGAACAAGTCTAAAACGGCTATAAAACCGGCAAAGAATAGCGCAGCGATAATTCCTCCAAAAACAGAAACTATTTTAATACTTATGGACGATTGGTTCTTGAACCGATGCTCTAAATATTTTGCAATTCCAGCTTCGTTCCCTCAAAGTCCTCTCCCTCATGAGAACGGATTTGCTCTAGTTTGTGTTCAAACGTTTTATTTTCCATCGTTCGATTTTTTTTAAAAGTGAATTTAACCCGGCTACCGTTCCTGTACTGGCAAGAATCACAAAAGCTCCAACGGAGAAAAATGCTGCGAAACCGTCTGATGATGATTCTGATACTTCAAATATTTTTATGGAGATAATGATAATTAAACTCAAGGCAAGTGGTGCCAAAATAGAAATCCGTTTTTCCTTAATGCCATAAAAAATACCAAGCAAAAAGAAGAGTGCAACAGGAACAACAGGGTACGAAAATAAAGTATCTTCTTTTGAACGAACAATCCGTAAAATCATCGAGCTTGTTGCCATGTAGGTTGCTATAAGGGTCAGAACGAGTAAAAACCATTTCTCTATTGCAAGACTTGATTTTTTGGAGGATTGAAGTTGCTTTCCACGCATTTCCAAGAGGTGAAAACCAACGCAAACAATAAAATTGAGAATGAATAAATTCGCAAACAAGTTCTTTTCATACCAATCTCCTCCAACTTGAAAACTGAACAGAATAAAGGTTGTATTGATTAAAACGATGAAAAACAACCACAAAGGAGCGAAGTTGGCAACCAACGTCCAAATGAAAACAGCCATTGACCAACCGACAAAGAAATCATACGCATTTGCCCCTGTTTGGTAAATTTGCCCAAAAACAGCGAATAAAACCCCGACTAAAACAGTTGCCCCTGTCAAAACGGCATTTTTTATCATTTCCGGTGATTTGGAAAAACTAGACAAAGGCAATAGCTGACAGCAACAAGATTTCAATCAGCCCAAGTTTAACGAATTTGTGTAAACTATCCCAGTTGTAAGCAAAGAAAAACAATACACCAGAAACGAAGAGTAGAATTCCCATTCCAATGAAAAGAGCCGTTAAAAAGCTGAGCCATGTTTTTTTGTCGGGGGTAAAACAGAGTGTTCGAGCCATTTTTTAGCACTCCCCCTCCGTCCAATTGCTATGCGCCGCAATTGTATGAATGTCATCTCGATTCAAATCTTCCATTTGGTTGTGTTTGATTTAGGATTATACAAGGATAAGGTTTTTTACAAATACAGCGATATATTCTAACAATGTTCTTTTTATTATAAAAGGTTGGTGTAGTAATTAAAAACAAAAAAACGACCACTTTCGCAGTCGTTTTCCTTTTGGGCATAAATCAATTTGAAAACTAGTTCAACGCTTTTTTAGCACGGATTCGTTCCATCACTTTTGCCCAACGGTCTTTTGATGCATCAACCATATAATAAACAGTTGGAACCAAAACCAAGGTCAAGAACAACGAAACTGATCAATCCACCGATGATGACCCACGCCATTCCGTTTTTCACTTCTGCACCAGAACCTGAAGACAAAGCGATTGGCAACATACCAAATACCATTGCTAAAGTTGTCATTAAGATTGGTCTGAGTCGCTCTTTCCCGGCTTCAATTAACGCCTCTTTCAGACCGTGACCTTTTTCCTTCAATTGATTGGTGAAATCGACGATTAGAATACCGTTTTTGGCAACCAGCCCCATCAGCATAATCAAACCAACGATGGCGAAGATTGTTAAAGATTCCATCGTCAAAGCTAGAGCTAAGAATGCACCAATTAAAGCAACAGGAATGGAGAACATGACCACAAATGGATACAAAACACTTTCATATAGCGCAACCATAATCAAGTAAACCAATAAGAAACCAATCAACATAGCGAAGCCAAGACTACCAAAAGCATCCGATTGTTGTTCCGCTTGACCTAAGTAGGAAATGATAATAGCGTCACCCAAACCGAGATTTTCAACTTCTTTTTTGATATCCTCAATAACCGACCCAACAGGTCGTCCAGCCGTGTACGCTTCAATTTTGATACTGTTCAAACGATCGGAACGTTGAAGAATGGCTTGTCCTAGTTTTTCGCCAATTGTTGCAATTTCGGTTAAATGAACTTGTGTTCCTGCACTATTTCTGATGACGATATTTCGAACATCGCTTATTGTTTTTCTTTCCGCTTCATCGGCAATAATATTGATATCGTATTCTTCACCTTTATCCGAGTATTTCAAGGAATTGTTGCCACGGAAAGCCATTTGCAAGCTCGATCCAACATCTGTCATGGAAAGCCCAACCAAATTCATTTTGCTTTTGTCCAATTGAATATCAATTTCTGTTTGCGGATTTTTGGTACTGTATTCAACGTAATCCGTTCCGGCTGTTTTTTGAATGACGGCTTTCACTTTTTTTGCAGCCACCCAAATATCGTCCATGTTGGTGCCTTTCACGGCAACTTGTATTGGAGCTTCCGCACCACCTGTAATTCCCGTTGGTTTGATGGTTACTTTCAATCCAGGTATTTTAGACAATTCATCTCGTATCAATTCCCCAAATTCATCTTGCGTAATGTCACGATCGTTTTTGTCTACCATTTGAATGGTAATTTCAGCGATGTTGCTTGTTGATGTACCACGGTCAATGAATTTCCGGATTGCGTTCCCACATTCGAGAACACTTTTGTGATTTCAGGATGTTTCATCACCATTTCTTCCGCTTGTAAAACCTTCAAGTTCGTTTCTTTCAACGATGTTCCGGGAGCCAATTCCAAGGCAATGTTCATTTCACCTTTGTCACTTGGGCTGACGAATGCGGATCCAATGAATCCGGCAGGTACCAAAGATACTGCTCCAACAAACAGAATGAAGACTCCAATAACAATCCATTTTTTGTGACACAAAGCCCAATTTAAAATTTGACCATAACCTTGTTTGAGGTTTTCAATGATTTTTTCAAAACCAAGGAAAAAACGACCGAAGAATTTTTTCGGATCTAGTTTTCGGTAAAGAAGCAAAACGAGATGCCAACAAGGGGGTCAATGTAAAGGAAACCAATAAACTCATCAAGGTAGAGAATACCACAACCAAAGAGAATTCACGAAGGATATTTCCAATCATACCACCAGCTATGGCCATTGGAACGAATACCACGATATCCACCAAGGTAATCGCAATGGCTGTAAAACCAATCTCTGCACGGCCTTCAATGGATGCTTTTCGTCGGTCTTTGCCCATTTCCATGTGGCGGAAAATGTTTTCAAGAATGACAATACTGTCATCGACCAAAATACCCACGACCAGTGAAAGTGCCATTAAAGACATCAAGTTCAGGGAGAAACCAAAGGCGTACATCATGATGAAAGTTGGTATCATAGCAGAAGGCAAGGCTACTAAAACGAAGAACGAACTTTTCACACTGTGCAAGAACATCAACATGACCAGAGCGACAATAAATACAGCTAAAATCAAATCGTGCATTACGGCGTCAGCTGAATTCAAAGTATAGATGGATTGGTCAATCGCAATTTCGAAATCCAATGATTTTGAAGCATATTGCGTTTTCAACGCTTCTAACTTTTCTTTTGTCAAACGGCTAACTTCCACAGAATTGGCATCGGCTTGTTTTACAATTTCAATACCAATTCCTGGTTTGCCATTCACTCGGTTGACCATTAGATCTTCTGCTTGCGCATCAATAACGGTTGCCACATCTTTTAGATAAACACGACTACCGTCTTTGTCCTGATAGATAATTAGATTCTGTAGTTCATCCATCGTTTTGAATTTTTCATCCAAACGAAGCGAATAACGTGAGCGATCATTTTCCACATTTCCAGTAGGATAGGAGACGGTTTGAAGCTGCAATCATCGAACTGATTTGAGCAGCCGTTAAATTGTAAGTCGTCAATTTATCATTGTCAAATTCAACTTTAATTTCCCGTTGATTTCCTCCAATTAAATTAATGGCACCAACACCAGGGACATTGGATAGCAAAGGCTTAATTTGTTGGTCAACCATGTCGTACAATTCCGTTGGACTCACTTTCGCCGATGCGCTCAAACGCAAGACAGGAAGCTCTTCCGAGTTGAAAACGGTTGACAACAGGATCGTCAACATCCTCGGGGAGAGAAGCTTTCATCTGGTTGATTTTTCGCTCCGCATCAAGTTGGGCGTTTACGGTGCTAATTCCATCTTTTAACTGAATAATAACCACAGAAACGCCTTCCATAGAGGAAGAATTGATGTGGTCGATTCCTTCAACGGATGAAATGGCATCCTCGATGGGCTTGGTAATGGAACTCTGTACTTCGTCAGCAGAAGCTCCACGGTAGATGGTTGAAACAGACAATACATTTGCCTCAAATTTTGGCAACAAATTGTAGTTCAAACTATTGTAACTAATGATCCCGAACAATATCAACGTGAAGAATATCACGATGATAAGTAAAGGTCGTTTTATGGCTATTTCTGTAACTGACATGACCTTATTTGTTGTTTATAATTTCTATTATGGAGTTTGTTGTCAAGTTAATTTGACCTGAAACGATTACTTTATCGCCTTCTTTCAAGCCGTTCAGTACTTCGAAATTCTCACCTAAATCTCGCCCAAGTACTATTTTTGCGGTTACTGGTTTTTTGCCTACAGCAAGATATACATACGGATTTTTGATTCCTTCCGCCAGTGCAATTTTTGGTATTTGCAATACAGGCTCTGTGGTTTTTACGTCAAATTCTACATTAACGAACGTTCCTGCTTTCAAACCCAAATTATTTTTGTTGTTCACAATCACTTCCACTTCGTAGTTGTGACTTTTATCTCCAACAGGACTGATGTATCGAATTTTACCCGTCAAAGGTTTGTTGGCGTAAATGTCAGTTGTAATATTCACCTGCATGCCAACATACAAATGGTATACGTCGTTTTCACTTACCATCACCGAAGTTTTCATTTGAGAAACATCCACTACTTTTGCGGCAGAAGCACCCATGTTGATGAATTCGCCCACTTCGATGTTTTTTTCGGTTACTATACCGTTAATTGGCGAGATGAGGTTTCCATCTGCAATTTGTTGTTGCAAGGTAGAAATCTGCATTTTAGCATTTTCGTAGTTGAATTTTGCATTGTCAAACTCCACTTGAGTTGCGGCATTACCTGCTTTCAATTCTTTAATGCGTTCAAAATCTTGCTTGTATTTGTCTACTTGCAATTGCGTTGTTTGCAGACTAATGGATTTTAAACTGTTGTCGATAGAACCGATAACTTGTCCTTTGCGAACCAACGACCCCAATTCAAAGTTCAAGCTTTTTACTTTCCCAGAAGAATTAATGGCGATATCCACTTCTTCTGCTGGTTTCAAAACGGCGGGTAAACCAAAAACACCTTTGATCACTTGTTTTTTAGCCGCAATAACATTCACCGGAATAGCGATGGAAGAACGATCAATAATTTGATTATTTTCATTTATAATTTGTTTGTTGTTGAACAGTTTCCAACCGATCAAGATGGCTAAAACAACAACGCCTGCTATGATTCCTATTTTTTTTCATTTTCCTGATTATAATTTGTTTACGAATTCTTTAATAGTTCCTTTTGATTGTTCAATTTCTATGCTAGAAGTCAGATATTTAAGCAAAGAATTGATGTAATTTGATTGTGCTTCTTTTTTCGAATAATCAGCGTTTAAAAAATCGGAAAGTCCAACTGTTCCTTTTTCATATTGCAAAGCCGTCATGTCGTATACATCGTTTGCCAATTCCAAATTCGCTTTGTTGGATTGCAAGTTGATGTAACTTGAATTCAGTTGAACTTGCGCATTTTGTAATTTTACTTCGTACGAACGAGCGCTCACCACTAAGTTTTGCTTCGTGTTTTCCAAATTCAACTCGCTTTGCTTGATTTGCGATACACGACGAAAACCACTAAACACAGGAACCGTTAACTTCAAACCGATGGAAGAATAGTCGTACCATTCGTTGAACGTGGAGCGGAATTCATTTCCAAAAGCATTTGCACCGTAACGTGCATATCCATTCAACGTAGGTAAGTACATTGCTCTTTTGCGCTTCAAATCAATTTCTTGCATAAGAATATTCGTTTCAAGAATTTTGTAATCTGCTTTGCCTGAAATGGAAACCTTTTCGTTCGAAGGCATTGGAATGTCCTTTTCAAAAGAAGCCAAGTCGGAAATGGTTAACGGATCATCCAAATTCATTCCCATCACATTTTTTAAATTCGACAAGGACATTTGAACATTCATTTTTGTCAACTCCGATTGCGATTTGATGTTGTTGTAATTCACCATCACTCGTTTGTAGCTGCTTTCGTTCAGTACACCTTTTTCGTATTGCAACTTTTGAACGTTTACCAATTTTTCCATTTTTGCTTCGTTTTCTAGCAATAAGTTGAGTTGTTCTTGGTAAATCAATACTTGATAATACGCCGTTGCCGTTTGGTAAATGATTTCATCGTTGTTTTTCTCCATCTGTAAACCCGCCAAATTCATGTTCATTTTGGAGGCTTTGATGGAATTGATCAGACTTTGATCGTAAATCACTTGGTCCAACTGAGCATTTGCTGTACTTGCATACTGATTACCAAATTGAACTTTGGTGGGTTGAGGACTGAAAGCACCAGCTGGAATTATGGTTACCTGACGTTTGATATTGTCGTCCAAAGATCCCGTTAGGTTTACCTGAGGCAAGTAAGAAGCTACTCCTTCACGGGTTTGCTCTTTTGCAATCGCCACTTGGTTGGAGTAAATCGAACTCGTGGGCGAATTGACGAGCGAATAGTTGATGCAATCCTTTAGAGACATGACAGGTGCTTGCTGTGCCATAAGCTGACCCGAACCGAGTAAGAGTGCTAACCCCAAGATGCCAATTTGATTTTTCATTCTTTTAGTTTATTTATTATTATTTAGTTCTGTATTAAAAGAACCAATTGAAGCAAAAAAATATTAACCCAATTGGTTTGATTTCCATTTTTCGTAAACCAAGGGCATTTCTACTTGCATAAAAGATAGAAACTCCACGACTTTTTCCAATTTAGCGTTGAACTCAGGCGTTTCCTCTGTTCGTTGTTGCAAGACTTCTACCAAAATGACTTTGAATTGTAGAACCTGATCAATTTTACGTTCAAATTCATTACCCATGGAGCCAATTTTACTTTTGAAGTAACGTTTGCGTTCACCAGGTCGAGTAGTGTACATTATTTGATCCATCAACAATAAAGAGTTGATGGCATTGCTCGTTGCACTTTTACTTAGTTGCAAAGCATTCATAATTTCGTCGAAAGTCAATTCAATTTTATCAGCAATTATGAGCAAAGAATACACACGAGCTTGAGCGGGCGACAAACCAGAATTCTCCAGTACCACACCAAACTTCTCAATCAATTTTTTTTGTTCTTCCGACAACATACCTTTGTATTTGATGCAACAAAGGTAATTAGTTTTATTAGTTCTGTAAGGAGAGAACTAAAAAAACTTTGTTAATTTTTTTTAATGGAGAAGAAAAAACAACGGTTTTTCTTATCTCGAAATCAGGTTAAATGAGACACGACTTCTCTAGATTTGGAGAAATACCAACGTATTTAACGAATTATTCGTCTAAGAAAAAAAATACACTATGATGAAAAAATACACCTCTATTTTTCTTTTTGTTGCTCATTCCTTTTCGTGGTTTGCGCAAACAAATATTTACCAACCGCTACCTCAAGGGTGGGCGACATGGTACTCTCAAGGAGTCGCATCAGATGGGTCTGGAGGAGGAAATTATACCCATGAGTACACATTGTGGGGTGGAGATACTACGATCAATTCCCAAACATACACAAAAACGTATAAGAGATCAACATTTGGAAATCCGTTCTACTATGCTGGAGGAGTGAGGCAAGATATCGCTTCAGAGAAAATTTACTACATTGATGTTCAGAATAATGAACATGATGTTTCCTTCGATCAGCATGTACAAGTTGGTGATACCATCTCTTTAAACGCAATGTCTCTTTATTATTATTATTCGATCATTGACACATCTTACGTCGTTTCTCTAATTGACTCTACATCTATATTGGGGAGTTACCGAAAAAGATTCAGCCTAAAACCAGTAGATACGTTGTTTAATTTGATGGAATTAGTTTATGTGGCAGGTGTTGGCTATGTTAAAGCTTGGGGGTTTGAATGGGGATGGAGCGTTCATTGTCACTCTCAAGAAGGAGTTTTGGCAATTGGTAGCTCGGCCAATCCGGATTGTACTATTTTAAGCACAGAAAACCTTCCGCCGAGTGAGTTCCTAACAATATCTCCTAACCCTACAACAGGTCAAATTGAACTGAACAAGACTCCTTTGCGTGTGCGTTTGTATTCATTAGACGGTAAAGAAGTTCGTACGGATTTTGTTGATTTAATGGGAAGTAAATTAAACATTAGTAGGTGTCCTGAGGGGATTTACCAAGCTCATTTTGAATTCGAAGAAGGTTTGGCTTTTAGAAAAATAGTGAAAATGTAGTTGTGCACCAAGATAGAGTAGGTTTGCATCCAATAGACCTACAAAAACAGCAGCAAGAAGTAACTTTTATTCACGTTATTTCAGAAATTCCTTGTCATAACCGTTGCAAAACTTTACTTTTGATGTCGGATAAAAATTAGAAAAACACAACAAAAATGAGTGTACTTGTTAACAAAAATTCAAAGGTAATTGTACAAGGCTTCACGGGGAGTGAAGGGACTTTTCATGCTGGACAGATGATTGAATTCGGAACCAACGTCGTGGGCGGTGTAACCCCAGGAAAAGGGGGGACTACTCACTTGGACAGACCCGTATTCAATACAGTCGCAGATGCTGTTAGCAAAACTGGAGCGGATGTTTCCATCATTTTTGTTCCACCTGCCTTTGCCGCAGATGCCATTATGGAGGCTGCTGAAGCAGGCATCAAAGTAATTGTTTGTATAACAGAGGGAATTCCGGTTGCAGACATGGTGAAAGCGAAAGAATTTATCAAAACGTACAACACACGGCTAATAGGCCCAAATTGCCCTGGCGTTATCTCAGCAGGGGAAGCAAAAGTAGGTATTATGCCGGGGTTTGTTTTCAAGGAAGGAAAAATCGGAATCGTATCCAAATCGGGAACATTGACGTATGAAGCGGCCGATCAGGTTTCAAAAGCAGGATTAGGGATTTCTACCGCTATTGGAATAGGGGGAGATCCAATTATCGGAACGACAACAAAAGAAGCTGTCGAATTGTTGATGAACGATCCTGATACAGATGGAATTGTCATGATAGGCGAGATAGGAGGAAACCTAGAAGCCATCGCTGCCCGTTGGATCAAAGAAAACGGAACGAAACCAGTGGTTGGATTCATTGCCGGAGAAACAGCACCGAAAGGACGAACCATGGGACACGCCGGAGCGATTGTAGGCGGTGCAGATGACACGGCCGAAGCAAAGAAAAGAATCATGCGTGAATGCGGTATTCATGTAGTGGATTCTCCAGCCAAAATTGGTGAAAAAATGAAAGAAGTAATGGCAGGAGTTACAGCCTAGAACAAATTTTTAAATAAATTGAAAAAACGTTTCGCTTGGTTGAGTGAAACGTTTTTTTTTATTCGGTTATTCTATTTTGCCGAGGAAGAAGTTCGTCGATTTTAGTCGAGAATCTGTCTAAAATTTATTCCTCGTATTTGAGGAAGGGACTAAACTCTTAGTCTTTGCAAATTTTAGGCTATTTTTATTTTTCAAAAAACAAAAAATGGCAATAGAAAATCTATTGGATGAATTCCATCAAAAGAGAGATTTTTCGGGTAGTGCGAACTTTTTTTTGAACAACCCAAAAGAACGGAAGCAGTTATTGAAAATAGCTTTGACTTCCAAAGATGAAAGATACTGTTCTACAGCATCTTGGATTTGCGCACATGTAGCCGAAAAAGAACCTTCCCACTTCCTTCCATTTCGAGATGACATCATTCATTTTCTGAAAACCGAATCCAACCAATCGGCTTTGCGAAACTGGATGAAAGTAATGCTCTTTCTACCATTAACAGAAGAACAGGAAAGCGATATACTAAATTTGAGTGTTCAATTCATTGAAAATTCAGAAAATAAAGTTGCATTACAGGCCTACAGCATTCTGATCTTAACCCCCTTGATGAAAAAATACCCCGAACTTCTTTCTGAAATGAAAGCCCTAATCGAGCTACATGCGGAAGGAAAATCACCTGCTTACCACGCATCCTACCGAAAATTTCAAAAAGCAACTAAAAAATATTAAAGATTTAGAGATTTGATTATAAGAATTTTATGTTTCTTGTTTTTTGTTTGAAGGTACTATGTATTGCAAAATACAATTTAAAACATATATCTTTGTAAAAAAGAATAGATATGAATGTTGAGAATACACAAGCCCAAATGCGGAAAGGAATTTTGGAGTTTTGTATACTTTCCATACTAAAAACAAACGAGGCTTACCCGTCCGAGATACTGGAAGCATTGAAAAGTGTTCGACTGATCGTGGTAGAAGGAACATTGTATCCACTGCTTACTCGGCTAAAAAACATGGGCATTCTCACCTATCGATGGGAAGAGTCGCCGAGTGGACCTCCCCGCAAGTACTACCGTTTTAACGAAGGAAGGAGAGGCTTTTCACGGAGAATTAACAAAAACATGGGCTGAATTGTATTCCGCCGTAAATCAACTGAGCAAATAAGATCATGAAAAAAACAATTTCTATACACATCAAAGGCATCAATTTTTTGATAGAAGAAGGGGCTTATGAGATTTTGAAAAACTACATGGCTCGATTGGAAGAAAAATTGGAGCACACAGTAGGAAAAGAATGCATTATTGAAGACATTGAACTGAGAATAGCGGAACTTTTCTCTAGTTGGTTGAGCTACCGAAAAAAAGTGATTCGAAAGATAGAAGTATATGAAGTAATCCAAACGTTGGGTGAACCGGAACAGTTCTTTGATGAAGACGACACATCCAACGGATCGGAAAAGAAAAAATACAACGAAGAAGGTTCTTTTGAAACTTCTGATAGAAAATTGTACAGAGATATTGAAAATGCCAAAATTGCAGGTGTGTGTGCCGGTTTGGCCAACTACTTTCACATTGATCAAACGGTTGTTCGTATTTTCTTCGTTCTCTTTACCATAGCGGCTGGTTTTGGGGTGCCACTCTACCTTGTTTTGTGGATTGCCTTGCCCGTTGCTAATTCACACATCGACCGTTTGCGCATGCAAGGTCGTCCAATAACCGTGAAAAGTGTTCAAGAAGAAGTTGAAATGGCAGCACAGAGAATGGCAGAAAACTCCGAAAAACTGGTTTCAAAAATGCAACGGGAAAGTGTTTTTCAAAGAGGGCTTTCGTCCGTAGGAAAAATAATCGTCAAAATTTTTGGTGCTTTTTTTCTTTTTTTTGGTGTAATCATGAGTATCACCTTCTTAGTACTGATGATCGGTCAAGTAGGAATCATCCCTATAAAAAGTGATGACGGATTCATTTCCTTCCAACATTTCAGCAACCTACTTTTTGGAGACTCAGAGCAAATGAATTTTCTTTGGTTAACGATCAGTGTTTTGACCATTACGGGAATTATTTGGTTGATCGCTACGGGGACAAAGTTGTTATTTCAATTGAAATTTCCATGGTATGGTTATTTTTCCCGCATTGTTCTTTTTATCGGTATTGGAGGAGTAATCACAGCATTTTATTTCGGTTCACTCATCACACGTGAATTTTCAATAGAGAAAAGCGTTGAAAATGAAATCATTTCTTCTCCCGATGTTTTTGACTTACAAATTGAAAAAACACCGAAATAACCGCCTTTCCCGCCGATACGATGACCACGAGTATTGGCTGCAAATAAAAAAATCACCGCATTTTAGATAGTGATGTCGACATTCGATACGAAGCGTCTCCAGATTCGCTATTTCACATTCTGGAAGTAAAGTCTGCCATGGGGAGAAACGACCATGATGCCCTAAAAAGAGCAAAAAACATTCAGTTCAGAATCGAAAAAAAAGACAGTCTTTATTTTATCCCAGATGCATTCAACTACCCCGAAAAGGACAAAAATAAGAAACCAACGGGTAAAAATTTACGTACAAATTCCAGAAGGGAAATCCTTGAAAGAAAATGACGAATTGATTTATTTAGACAACTGACCTCACAATTGAAATCAGGCAAACAAGAAAATGGAGTAAAAATAATTTTCGTTATTTTTGGAAATCAATATCATAAATCAAGGTTCTTTTGAACTTTATACACGGATCAACCTTTGAGTTTTGGTGTCTAATTCAAAGATTTTTATAGATGAAACCCTCCAATGAATTGTTCAAGCTTATCAACTCCATGACGAAGTCAGAAAAACGCTTTTTCAAACTTTCATCCTCTTTACAGGCAGGAAAAAAAAATTATTTAGAAATATTTGATTTTGTTGAGAAGCGAAGAACATTACGATGAAGAAAAGCTAAAAGAACATTTTGCCGGAGAGGCGTTTCATTAAGCACTTTCCATCCGAAAAAAACCACCTCTATCACCTGATATTAAAGAGCCTTCGTGCCTTCTATAGCGAATTTTCCGTTTCCAGCCTTTTGAAACAAGAAATCAAAAATGTAGAAATATTGTACAACAAAGCACTTTTCAAGGAGTGCGAAAAATTTGTCTCACGAGCCAAACAAATAGCAAAAGAATACGAAGAGTTCTATTATTGGTTTGAATTGCTTTCTTGGGAAAAAAAATTACTCGAAGAAGCCTACGAAGCAGGTGAATTTTCGGTAAACTTGGACGACTTGATTACAGAAGAACATACTGTGATTGAGAAATTGAGAAATTTAGCAGAATATCAGATAATCTACTCAAAAATAAACCGGGTTTTTCGAAGCGGAGGGTTTGTTCGGAATAAAAAAGAAAGGGAAGAGGTCGAGAAAATTGCCAACTACCACCTCATAAAAGGAAAAAAACACAGCACTTTCCTCTCAAGCCTCGTCCATGTGTTACTATATCAAAGGACTGTGTGCCGCAGCCAACAGAAACTACGACGAAGCATTTACCTTTTTCAATAGAACAAGGGAAATTCTCAACGACAATCCAAAAATCAAAGAAAACTCGGCACAAAGATACATTATGACACTTTCCTACCTGTGTCGTTGCCACATCGAAAATTTGGACTTTTCATCAGCCAATCAGTTGATTGAAGAAATCAGAGGTCTAAACAGCCAAAAAGGTTTCAAATCAAAAGACATTGAGGTGAAGATTTTCACCAGTTCCTACAACCTAGAAATGAAACTCTATCAAGCCGAAGGTAAATTTGACAAAGCCATCGCCTTGATATCTGATATTGAAGAAAAACAAGTTCAATACGGTGAACTAATCAACAAAGAGCAAGAAGTACTGTTCAACTACAACAAAGCCTACAGCAATTTTGCCGTCAATCAGAACAAAAAAGCACTTACCTATCTGAACAATGTGCTGAACGACAACGAACAAAATTTACGACAAGACATTTATAGCTTTGCACGCATTTTCAATCTCATCTTGCACTATGAATTGGAGAACTACGATTTTATGGAATACATAATAAAATCAATCAACCGATACCTGAACAAACAAGAAAGAACATTGGAACTCGAAACGACTTTGATAAAATATTTAAGAAAACTATCCAAGCTCAACACAGAAACCGACAAGCAGAAGCAGTACCAAGCCTTCGAAGAAGAATTGGCAGAGCTGTTAAGAGATGAAAACGAAAGTGTTATACTGGAATACTTCAATATCACGGCATGGATACAAGCAAAATTAAACAACATCAGTTTCAGCGAAGCCGCCGGAAAAATAAGCTAATCTTTATCCGTAACCGTAAGTGAATGAGTCACAAAAAGACCAAAATTTGCAAAGACTAAAAGTTTAGTCCTTCTACAAAAATCATTAACGAAAAAATTGATTTTTGAACCACATCTCTGTTTCCTCCTTCGGAGAAGGATGATCATCTTGTATCATCCTAAAACTGCTTTGCTTTTTTCGGGTATTACACTCGCTATTAGGTGTTGTAAGTCTAATTCAGAACAAAACACTTCAAAACCAATCAAATGCCAACCTGTTTAAATTTGTTGTTGAGTACTTGAGCGAAACGAAGTTGTAGCCGAAAATGCGCACAACAATAAAATCAGATAAATTTTAAACAGGTTCTTAGTCTATAACATAACTTGCCGAAAGAATAAAGCCATTTGTCGTAACATTTTGTTCGGCAACACTACCCACAAAAGCCACATAACTTCTACGGTATTGCGACAAACGGTAGCTTACATCAACGGTCAGCCTACCACTCTTGTACCCCAATCCGGCAGAATAACTCTTGTCAACCCCCAAATCAACATTCAGTTCCTTGCGGTAAGCCCTTCCCGATAGCCGGATTCCACCCCTCACAAAAAAGAGAGAGTTGATCACCAATTCTCCTCCTAATCTCAAGTTTAATGCGCTCTTCAAGACCTTTTTAGCCGTCTCATTTTCCGAAGTGAAATCGTAGGGCTGATAATTTTCTTTGTCTTTCGTAGAGCGAAGATTCGCCCATCGGTAATTGACAAACTCAAGATCGGCATTCAAGCACCCCCTTGTACCGAAAACGTAAGCAATAGACCCTACAATCTTAGGTGCCGACCTCAAACGGTAATTGTATTTTCCAACAGGTTTCAATGAGTCAGGAACGGTATTCGTTTGATAGGAAAAAACACTAGTCATGTCCGCACTCGTATTGTCTGTCAAATCGTAGTAAGTCGATGAATGAAAAGCCAGCCCCAAACGAAAATTATCTTTGGGCAGATAAATGAAACCCAACTTCGCATTGAGACCACTTCCCTTCGTGTTCAAATTGTATTGATAATCGAACGAACGCAAGCTATTTCCAACCGTATCCATCACCTCTTCACGGTGATTTATCTTTTCATCGTACCTCAACGTACGGATACCAACATTGGCACCAACGTATAGAACATTCATGTAGTTTGCCGAATAGGAAAAATAATACTCGTTTATTCCACCTTTGGTATCAACGCTTCTAGTGTGGTATTGATTTCCGGAATTATTTAAATCAGGCACATATTGATCCGGTAAATTGGAGTTGGTACTTGGGTTGATAGCAAATGTCCAATAAGCCAAAAAAGAAGAAAAGGGATGCGTATAATACAAGTCACCATCGGGTGTTCCGTTGGCTCTTGCCGCAAAATCGTCCAAAAGCGATTCAAATTGAACACCTTCGTAACGATAAGAGTTCGTGAAATTTTGAAGTTTGTTGTAACCAAAACCAAATTGAGAATACACATACCCTTGGTTTTTGGCTGACTTGTCAAAAGCCAAGACCACTCCCAAAGTATTCATCTTAAACAGATTCTTTTGACTAACCGATCTGTTTTCCTGAAAAAGAACATCGTTTTTTATGTTGGTTAGACCAAAAGAGGATGACACTTGAGTGGTGGAATACCGCCCAAAACCAGCTGGATTGATTTGCGAAGAACTCACATCAGCCCCCAAAGCTCCAAAAGCACCTCCCATGGCTTCAAATCGAGCACCTCCTTGAAGGTCTATTTTGGAGTATCGAAACAAGTCAGCGTCACCCTGTCCGAAAGAAAAACCAACTGCCAACAACGCAATCGCACCAATCCAATACTTCATCAAAAACCGTTGTGTTTAATTTCGTCTAACAGCTCCTGATGATGACCCTGTCGATGTGCGAGAAGAACCACTACGAACCGTACCCGATGACGACCGTTGAGCAGGGGTACTTGTACTTCTATTGACACTTGTGGACGTACTCGTACGAATACTACTTTGGTTTGACGATCGAGTTACCTGTACCGAACGGTTGGTGTTTCCCGAATAGCGAACAACATTAGAGGAAGATCTCCCTGAAGCATTTCCGTTGTTTCTGGAATACATAACCTGTGGACTTCTTGAAACAGGTCTGTTCGACCGATTGACGGAATAAACAGGAGTACTAGATCCGTTTTTCGCATTAATTCCAGCTTGTTGCGTACTCTTGGTGCTAGAAGGGGTGTTGTTGTTGTCAATCAATGGAGCTTTCAATTGTTGCGACCCACCACGATTAACACCTGTAAAATAACCCGATTGCGTCGACCGAGGACCACTCACAAAATGACCAACTTGTTTTTTTGAGACATTAGCCGAATTCGGATTGAAGAAAGAGCCATATCCTCCGCCATAATGATTGAACCCACCATAATAAGGGTTGTACAAAGAGAAAGTATTCCACGTATTTGGTAGCATTCCGTAAAAAAACAAGGAGCGGGAACCCAACTGAAACCGATTGTTGTTCTGTCGGTTGTTTTGGTCATTCGGATCGTAATAACCGCTGGCAGGATTGTTTATATTTTGGCGATACTTGTAAGTCTCGTACGACGTTTCGTCCAACAAGTTTCCTCCAATCGGAATATCTGCCGATTTCAACATATAAACGTTATCGTCCATAATAGGGCGAGAACTAGAACAGGATGAAAAGAGTCCTAAGAGAATAAAAAAGGACAACGTACTAACTGATGTTTTCATATCAACATAAATTTGTCTGCCGAAGTTACCTTTTTCTTCCTACTTTTACAAACATTTTTTCGTTAAAATAGTACAAAATACAAAATGGCACACGAATACACAACACGCGCTAACGATTACTCCAAATGGTACAACGAAATCATAGACCGTGCTGATCTTGCAGAACATTCCGATGTAAAAGGATGTATGGTCATCAAGCCTTATGGTTATGCCATCTGGGAAAAAATGAGAGATGTATTGGACAAAATGTTCAAAGAAACCGGGCATTCCAATGCGTATTTTCCGATTTTTATTCCGAAATCTTACTTGAGCAAAGAGGCATCACACGTAGATGGTTTTGCAAAAGAATGCGCCGTGGTGACACATTATCGATTAAAAAATGCAGAGGATGGCTCAGGAGTAATTGTAGACCCTGAAGCGAAATTGGAAGAAGAATTGATTGTCCGTCCTACTTCTGAAACGATTATCTGGAATTCCTACAAGCGATGGATTCAATCCTATCGGGACTTGCCTATTTTGGTGAATCAATGGGCCAATGTGGTGCGTTGGGAAATGCGAACCCGTCTGTTCTTAAGGACAACAGAATTTTTGTGGCAAGAGGGACATACGGCTCACGCTTCGCAGGAAGAAGCCATCGAAGAAACAGAAAAAATGCTTGCAGTATATGCCGAGTTTGCAGAAAAATACATGGCTATGCCTGTCATTCGGGGAAGAAAAACGGAAAGCGAACGGTTTGCAGGAGCGGTAGATACGTACTGCATTGAAGCAATGATGCAAGATGGAAAAGCCTTGCAAGCAGGTACATCTCATTTTCTAGGGCAAAATTTCGCCAAAGCTTTTGACGTGAAATTTACCGATAAAACAGGAAAGCAAGATTATGTTTGGGCAACTTCTTGGGGAGTCAGCACTCGGTTGATTGGTGCTTTGATCATGACGCATTCCGATGATTCTGGACTCGTTTTACCACCTGTATTGGCACCCATTCAAGTGGTTTTTATTCCCATTTTCAAATCAGAAGAAGAGAAAAAAGCCATCGACGAAAAGATCAACCCCATTTTGGCAGAATTGAAAACAAAAGGAATTTCCTTCAAGTACGACGACGATGAAGTGAAGCGCCCGGGATGGAAATTCGCTGAATACGAAGCAAAGGGAGTGCCCGTTCGAATAGCTGTCGGGTCAAGAGATTTGGCAAACAACCAAGCGGAAGTCGCTAGAAGAGATACAAAAGAAAAACAGACCGTTTCATTGGATGGAATAACAGACGAAATTCAAAAACTGCTCTCCGAAATTCAAGATAACCTGTTTGCAAAAGCGGTGAAATTCAGAGAGGAAAATTTGCGTAGCGTAGACAGTTATGAGGAATTTAAAACTCGATTGGAGAAGGAGGGAGGATTCTTTTCTGCCCATTGGGATGGAACAAAGGAAACAGAAGCGAAGATAAAGGAGGAAACCAAGGCAACGATCCGCTGCATTCCTTTGGAGTCAGAAGCCGAAGAGGGGGTGTGCATGTATTCAGGAAAGCCATCCAAGCAACGTGTTATTTTTGCAAAAGCTTATTAAAATATGGACGAAACAGAAATTAACAGAAAAGCAATTCTGAATTTATTGGAAAACAAATCCAAGTTAAAACAGGATGTTAGCCAAGAGTCACAGAAAGTATTCCTGAAGCTAAAGGCAGCAATAGAAGAAGAAATAAAAGGAATCCGTCCGTTCATTGATGATGAACGCATACGGCTGAGCATGGATGAAAAAAGCGATCAAGAATTGAAAGTAATGATTGGTAGCGATGCTTTGATTTTTCAAATGCACTCCAATGTCTTTCGTTTACAAGACGAACACGAAGCGTGGGGGTTGGACTATCTCAAAGAAGACGAATCAAAAGGTTTTTTTTGGCGTTATTCATATCTATAATTTCCTTGCAGATTCATTTATTTACAATCGAATGAACGATTCAGGGTTCCTGATAGGTCGCATTTTCATCAACAAAGAATCGCACATCATGGTTGAAGGAAATGGGCAACTTGGCTTTTTGTTCAAAGATCCAACTTCTACCACTTCTTCTCCCGATGTTTTGAAGCACATTGTGCAATGCTCGTTCTCTCACGCGTTGGATTTTGATTTGGTGAGCCCGCCTTATCAGCTGATAGAAGAGATGACCGTTGCTCAAGTTTTGCAAATAAGCTCCGATCTGCAAATGAAAACAAGTAAAAAATTAGGGTTTAAGACCAGCTAAAAATTTCAAAAATGATTTTTTTTTTGAAAAGCATTTGCAAATAACGAAAATCAACTTATATTTGCACTCCAAAATTTTGGAGTCCGCTTCAACTTTTGGCCCATTCGTCTATCGGTTAGGACATGCGGTTTTCATCCGTAAAAGAGGAGTTCGATTCTCCTATGGGCTACAAAATGGAAATACGGCCCATTCGTCTAGTGGTTAGGACGCCAGGTTTTCATCCTGGAAACAGGAGTTCGATTCTCCTATGGGCTGCAAGTAAAGTATAAACAAAAAGAAAAAAATGGCAAATCATAAGTCGTCAAAAAAAAGAATTAGATCAAGCGAAACAAAGAGACTTCGCAACAAATACCAACACAAAACTACCCGAAATGCGATTCGTACATTGAGAAATGTAACGGATAAAAAAGAAGCGGAAGAGTTGTTGGTGAACGTTACTTCTATGTTGGATAAATTGGCAAAAAACAACATTATCCACAAGAGAAAAGCGGCGAACTTAAAGTCTGGACTTCAGATTAGAGTAAACAGTCTGTAAAAAAAATTACATCAATAGGTGAGAGGGGCTGTAAGCCCCTTTTTTTGTTTACTTTTGCCCAAAAGTGGTGGACTTGAAAGCGACATTTTTATTCTTAATTGCCAATCTGTTTTTTTTCACAGATAGTTTTTCTCAATCCATTTCAAATAGAGAAGCGGATTCTCTTACTTTTTTTCATCGAACAGGTGGCTCGATCGATACATTTGACTTGTCTTTTTCCTTTCCGCTTAGCACCTTACCCTTTGGTCGTTTAGGCAACAAAAATTCCGCTCCCCAAATTGCGTTTTTGCAAAGCTCGCCCAGTCTGTTTTTGTTTGAACGAACTCACTCGCCAACCAATTGGATGGTAAGTGCGTTGCCCCATGTTGGTTTTTACTACTCTTTCGGAACAAAAGGCACGCAGTTTTTACACACAGACTACCAACAATCGTTCAAAAAAGGAGGGCTGTTGAACCTAGAAATAAACCAAAGTAGCTCCGCAGGAATGGCTCGTGAAAGCGATTTTGTAAATCGGGATTTGGGTGTGAAATATAAGTACGGCAAAAACAAGTTTGATCTTGTTACGGCATTTGATTTTAAACAAAGTACAGGCGCTTTAAATGGAGGAATTAATGATACAACATTGTCGCAGGGGCTTCGGTTTGCAAGCGTACTCAAGGAAAATGCAGAAAGCAGTCAACTTTTTAGTCGTTTTGGGGCGGAGTTGAAATTTAACTTCTTGAAAGATTCGACCTCTCGGAAAATGGGGTTGCTCACGCGCCACCACTACACCATTTGGAATCGGGTGTATACTGAAGAAAGTTCAAATCTATCCTCCTTGTACAGCATGACGAATTTAGATAGTACAAAAACGAGAGATCAATTTCAGGATGCGAAAGTCAAAAACTTGATTGGTTTTCATTATTCGGATCAAAGCCTACAAATTGCAATGGGAATAGCCCATCGTTACTGGCGTTTTCAGAATTTAGCAACCAACCGAGATACGATAGAGCTTGCTACAGAGATGAATGTACACTATTCGAAACGGAATTGGGTATTTTCCTCTGAGAATTACCTCAACTTATTAGGTGCTAAACAGGAATATTCGACCAAAAACAGCTTGAAGTGGGGAGGGGAAACACGATTTTTAGCCTTCTTTTTTTCTACAGAATCGCTTTTGCCGCTTCCATTGCAACGGTTTTATTTTGCCAATAACCTCAACTATCAAAATCCGCTCAACCTTCAACAGAGAACACGTTTGGAAGCAAATGGAAACTACTCCTTGGGACGGTTTGATTTGAAAATGACCGCAGGAACTTTGCTTTGGAAAAACAACTTGCAATGGGACGATACAGGATGGAAAGTAGGAAATCAATCCAATTTGACTTGTCAATTCGTCAAAGTAGGTTGGCATACGGATTTAAATTGGTTGCAGATTTATCCTGAATTTCAGTACAACATAGGAACGGACTATTTGCCCAAAGCTGTTTTGTCGGGTCGGATTTTGGTGAAGACAAAGGTTTTCGCAGCCAAAAAACTGGAATTGCTTTTTGCGTTAGATCCCCAACTGACAGATAAATACCGTTTTTTAGCCTACAATACCTTATTGGATAATTGGTACTTTGATGATACCAATCGTTTTGGAAGTCAAAAGTTTTCGCTACACGGCACTTTCACTATGGCAATTGAGGAATTTCGTTTTTTTGTAAGAGCTGAAAACTTACAAGCTTTTTGGAGTTCCGATACGATTGAAATTGCCCAGAACTATTTTCGTCCCACATTCCTTCTTCGATTAGGCATTTCTTGGGATTTCTTTAATTGATTTTCTAATCAAAAATCTTTCCTGGATTCATGATGCCATTCGGATCAAAAACCTGTTTGATTCCCTTCATCAAATTCAGGGCAACATCGCCAAAAGCAATGTCCATATATGGTTTTTGCACCAAACCGATGCCATGCTCGCCTGAAATAGTACCTCCTAATTCAACAACACGTTCAAAGATCTCCCGAATGGCAATGGGCAATTGATTGTTCCATGCATCGTCTGAAAGGTCTCCTTTCAGGATGTTTACGTGCAAATTTCCGTCACCGGCATGACCATAGCAAACCGACTGAAAACCATATTTTTCCCCCGTTTTTTTTACGTGGTCTAGCAAATCCGGCAGATAATACCTCGGAACGACTGTATCTTCTTCTTTGTAAATAGAATTTGATTTTACAGCTTCTCCGACTTTTCGTCTCAATTGCCACAGTTTGTCCTTTTGTGCTTCGCTTTCTGCAAACAATACTTCAGCGGTGTTGAATGATTCGAGTACGCCCATGATTTTTTCACAATCTTCCATGAGCACACTTTGTTGAAAACCATCCACTTCAATGAGTAAGTGAGCGGCGTGATTTTCGTCCACAATCACGCTATCGTCTTGCATGAAATTTTTTGTCCAAAGCAAGGCATCTTTTTCCATAAATTCCATGCCGCTAGGGGTAACACCCGCTTTGAAAATAGCAGCAACGGCTTTGCAAGCTTCTGAGGCATCAAAGAAAGGAACGAGAAGGAGTAGGTTTTGTGTAGGGTGAGGAATCAATTTCAAAACAATTTTTGTAATAACTCCGAGTGTTCCTTCGCTTCCAACCATCAATTGTGTTAGGTTGTAACCGGTTGCATTTTTCAGTACGTTGGCTCCTGTCCAAATAACTTCCCCGTTTGGCAGAACGACTTCAAGGTTTAGCACATAATCTTTTGTAACGCCATATTTTACAGCCTTTGGACCACCGCTGTTTTCCGAAATGTTTCCCCCGATGAAGCAACTTCCTTTGCTTGCCGGATCGGGAGGGTAAAATAGCCCTTTTTCTTTTACGGCTTCTTGTAAAACTTGCGTGATGACACCCGGTTCCGTAATGACTTGGGAGTTGTTTTCATCAATTTCAATGATTTTGTTGAACTTTTCCATGCTCAGGAGCACGCCATTTTCATGGGGTATGGCACCACCGGAAAGTCCTGTTCGAGCGCCGCAGGGAGTAACCGGAATTTTTTTGATATGGCAGTATTGCATGATAAAGCTAACTTCATCAACCGTTTCAGGAATAAGTAGAAGCTGAGGTAGAACGGAAATATCTTCCGTTTCATCGTGGCTGTATTCAGCAAGTATTTCTTCGTCAAAGAAACAGCGGCTTCCCAATAAATCCGAAAAGAAAGCGTGGTTTTGATTGAACGTTTCGTGTCGAGTCATGATGTAATCTACTTTTTTTGATCCCTGATACTCTGCCAAGTGGCGTAGAGGCTTTCCTGTTTGGGGCGATTGTTTTCTAGTTTTGAGAGAGGATCGCAAGGTTGCCAACTAGCATGCATTTCGCTAGGCAATGTTTGGTATAGTTTTGTTCCTTTCGTTTTCCACTCCAACATTTCATCACTTACTTGTTTGATAATTTTAGCCGGGTTTCCGACCACCAAACTCCTTTCTGGAATTTCCATTTTTGCCGGAACGAAGCACAAAGCTCCAACAATGGATTCTTTGCCAATGACAACATCGTCCATCACAACAGCATTCATTCCGATGAGACAGTTTTCGCCGATGTCACCGCCATGCACAATGGCTCCGTGACCGATATGAGCTCCTTCCCGAAGATATACGGTGGTACCCGGAAACATATGTACCGTACAGTTTTCTTGAACATTGCAACCATTTTCAACGATGATCTCACCCCAATCTCCTCGCAAAGCGGCGCTTGGGCCAATATAGACATCTTTGCCGATAACAACATTGCCTGTAACAGTCGCCAAGGGATGTACAAAACTACTTGGGTGACAAACAGGTTTAAAACCCTTGAATTCGTAAAAAGCCATGCGAAATGTTTCTCCAAATTTAATCAAAATCGACAGAAGTGGGTTGGCAGATTGTCGATGTGAAAAGGTTTCTCAAATGGGCAAAAACTGTTAAAAAATTGAAATATTGTATTTGTCCAAAACGAATACACGTTATGAAAACGAGGAAATTAATTTTAATTGCATTACTTTTAGGCATGGGTTTGGGGTACTGGAATGAAAATTTACCTACTAAGAGCATGGAAAGTCGTTCTACAACAGGTTGTTTTGTGCCAAATGAAAATGCAACTTACCTAAATGGATAATATGGATAAAATGAAAAAAAATCTTCTTGCGATTGCAATGTTTGTGTGTTTTGGCGCCTCAGCTCAATTTGGTGTTAGCGTAGGACCAACGATGTTAAAAACATTTGGATCGCCAAAAATATTGCCTGGATTTCATGTAGGGGGGGAGTTATCAAGAGACGATGCGTCAAGTATTTTTGCGAGAATTACATATGCAGGAGGGGGGACGGAATCTCAAAATTATTACGTCGATTTAGTAGATAATTCAACAGGTGCGCTTTCGGCAACAGGTGCACAAATGAATTTTATCAAAACAAACTTTACACGACTTGAGGGAGGTGTCCGGTATTATTTGATGGATGGTTACGAAACAGGGTTTTCAGTTTATGGAGGAACGAAATTAACGGTAGGTTTTAGCAAAGTGAAAGCAGAATACAGCCCTTTTGATCGGACCAAATACAGATTGGAAGACGGATTGGCAAGTGCAGGAAATTCAATTTCTTTTTTGTTTGGATTGCAGGGAGGTCTAAAATACGGGATAGTTGGAGTAGGTACAGTCTTTTTCGATTTGGGTGTGGATGTTTTTCAATTTGGACAACCTTCGGTTAGCAACAATGTTCCTTATTTTTCAGACTACCTTTATAGGCTTGAGGGAAATCAGGTTAGTGTTCGCCAACCTACTTTTACTTTTAATTTAGGTTTTCGAAAGGATTTGTTTTTCGGACAATAAATTTTTCTGCTGTCAAACTTCTGAAATCGCTTTCGCAAATTCGCCGAAGCTTTTGTAACGTCTTTTCGCGTTTTCCATTAAAAATTCATCCAATTCATTTTCTGAATAATGATTGGGTGCTTTTTTGAATGTGTGCTTTTTTACTCCTTTTTCAATTATTTTCCAATGCGATTTTTTCATTTTCCATGGTTTTTCAATCGGGTAGGTGATTTGCAGTTGGGTTTGCAAAGCAGGGTTGCTATTTGAAAATGGTAAACGACCACTTAGGAGTTTGTAAACGACTAGACAAAACGAAAAAACATCTGTACTAAAATCGGCACAATTCAACCGGTTCAATATGATTTCCGGTGCAGAGTAGCTCAGTTGAAACAACGTTTTTCTGCTAGGAGGAAGATCTTTGTAGAATGCCAGTCCGAAATCAATGAGGGAACATTGCATTTTTTTGTCTACCTGATGAACCAAAATGTTTTCAGGTTTTATATCGCAGTGGATGATGTCTTTTTTCTCCAATTCAAAAAAAAACAGGTTCTAAAGAGGAAACGATTTCTTTTAGCTTTGAAAGTCGGTTTCGTTTTTTTACGGTTGCCCAATACTGATTCAAATCCAGTCCTTCAACGTATCTTTTCAAGATGCTGAAATGAGTTTCTGTATCCTTCGTGAGTGCAATTTGAGGAAGGCCGGGTAGGTTGAACGAAAACTGAGCTTCATTTTTCAGTTGTGCCAGTCCGAGCAAATTTGATTTTTCAACTGTTTTTAGCACAAACAATTCACCGTTCAATTTATTCTTTAGAAGATAGCTTTCTCCAAAACGTTTCTTCCTTTCGTCAGAAAGTAGTTTTATTTTTTCGTACGGGTTATCAATTGTCAACATTGCATTTTTTTTGAATTTCAAAGAAAAGAATGCTTTTACCGCTTTTGTTTCATCGAAAATTGAAATTGTATGGTGCCGTAAACACTAATGCCATCTGAAGGTAGAATACCCGGTCCCGGATAGCCCGATGCTCTCCTTGTGAAGTAAGTAGCATTTCCCAAATTGTTGACCCCCATTTCAAACGACCAATTTTTTTTCAAGCTGATTTTGGATGAAAAATCCATAACCAAATAAGCAGGAACCAATCCAATAACGGCATCTCCCGTTGGCTCTATCGCATTGGAAGCATCCGAAAACTGGTCAGAAGTGTAAGACACCTGAAATTGTGACGTCCAATTCTTTACTCGGTATTTAAACCCACTTCGGATAATAACAGGAGCGACATATTCCACTTGTTTGTTGACATAATTTGCTTCTTTTGATCGAATGTAGGAGGCCTGAATGTACGCTGCATTCACAAACAAAGAAAGTTGTTGCTTGCTGTCAGGATTTAGCGCATTGAAAACGTCAAATTCGGTAAAGAGCTCAACGCCAAGATTAATCGCATCACCAATATTGGTTCTTTCCTTGAATGTAGTGCCTGTTTTCGGAGCCAACCCAATTTTGTCACCATAAAATATGTAGAACCCGGCGAGATCAAAGATCCAATATTTTTTTACAGCACCTCTTAGTCCTAATTCCGCTGTGAATCCGTATTCATCACGTATGGCGCTGTCAACAACAATGTTGGGGTTGTTGATACGGATGTCTGTAAAATTGATGGCTCTGTAGTTTTGCGTGAAATTGGCATAGGTTGAAACTTTTGAGTTGAGCCGATAAGAACCTCCGGCACCAAAAAGCGGCACTTGCCTTTTAACAGAGTTGGCATTGTCAATCTTGTAGGTTGCCAGCGTATCATTGTTCACAGGATGAATAACATATTGTTTGTAAAACCCTTCGGATGAGCTTTTAATATCTTCCAGCCTCAGTCCAAAGTTAATGGTAAACTTTCGGTTGATAAACAAGATGTTTTCGGCAAAAAAAGCCAGGTTTTCAGAGGGAAAAAGAAAGGAAGAGTTTTCCAAGTTGGAAGGATTTAGAAAGCGAAAATCAGGAGAATCTCCATTTGTTGCAGATCCTTGCAAACTGCTAGACAGCCCTCTGTAATAACGGACACCAACTAGTGCAGCGCCATTTATTTTTAGTGTTTTTCCTTCTCTGTTGTACTTTCTCAATAATCGGGCTTCTATGCCTGTATTTTTAAAATCTCCTGCCAGCATTTCCCGATCTCCCATAGGGTCGGCTTGCGTGATTTTCCCTAAAAACCCCAACGTTTTCCGGTCAGAAATCATACCAAACACACGGACGTTGAATCGTGTTTTTGAATCGAACTCGTGATCGAAATGCAGGGCAAGCATATTCCAGCGCACAGCAAACCAATTTCGGTTGCGAAAACTAGCTTTCGGATCATTTTCAAACTGCAAATCACTCAAGCCACCGGCTTGCCGGGCCAAATAGTTCATGTGGGTATATTCCAACCGTATTTTTGATTTTTCGCTAATTGCGTAGGCTAACTGACCGAAGAATTGGTGTTGACCGAATTTGCTGTTTTTTCGGTAGCCATCTCCACGTTTGTATTGATGATATACTTGGTAGGAAAAACGATTGATTGTTCCCGTAACTCGGTTGAATGTTCCGTAATAACCATACTGACCAAGTGTTTGTCGGGCTGTAAATTGCAACGGAGTATTTTCGACGGGGTCTCGAATTACGAAGTTCAACAGTCCACCAAACTGCGTTCCATATTGCAACGAAGCGGAACCTCGAATAATTTCTATGCTAGAAAGTGCTTCAATGGGTGGTGTGTAGTAGCTCTCGGGATAGCCAAGCGCATCAGCGGAAATATCGTATCCGTTTTGTCTAGTATTGAAGTTTGCTGCTCGATTTGGACTTAATCCACGACCGCCAATTCCAATTTGGATACCGGCACCATCATTTTCCCAAACATTCAATCCCGGAATTCGGGCAAACAATTCCCTTGGGTTTCCGGATGATTTTGCACCACTCAGACTTTCAATTGAAATCACAGAATTGGTTCCTGTCGTTATTTGCACACCTTTTACGGCAGGCAGAAAACCAACATCGTATTTTTGTTGACGTTGGTGCATAATCTTCATTTCTTCAATTTCTTGCACCTTGGTTGTGTCCTGAGAAAAGGAAAAACGAGCGACAAAAAACAAAATAAATAAAAGGAATATTTTCATGGATTATAATTTTCGAGCCAAGATCTATGCCGGAGATTGTATTTTTTCTTGGACAAATCAATTTCTTTTGCGACCATCTTTTGAGCGGGTCTTCCATTGATAGAAACAAACACGTTTGCATGAACGCTAGGGGTGCGGATGTGGTATTTTTTTTCGTTGAATACCAAAGTTGTATCGTCAAATTTCTTTTGTAAGAAATGTGCAAATTGAATAATCATATCGGGTTGTGTGGACATCTGATCTTCTTGTCGTTTGGTTAAATATTCACGATTCACAATTTCAATTTCGCCTTTTGTTTGGGGATCTCGTACGTAAAAAGTTGCCAAACCCTCCTTGTGCATGAGCATAACCCGCCATGAAAAACGAAATCCTTCTTCGTTCCAAAATAAATTGCCAGGGTAAACCAAATACCGAAAAGGCACAATAAGTTGGACAAAAATATAGATAATGGATGCAAAATAGAGTTGGTTTATTTTTGCGTTGTGCAATTCGGTCGTTTTGCCTTCGCTGTAAGATGTCCAAGATTTGAATTTGCTGAGTAATTGAACGTGGAATTTAGGAGGAAAGAAAATCAAAGTCAAGCAGATCATAACGTAGGGAAACACTCCGATGGGGAAAAGCCAAGCTGTCATCAGATGGAAAGCGATGACAAAGAAGTAAGCAAAAGGTCTAGTACGGTTGTTGAGCAAAAAAAAAGACAATCAACAAATCGTAAAAACAACCAAACCAAGAAAAAACAAAAGCAGTCCATTTCTGACTAAATAGCCCGCCCACAAAAGGGATATCCCGATGCGATTGAAGCCAGGTAAACAAAGGTTCGGCATTGAGCAACCAATCGGCATTTAATTTTGCGATTCCGGCAAAAATATAAACGCAAGCCAATTGAAATTGAAGGATTTGAACATAGAATTTTGGTATTTCTTTCCGAACACCAACCCTACCGGCTTTCGCATCCAATGAAAAATGAGCGTTTGCAGGAAGCCAAATCAACAGAAAAGAAACAAGACTGATGAAATAATAATGGTTTAGATAGTTGGTTTTGTCTAATAATTCGACATAGGTGAATGAAAAGAAAAAGACAATGATTGAAATCCGATAAAACCAACCCAAAAGGATGCCCAAAGAACTCATAAGCATCAGGACAAAAGGAAGGTACATCCAATTTCCAGCAAGAGGCTTCACCCATTCAAAACCGTAAAAACCAAAGTAAAACTGAGGAGCGATGTACAATTCATAGACCCAATCCTTTAGTACAAAACGCAAAGTTCCGAAAAAGACCAAAGCCCCGAATATCAGTCGGAAAACAACTAACGGGGCAATGGATATTTTGTCTGGTTTACTGTATAGCTTCACAAAGCTTTAGTCTCCGTCGTTATCTTGATACGTTATCAATACACCAAAAGCAGAGGTCATGTTCGTTTTGAGGTGAACAACCAAGTTTTGCATTTTTGTGTACAAGTCATTCAACTGATTTGGGTTGTTTTGGATTTCGCTTAAAATGTCGTTGCTTAGGTTGTTCAAATCACTTTCAATTCCTGCAAAACCTGCATTTATTGTTGAAACAAGTGATGCTTTGTCCAACGCATTTAAGTAATCATCAAGCCCCAAATTTTCAACGCCGTTATTGCCTTTTCCTTGAAACAAATCTCTAAGTGATAGAACATTTTCTTTCAATATGAGCAACGATATTTTTGCAAAAGGAGATTCCACATAACCCAACTGAGGGATACCGAGACTTTGTTTGCCAATTGGAATTCCCAGTTTGGCATTTTTTGCCAATTCATACTCCTTGTTGTATTCGTTGATCAAAAGAGAAAAACCACTTGTAGACTCTGTTCCTGTTGAATTACTGAAAGTTGTGGCATATCCCGAGTTCCAAGTAGAATAAACAGAGTTGATTTCCCCTACCATTTTCAAGAGCAATTTGTCAACATAGGAAGAGAGGTCTGCGTTCGAAACCAACTGTGTTTTCGCATTGTTCCTGAAGAAAATGTATTCCAATGCAGGAAAACCTACGGCGTCCAAGTTGGTAGACAAAGCCAAATTAACACTCGCATTGGACGAATTGCTAATGATTTTCGCCGTATCAGCAGGAAACGTTCCCAAAGCTGACCTTAAACCAAGATCAGCAGAAGGGCCAAATTCATAAACTTTTACGTGGTGAAATTTCAAAACGGCACTTTGCCATTTCGTTTGAAGTTCAGCAAACGAAGCATCGTCCAAATTACTTTTGAAATCTGTCCAGCTAGAATTGAGTTCATCAATGGACGTTTTGAGGTTCAAAAGTTTCGGCAAAATGATCTGATTTGCTGTATGCTTCAGCATTTCACTTTTTTTGAAATTGTCTGAATCATCGGAACCCTTTTTTTTCTTTTTACAAGAGAAAATGAAAAAGGAAGCGATAAGCAGGGGAAGTATAATCCTCATCTGAGTTGTATTTCTATTCTAGAATTTAGCAGCAATAGCCGCTTTTATTGCGTTCAAATCAGCCAATGACAAGTTCCACAAATTGTTTCCAAATAGCGACATCAAAGCGGCGTGTTCTATTGTAGAAAATTTTCTCGTTTCTACAGGTGCATAACGTAGGTTCCATGCAAATGCATAAGCTTCCGACAAAACGTGTAGATATTTGGCTTGATCGTTTCCGAAGGAAGAAATGGCACTGTTCAGGTAGCTCAAAGCTTGTTTTGCCGAAATCTCTTCCCATGCCTTGCGAATTGCTAGAATTGCCGCATTTCGGCTTGCATTGTCGTTGTTTACAATGGCAGCTCTACCTTTCAGGAAGTTCCCCATCATTTTGGCATTTGAGCCAATACTTGCATCTTGCTTGTTGGAGTATTCCGCCCAAAAATCATCCCCCAAAACAGTAGGAAAATTTGTCGGTACACCAAAGTAACCGAATGCTTCGTCCCAAGAGTGTGCCATTTGCGTATAATATTTGCCATTTGCAGCGTCAACAGGTGTCGTGTTGTCAACATCCATTTTGGATGATCCGAAGTAAACGTTGATGGCTTGGTGCATGAAAACAGCTCCCATAATTGTTTTTTCAATCAACTCATCATAATCGAAACCATTGGCACTAAAAAGGTATTTCGAAGTGCCAGAAGTTAGTGTTCCTGCTTGTCCAGCAGTAGCTGTTTGTGAAAAACTTTGGCTAGCCGTTGCAACAGAATCCAAATACCCTTCGATCAACGATTGATCCAGTGAAAAACACTTGTCCTTTCAATTGTTTTGTGCTTGTGAAAGAAAAAGGATCGTTTTGGTTGGAAAACATATCGTATAAAGTCTGTGCGCTCAAAACCGATGTTTCTCCAGACTCAATATAGGTCGCCATTTCACGCAATTGCTTCAATCGCTCCGTCTGACCGGAGTAATCAACAGTAGAATTACCAGCAGCATCTGTGAATATGTATTCCGTTGGAACCGTGTAGGAGGTGTTTACAGGATATGTGCAAGAACCATCGTCCTTTTTTGCTTTAGAATCAAAATTGGTTGCATTTTTGTCCGTACATCCCTTTTTACGACAAGAGACTAGAGCGATACTCACGAGGAAAAAACATAGTATAAACTTTTTCATAATCTGTTATTTATATCAATTCTAAATTAATTTGCGCAAAGGTACGTTAGGAATTTTCCAACGCCAATACCTTTTTTGTGGTATATGATGAAGCGTTTTTTAAAAAGATAATTAACTTCCTGCCCATGAAAATGCAGGTTCTTATCGGAGAGAGTGGTGGATCAAAGACAGACTGGGTTTTGTTGCAAGGCGGAAAGGAGGTTTGGCGTTTTTCGTCCTTTTCTTTGCATCCATCTAAGTGGACGGTAGCGTTATTTTTGCAAGTAAAACAGCTTCTGCTCGAACGCAATGTAGATCCACAGAACACAAAGTTGCTTTTTTTTGGAGCAGGTTGCAATGCAAAGGAAAAATCGGATGAAGCAAGCTCTCATTTCTCGGCAATGGGATTTGTTTGGGTTGAGGTTTTTGGCGACCTTCATGCGGCAGGTTTGGCTTCTTGTGGCGATCAATCGGGTTTTGCTGCCATTTTGGGATCGGGCTCGGTTTTGATCGATTTTCAGAAAGGAAAAAGTAGCCAACTATTTCGGAGGAAAAGGGAGACCAGATGCTGATGAGGGAGGAGGATATTATTTCGGGAAGCTTGTTTTGGAGGCATACATCCATAAAAAAATGAGTGCGGATCAAGTATCCATTTTGCAATCGATCCTTTTGCCCAAAGAGATTGAATCCATTAACCGAGAAGAAGTTTTTGAAGAAACTTGTTTGAAAATGCCGCTTGTGTTAAGTGAAAAAAGGGAGGTTTTTCAACCGTATCATATTCAGAATTTGGCTTTGTTTTTTAGTCGGTATGTAGCGTGTAACCTACCCAAAAAATCACGCATTCACTTCGTAGGAAGCTATGCTTTTCACCACAAAGAAATAATAAAACCGTATTTTCACTCCCAAGAATATGAGACGGGAAGTTTTATAGAGCGTCCTTTGGAACGATTAATGTATTATTACCTCGAAAAACATGAAAAATGAGTTCATTCAGATCAAAGTTTAGTGTCATCGTCATTTCAACAATAGTATCAATTTCAAACATTTTGGGACAAGTATGTCCAATAACACCTCTTCCAACAACGTATGTAGCAACGGGTAAAAGCTTCGTTTTGAATGAGGCTATTTCGGTTAACGAAAAAGGACTTCCTGAATTCGCCAAAGATTATTTGAAACGACTGTTTCCCCACCAAGTTGGTTTGAACATTTTGTTTATCAATGAAGGAGGTCAGCTACAGTTTCGCCGCCTGTCCAACGTGCCCCAAGATGCCTATTCCATTGATATCAATGACAAAATAACGGTTTCTTATTCTTCCGATGCCAGCTGCTTTTATGCTTTGCAATCGCTTAGTAGGTTGATACAAAAAGAGGGAGGAGCCACATTTTTGCCCAAGTGCTTTGTGTCTGACGAACCCAAGTTTGAGTGGAGAGGGATGCATTTGGACGTTAGCCGTCACTTTTTTACCGTTGACGAAATCAAGCAATACCTAGATTGGATGGCTCGTTACAAATTCAATCGATTTCATTGGCACTTAACAGACGACCAAGGTTGGAGAATTGAAATAAAAGCTTTTCCGAAGTTGACAGAGGTTGGTTCTATTCGGACAAAGACCTTGGTTGGTCATGCTTCAACTTCCGCAGAAAAATACGATGAAGAGCCCGAAAAAGGATTTTATACGCAAGACGAAGTGAGAGAAGTGATCGCTTATGCAAAGGATCGTTTCATAGAAGTTGTTCCGGAAATAGAAATGCCGGGACATGCCACTTCAGCCATCGCGGCTTATCCGGAACTTTCTTGCGAAGGGAAGAAAATGGATGTGGCTCAGGAGTGGGGCGTATTCGAGACGGTTTTTTGTAGCAAAGATGAAACCATTCTTTTTCTGCAAACGGTTTTGGATGAGGTAGCAGCCCTTTTTCCAGGGAAATACATTCACATAGGAGGGGATGAAGTTCCGAAAACGAAGTGGAAGAGTTGTTCCGCTTGTCAGGCACAAATCAAAAAACACCATTTAAAAAACGAAGAGGAGTTACAGTCTTTTTTAGTGAGTCAGATGGATAAGTATTTGACATCCAAAGGGAAAATATTGGTTGGATGGGATGAGATTTTGGAAGGAGGTCTGTCTGACCATGCGGTTGTGATGTCGTGGCGGGGAACAAAGGGAGGAATAAAAACAGCGGAACAGCATCACTATGCAATTATGTCGCCGAGTTCTCATTGTTATTTTGATCATTATCAAAGCGAACGAAGATCGGAGCCTCTAGCGATTGGGGGATACACTCCTTTGGAAAAAGTGTATGCTTTTGACCCAATTCCCAAAGACTTATCAGCCTCGTTGCACCCTTTTATTTTAGGTGGACAAGCCAACCTGTGGACGGAATATATTTCCGATTGGAAACAAGTAGAATACATGATCTTTCCGAGAATGATTGCCCTGTCGGAAGCATTGTGGACGAAAGGGAAAAAAGATTATTCTGATTTTTTACTTCGTTTGAAACAAGTTGAAATTCCTTTTTTAGAGAACCAGAATGTGAATTATTCCCAAGCGGCTTTTTACACGAAATCAGAAGTAAGAGTAGTGGAAAACGGAGTAGAAGTTGTTTTCTCTTCCGGCGAACAAGGGCAAAAAAGGGAGCTTCTTTTTCCCAAAGAAAATAAGGGAGTCGAAATGCTGGATGAAAACAGGATTCTAATAAAAAAGAAAATAGGGAAGGGCAAAGAAATACGGATACAAGCCCTTACAAAAATGAATTTTGGAGAGGATACACTTGAGATCTCTATTTTGCAACATAGCACATTGGGTATGCCCTGGAAACTAGAAACAGAGCCTTCCGAACATTACTCAGGAGATGGAGGTGCTACGCTTTCGGATGGAGTTGTGGGTGTCCGTCCGTGGAAAGGCAAAGAATGGCTCGGTTTCAGGGATAAAAAATGTGAAAATGAGTTTGGATTTTCCGAAAAAAAGAGAAATTAGTTCCATCCATCTACGTTTCTTGGAAGCCCCTTCATCATGGATTCATTTACCGGAACATCTTTGTGTGAGTATTCCAAAAATGGACGGAAGTGGAAAACAAAAACAATTGCTGTTCAGTCAGAAAAAACGGTGATTTCCATAGGTAAAAAGGCGAAGTACATTCGAGTGGAGATCGAAAATAGCGATAAAATTTCCGACGGACAGCCAGGTGCAGGTCATGCGCCTTGGCTGTTTATGGATGAGGTTTATTTTGATTGATAACAAGTATTCGGAAATCAAATTTCTGTTTAAAACCGATCCAACACATAAACAATCAAGTCCCTCATTGCTTGCGAATAGTCTTTTGAAAATTGCCCCGCAGGTCGGTTTGCAATGCCCAAGCAAATAGTCGCGCAGGCATGACCGAGTTGTCCGCCTAAGGCGAAAAGAGCAGAACTTTCCATTTCAAAATTCACGATAGGCATATTGTTGAAATAGCTGTTTTCTAGTTCATTTCTCCATTGGTCGTTTTTCAAAGGCAAACGAATGGATCGACCTTGTGGGCCATAAAATCCACTTGCGGTAATTGTAATTCCGTTGACCGTTTTTTCACTTTTCAACTTGGCGTTCAGCCGTTCGTCAGCGGAAACCAAGTAAGGTTCAATTTTTTCAGGAAAAGGGATTTTTGATTTTATTTCTGAAAGAATTATTTCGTTTAGATGATCTTCCTTCATGCTATAAAAATGCGCCACATTATCCAAGCCTAGCGATTTTTCAGAAAGAATGAAAGAGTGCACAGGAATATCAGATTGCAAGATGCCACAGGTGCCGATACGGACAATTTCAACGGACTGTAAGTTTGGATGCAAACTTTTACTCGCAAGGTTGACATTTTTCAGAATATCCAACTCATTTAGAACAATGTCAATGTTGTCAGTACCAATACCAGTAGACAAAACACTAATTTTTTTGCCCTTGTATTCTCCTGTATGACAAACAAATTCTCTGTGCTGAGATCGGTGTTCAATTGAGTCAAAAAAAGAAGTGACCAACTCCACACGGCTTTGGTCACCTACTAAAATAATCTTATCCGCTATCTGATTGGGACTTAATCCCAAATGATACACCTGGTTTTTATCATTCAGCACTAATTCAGAAGACTGGAAAGGCATACATTATGGTTTTACACTTCCAAAAACTTTTGTCAGAAGGTCTGTTACCCTAGCCATTGGATCCAATCGGATTTTGTTTTCTTCTGCTTCCACCATTGTAAACAGCCCGGAAATAGCTCTTTCGGTAACAAACGCAGACAAGTCGGTCGTTACTTTTTGCCCTCCTGTAAATGTCATGGCGGTATTGTATTTGGAAGCCAAAGGTTCCCAATAGTCAGTTAGTTTTACCGTTGAAATGGCCGCCTGAACCTTTGGAGTGAAAGCACTGGTTAGTTGGGTTATTGTGTTGTCCTTTAAGAATTTAGTTGCAGCGCCTTGTCCGCCGTTCAAAATAGCGAAACCATCAGACAAAGTCATGTTGGTGATTGCGTTCAGAAAAATAGGAAGTGCCTCTTTTGTGGCTTCTTCTGCAGCTCTATTGAGGGTAGTTTCAAACTTGTTAACCTGATTATCCAAACCCCATTCAAGCGCTTTTTCTCTTATTTTTAGTGCATCAGGAGGAAAGGGCAAACGAATTTGAGTATTTCCCAAAAAACCATCCGTCACGGAAGTCAAATTGACCGAATTTTTTATTCCAATACTGAGTGCTTCTTTCAATCCTGAAATCACTTCAGTATTTGTCAAACTGGGAGCAGTAGTGCCTCCTGTCGTGGGAGCGAGGATGGTTCCAGCAGCTTCGTTTAGCACATCGCATGATGTTAGGGACAAGGATACAAAAGTTGTTAAGGCAAATATTCTTCTCATTTTTTTCTTTTTTCCAAAGATAGTTACAAATTTCATACCCAAGAAAGGGGAGAAGTAAAATCACTTTCCCCAAAATCTCAACAAGAAAGCTCCTTTTTTACCTTATGAGATTCACACTACCCGTTGAGATGGTAAAGTTTTCAGAGTCATTCTTTCTCATCCGAACTTTCCATCGGTATATGCCAAAAGGGAGCTTTTTTCCTCGGTAAGTACCATCCCATTCCATGTTTGGATCGGAAGTTTGCCAAACCACTTGCCCCCAGCGGTCATAAACTTCAAGAGAAAAGGCATGTAAATCTAGACCTTCTGTTACGATCTTCCACGTTGGGTTGAATTCATCGCCATCAGGCGTGAAAGAATTGGGAGCATAAACGATGGCATCGTTTTCAATATTTAAAATGACTGTGACCGAATCCAAACACCCTAAATCAGAAGTAACACGTAGATGTATAGGGTATTGCCCTGCAATTTGAGGGAAATCGAACTTAGGATTTTTAGCAGAAGAAGTTTCAGGTGAGGCATCTTTAGCTGTCCAATCCCAAGCCACTGCACCTTCCGACTTATCAAACATTTTTAAATTTGCCTCAAAAATAGTTGTTGGGTTCGATGAGATATCAAACTTTGCCTTCGGGCGTTCCAATGCATTGATAACAGTAGGAAACTCTTTGGTGTAAACGCATCCGAAGACAGAAGTAATGGTCATTGTTAGGTCGTATGTCCCTGGTTCGGAAAACAAAATTGAAGCAGTATCCGATGCATTTTTGTTTTCAAAAGCACCGTTGTCGAAAAGGAAGAGGGTACTTGCTATTTCGTTGCTGTTTGAAGCTTTATTGGCAAAGCGGAAAGTATCTGGCGCACAAGCTTGGATGGGTATTGCTTGAACGGCAGGAACAATCGGCGTTGGGAAGGTAATTGTCAACGAACTAGATGAGGAAGGGCTTCCGCACTGTTCGGAAAGTGTCACGGAATAAACTGTACCTGTCACATTTGGTTGAACAGTCGGGTATTGATCGTTTGAAATTTGGACACCACCCTCATACCAAGTATAGAAGTATTGAGATGAACCACCAGCCCCAACAACAAAAAGCTTGATCGAATCTTCCGGGCAAATCATCGTGTCAATGGAAATGTTGTCTATGGATAAAGGCAGGGGTTCTGTTAGTATTGTGTCTATGGTAATGACACATCCGTTTGCGTCAGTTATACTTACACTTTGAAAACCAACATATAAATCGCTTGCTGTAGAATCCGTAGATGCTGATCCACTCCACGAGAAACTGTAGGGAGCTGTCCCTGCTGATACATCTACTGTAATAACTCCATCGTTCCCCGTGTAACAAGTTACGTCCTGTTTGTTGATGACTTCCGCCTCCATACCGGGTACTTCCTCAACGATGACCTCGACAACTTCCATACAACCGTTGCTACTGGTTACAGTACAATTGTATGTGCCGGCAGAAAGTCCAACGGCTGTTTGTGAGGTTTGAGCGTTGGGGTCATCCCAAAGATACGTTGTATTAGCTCCTAGAGGAAGCATTGTTGCCGTTGCAGTACCGTCGTTACCTCCCGGACAAGAAACCAATGTGGAGGAACTTGATGTGGAAGAGACGACATTGGGAACAAATAGGTTTTTCGTAGAAGAACAACCAATAGCATCTGTCATTGTAACAGTATAATTGCCTGTTGTGACGTTGAAAACAGTATCGGTCGTTGCTCCCAAAGAAGGCCAATCAAGAGAGTAGGGGGGAATCCCGCTAGTAGGAACAGCAATGGCAACCCCCGTTCCTGAGTCACACGTATCACTTATGGCATTTGTGGTAAAGTTGGGGTTGGATTTGGTTATCCAAGTTGTATCGGAAATAGTTCCCAATGACACACCGCATGAATAACCGACAAGAAAGTAGCCCGTTGTGCCGTTCGGTACATTGTTAATTGACAACGTGCCGCTGTTGTAAGGGAAGGTTTGGTTTGTTGTGCTTTTCCAATTTTGTTGTCCGCCAACCAATCCATAGGAAGAGACAGCTATGTATGGAATGGTTGAGACAGTATATGCACTTGTATTGGTGGGGCTCGTAGGGGTAAATCTTTTTCCGTCCAGTTGGGTTGTCCAAACGCTGTTGTTCCTTCCAGGAGTTGTCGTAGCCACAGTTCCCAATGTATTTTGAACACCTTGTATGGCCAAACCACTTCCCCAGGTAGGACAATCTATTTTTCGACCAATGTGGTACTCAATGATATTGCTTCCTTCGTAAAGCATAAAGGAAGTATACGTACATTCATCGGTGCAACTGAAAGCTGTAACAGACTTGAACAAAACCACAAAAATACGGTTGGGTGCAGAGCCAATAGTTTGGTACTGTATAGCGCCTGAGTTGTTGTTGCTTGGGTTCAAGTCACAGTACATTCCCATGGCAGCATTTTTTGAACTAGCAAGTCCTGCGTTAGGTAGGGGGATGCCAGACAAACTCCAACCACAATAACCTCCCGCATTCGAAAGGTTGAAACTGATTAGACCGTTGGATCCTATCACGCATTGGGTGTAATTAGCGCCGTAAAAACTGAACGTAAAACCAATTGGTACAATGGGACTCCATTCATCATCTCCCAAGGTAACATTGACGGGAGAATTGAGATCAAAACCTCCTGATCCACCGACCCCTGCTGGACAATGCCTTATTATGGCTGTCTGACCTTGACAAACGGTTGTATCATTTCCCAAACAAATGTCTATAGGAGACAACTGGGAAAAAGTGAAGTTGGTTAAAAAAAGTGTTAAAAACACAAACCCGTACAGACATCTCATAAACTTAAGTTTTTTCAAGAAAGAGTTAATACTTTATTACTTTAAAATGCGGAAAGTCGGAGTACTCTGTATGACGGACAGAGGCATTCAATGGTTGCTTTGTTTTTTTTCAAGTTTCAAGATTAAGAAATTGGTTTGAAAATAAAAAATTTAAACAGGC
>JASJYW010000026.1:21719496-21759725 GCA_030386875.1 Morinoia aosen
CGTGAACTTTTCTCCTTCCGAAGCTCTCTTTACAACGATTTTACCGTTGACTTTCGGCAAATCAAAAGCATGAAGCGGCGTACCCAATTCCATCATCACGAAATTGGTGACATCCACGACATTGTTGATTGGATTCAAACCCAATAGAACGAAGCCGTTTTTGCAACCATGCGGGCGAAGGCTGAACTTTAACTCCCGTAATGGTGGTTCCTGTGTATTTTGGACAAGCATCTTTGTCTTCTACCTCAATAAGTACTTTGCTGTTTCCTTCAACCTGAAACGAATGCACATCTGGCAAAACCAAATCCTGTTTTTGTTGGTGGGTGGAAAGGTAAGCTGCAAGATCTCTAGCCACTCCAACGTGTCCCATAGCATCTGCCCGATTGGGTGTCAGACCTATTTCTATTGAATAGTCATCTTCAAGATTAAAATATTTTGCGGCAGACATACCAACTTGAGATGACTCTGGTAACACTAAAATTCCGGCATGAGATTCTCCCAAGCCCAATTCATCCTCAGCACAAAGCATTCCAAACGATTCTACGCCTCTAATTTTAGCTGCTTTTATTTTGAAAGCTTCGTCTGGTTTGGGATACAGTGTACAACCTACAGTCGCAACGATTACCTTCTGTCCTATGGCAACATTCGGAGCTCCACAAACAATTTTCAAAGGATCTTCCGTTCCAACGGACACAGTGGTTACTTTTAATTTATCTGCATCGGGGTGTTTTTCACAAGTGAGCACCTCTCCAACGAATACCCCTTTCAAACCACCTTTTACTGCCTCCTCCTTCTCCAACGACTCCACTTCCAAGCCTGTTGAGGTGAGGATTTCAGCCATCTCTTCAGCCGATAAGGTGGTTGGAATGTATTGTTTGAGCCAATTGTATGAAACCTTCATTTTTGCGCTAAATTTTAAAAACTACGAAATTAGAAAATTTAGTCTACAACAGACGACCGAGAACAAAGATCAATGAAAAATGAAAACACTATTTTCTATTCTTTCCCTCCATCAAGTGCTTCTTGCCAAGCCTTGAGCTCTTCCCACTTTCCTTCGCACATCAACTTCGCTTGACGTGGCCAAGTTGTCGGATTGTGCATTCGGTAAAGGTCTCCGGCTTCATTCAAAATGGATTTCGCTTGCTCAACTGATATTTCCGAGAGGTCTTTCCATGTTTGAATACCCGCTTCATTGAACAGTTCCGCTATTTTCGGACCAATTCCTTCCACGGCTTTTCAGGTCGTCTTTTTTTACCTTTTTCCCCAAAATAGTCCATGCTTTTTTTGCGTCAAACTCCTCAACCGCTGGGGATGCACTTTCTTCTTTCTCTTTAGTTAAAGGCGCAACCATGCTCATCGTCCTGTCTTCACCGGCTGAAGAATCCGATTGTGATTTTTCCTTCGCCATCTGCTCTTTTAGGTCTTCCAGTTTGTCATTCAAACTCTGATTATTGGAACGACAAGCATCCAGTTCTGCTTTCAGTGTGGAGACTTTTCCTTCACTCTTACTCGCTGACGAACGTCCCAACAGGTATCCCAAAATTCCACATACTATACCAACCAAAGCAGGAATTATTGTACAAGGTAAACTCATCATAATTATCTTATTATTTGTTTATTTTATTCGGACTACAGTTCTTCTGTTTTTTGCCCTCCCTTCTTCTGTTTCATTACTTGCCACAGGATCATCAGGGCCTTTTGAATCAATTTCAATACGAGCCGGATTGACTCCGTTTTCTCGCCAGTAATTTTTTATAAACTGAGCCCGTTCTAGTCCCAATTCAATATTCTCTGCCCGACTACCTTTATCATCTGTATAACCTACAATTTGCAAGGAAGATCCCTCCACATAATCCAAGTAGTTGCTCAAATCTGCAATTTTTGTCCGCTGTGTTTCCGTCAAGTCTATGTAAGTTTCCCCCGTATTGAAATTCAACTGCAAAGGGTCTTCGTTCAATGACTTTTTCAATGTTTCCCAATCCGTTTTTTTCCGATTCATCGTTCCTTTTACTGATGAAAGTGTAGTCAACAGGCCCAAGAACCCTTTTCCGGCTTGTGATCAAATCGCCGACCAACTCTCCTTGGGTTTTGATCTGATTTGCCGGAATTCCTTTTTCTAGAAAATAACTTCTTACATCATTCGCCCGAGCTAAACCAAGGTTGGGATACGCTGAGGTATTTTTTTCTTTGTTCATTGAAAAACCGGTTATCACTACCTTTTGATCCGGATACTTGTAGAGATAATCTTTTAACTGGTTTATTCCTGCATCAATGGAATCATGAACGGGAAGCATTTTTTTAAAGCCATTTTTGGGGAAATTAAAGTTTTGGGCACAATTAAAATCCAACCCAGCGGTATTTAGATTGAAGCCATTCAGTTCAATTGCTCTAGGAAAGCCCATTTCATTCTTCTCTGGAAGAATAACCTTTCTAGACTGGCAACAAATACTGCAACAAAAAACCCAATGTAAATATGTTCCCAAGAGTATCGCTAGCAAAATCCCCAGCAAGTAAAGCAGTTTCTTCGACATAGCTTACCGTTATTTGATGTTCTCTCAAATATACGGAATATTTTTAACTATTTGACAAACAAATACAAGGTAAAAACATCCCGCAAGGAAAGCAGGGGAAATAAGCCCGTTTTTTGGAGCTTTATTAATCCATTCTTGACTTGATGATTTCTTCTACACATTCAGGGTTCAAAAGCGTGGAAATATCGCCTAATGCGTCCAACTCATTGGAAGCAATTTTTCGTAGGATACGGCGCATAATTTTTCCACTTCTTGTTTTTGGGAGTCCTGTTGTAAATTGAATTTTTTTCAGGTTTAGCAATTGGCCCGATTATTTTCGAAACCAAATTCAGAATTTCTTTTCGAATTGCATCCAATTTTTCTGTTTCATTGACAGTCTCCGCATCTCTTAAAGTAACAAATGCGTAAATACTATTTCTTTCAAGTCATGAGGATAGCCTACTACAGCCGTTTCTACAACAGAAGGATGTTCGCCTATTGCATTTTCAATTTCGGCTGTTCCTAGATTGTGTCCGCTCACGATGACAACATCGTCTACACGCCCCGTGATTCGGTAATTGGAATCAGCATTTCTTCTAGCACCGTCACCTGTAAAATACATTCCTTTGAATGCGCTAAAGTAGGTATCGATGTAGCGTTGATGGTCTCCATAAATGGTGCGTGCCATACTGGGCCATGGAAATTTGATGCACAAACACCCTTCCGCTTCTATACTTGCTATTTCTTTCCCGTTTTCATCCACCAAACAAGGTTGAATACCTGGCAGAGGAAGCGTAGCAAAAGTGGGTATGGTTTTGGTTATTCCAGACAAAGGCGAAATCATGATCCCTCCGGTTTCCGTTTGCCACCAAGTGTCCACTATTGGGCATTTGTGTTTCCCGACATATCTATCGTACCATTCCCACGCCTCTTGGTTGATGGGTTCTCCCACTGAGCCAAGCGTTCTTAAAGAGCTCAAATCATAGCGGTTGACAAAATCCAAATCTGTCTTTTGTAAAGAACGGATGGCGGTAGGTGCTGTATAGAAAATATTCACTTTGTGTTTTTCTACAACTTCCCAAAAGCGCCCTGCATCGGGGTAGTTAGGAACGCCTTCAAAAATAAGGGTGGTTGCTCCGGCACTCAAAGGTCCGTATACAATATAGCTATGCCCTGTGATCCAACCGATGTCTGCAGTGCACCAATAAACATCTCCTTCTTGGTATTGAAACACATTTCGAAAACTATAGTTGGCATAAACCATGTAACCACCAATGGTGTGCACCATGCCCTTGGGTTTGCCTGTACTGCCGGAAGTATAGAGAATAAAAAGAGGGTCTTCCGCACTCATGGTTTCGGCCGGACAATTTTCGTCTGCTTTCTCGAATTCATGGTGCCACCAAAAATCACGACCAGCGAGCATTTTACAGTTGGTGTTTTGTTCTATTCAACACCAATACTTTGTCGATGCTTGGGCAACTTTGGAGTGCTTCATCAGCGATTGATTTCAGTTCTGTTATTTTATTCCCTCGGTATCCTGCATCTGCTGTGAGAAGGATGTTGCAGTTTGCATCGTTCATCCGGTCACTTAAACTTTTGGCACTAAACCCTGCAAAAACCACGGAATGAATGGCGCCAATTCTAGCACAAGCCAAAACGGCATAAGCCAACTCTGGCACCATCGGCAAGTAAAGACAAATGCGGTCACCTTTTTTTTGCGCCCATTGCCTTGAGTACATTGGCTGTTTTGTTGACATTTTTCGCTAGTTCGTTGTAAGTGATGTGTAATGCCTTTTCGCTAGGGTTATTGGGTTCAAAAATAATTGCTGTTTGTTCTCCTTTGCTTTTTAGATGGCGGTCAATGCAATTTTCAGTGATGTTCAATTCAGCACCTTCAAACCATTTTATATTCGCTTGATGTAAGTTCCCTGAAAGTACCTTGTTCCATGGTTTTCGCCAAACAAAATTGTTTTTTGCGAAATCATCCCAAAATTTTTCTGGGTCTTCCATACTGGCTTTGTAGGCCATTTTGGTATTCTTCAAAATTGGTAACAATGTGTTTCATCGTAACAGTTTAAAATTGTACAAAACATCAAATCTACCTTCTATCGGAGGAGAAATGATAGACTCTCAATGATACGAAAAAAAATGCCACAATCCTTGAATAGAACGAAAATTCAAACGCTAATTTCATTCAGCCGTCCTTGGAGCCTGTTTAAAATTTATCTGATTTTATTGTTATGCGCATTTTCGGCTGCAACTTCGTTGAATTTTTCGACAGAATCATTCCATTATGCCTGCAAAATCCGCCTCGTTTCGCTCAAAAATCCAGGATAACAAATTTCATCTTACAAATTTAAACAGGCCCTTAAACAAACTCTGAGATATATCTACTTTTTAAAAAAAGTAGTAATTTTTGCCCTCCACGGGATGTAGCGCAGTTGGTAGCGTACACGTCTGGGGGGCGTGAGGTCGCTGGTTCGAGTCCAGTCATCCCGACAAAAGAAGGAAATATTTCAAAAAAACAACGACAAATAAAATTTTCTTTATAAATTTGTCGCCCGTTCGTAGTTGAAGTCGATTCAAGATACGGTTGAAATATGCGAGAATAGCTCAGTTGGTAGAGCACGACCTTGCCAAGGTCGGGGTCGCGGGTTCGAATCCCGTTTCTCGCTCTAAAATCCCGTTTTATACGGGATTTTTTTTAAGTCCCTCGGGTGATGGTTTTTCAACAATTGTTGAGAGATTATTGCACTTTGAGATTCGCTCGGATGGTGGAATTGGTAGACACGCCGGACTTAAAATCCTGTGACCTTTTTGGTCGTGCGGGTTCAAGTCCCGCTCCGAGTACGTGAATAAGACCCTAATTAACTCAATTGAAGTTAGTTGGGGTTTTTTGTTTGCATAACTAGTTTGCGATTTAGAATCAGTTCGTATTTCTGCCACACAGGTTTTATCACAATCCTCAACTGTCTAATTACGAATCTCAACTTCTATATTGTTTTCCATACTTATTTGCTCATAGATTGGAATATTGGTCCCAAGTACTTCAATTGACACAACAAATGCGTACGGAACTGGCTGCTTTGTATTGTCCCACCCTTTATGTCCATTAATTGAAAAACTTATTTCGCTAGACAATTCATAAGATTTAATGAAAGTCCAATCTTTCTGGATAGTGCTATCATTTCTGCTGATTTCAGGTACTGAACCCGAGCGAGCTCCTCTGAAACTTTTAAGTCTCCATTTGAAACTTGGAAGAGTATTACGAGCATCCTTATCGTAATTTGTACTTGTATTATTGATTTGTTTTAACGCAAAATCCTTAAAATCATCAAATGGTTCACCAACTCTTGATGAGTTCCAATCTAACCAAGTCGAGAGATATGATTTAGTTTTTTGTCTCGTTCTTCTAATCTTTGCTGAATAAGCTAAAGTAACTTCTATCAGAATATCATATTCATCACCTTGGTTACGGAGAGACTGAGGAATTGATAGGGAATATAAATGCCCCTCATCCGCTTTTATAAGACCTGTACTATAAAATGTAATCCTTGATTCACTATTCTTAGTAACTCTTTCCAAGGATGGAAGCCCATAACCAAAATGTTTAAGACTTTGAAAACTCGGATTTTGAAAAAAAGCATCTGGTAATCTTGCGCCTTGAACGATGAAAGCTCTTATTAGATTGAAACTCTCATCTGGATAGAGCATTTTTAATTTAGCTGCAATGTGAGTGACTTTTGAAGTTGAAAATGACGTTCCTACACTATCTTTTCCGACCACACTCCCTCCATGTAAAGTTGAGCGAATTAATTCTGATGCAGTTGCTTCATGCTCTTTTACTCGAAATACTCCGTTTTTTCGTTTGAACAATTCCTCCTCCAAATTCTACAACATCAGGTTTAATCTGACCCCATATTCCAGTACCAATCCTCGAATAAGCTGATATTTCACTTTGACCTCCTACTGATTTCCAATATCCATCATCAAATGATGCATGATTGACAGAGCCTACCGTTAACCCAAAAGAACTTTGAGCTGGATTTACTATTCTACAATTAGGCTCATTTAAGTAATTAGGATAGGTAATATTCTGATTGAGGTAGCGTTCAATATCACCAAATGATACATTACCAGCGGATATTAAAAATAGAACGTCATTGGTATGAGATAAATCATCAATAATTGCAGCCCACATTGACATGTGCTTCAATCTGAATGGTGTACGAGTGCCTATTGACAAATTAAAAACGGAACAATCTGGGTTATCGTTTACCAATAGCTTCATTAGTTCAGCAGGATACTTGTGTTGTAATTCATTATTAGAATCTAGCACTCTAAGATTCCTTATGAAAAATGGTAGTTGATAACTACTACCAATTGCAGAAACTCCATTTGGATATAAAATTGCACCAGCAACCTTAGTCCCATGACCACCCCGATGAACATAATCTGCTGTTGAATTATCTCCTGATAAATATGATTTTGAGTTGGCAGGTTTGATGGCAGGACTTATGAAACGGTTTGATTCCATAATTCCACTGTCTATTACACCTACCTCAATTGTATTTTCGTCAGGAGCAATAATTTCAACATTCATATCGACACCTTCTTCTTCACCCCCTGATACTCCACCAACTTCTTCAATTTCATTGACTTCAAATACAAATTGGTAATTAACCACAAGGTCTTTCAACCCCTTACCAGTAATTTCTATTTCGCAGCCAAAACTATCATCTAGTTGAACAAGCTCACTTGTTATAACTCCATAATGATTAATAAATTGTTGAAAATGGTTTTCTCGCTCCATTAACAAATCATCTCTATCAATTAATGCTTGATTGTATTGCTTTAATTTAGCTGAATAATTTCGTGCTTCTGGGTTAGGTACTTTTAGTGGTTTATTGAAAGCAATAGAAACTTCAAGCTTATAAAGTTGTTCATCGCTTATGGTACTCCATTTAGAGAACAACTCTTTCGACAATACATGTTTAGGTTTCCAATCCTCCCTGTTACCTTCAAAAATTTGCCAAAAATCAGCAATTTTTCCCGACCGATGTTTGGAATCGATAAAATCATTAACTTTTTCCTCCAATGAACGAAAATTATCAAATGAAGCACCAATAATAAATCCATCCTCTTCTTCGGATATTATTTCAATACCAAATTTTTCAAGATTAAATTCAGCATTTATTATATCTGGGTTAACTTGTAAAAATATGGGTTGAATATTTTCATCAATTGATGCTAAGTTGTTCTCTTCACGTTGTAAAAAAGTATTTTCCCAATGTCTTTTCGTATCTGTAATCCACCGTTGAAGCTTCGCACTATGACTCCTCCGATTAGCTTTGTTTTCCTGAGTTTGTTGACTTTCACCTCCACCACCTCGGAAACGAGGTTTTCCGTCTATTTTCTGAATAAACTTTAAATGTGGAAACTTTTCCATTATTTATTGATGGCTTTGTTTTCCTCTAAAGCATTTTCTAAATCTTCTAATGAAATTTCGTTTCTAGAGTTTATAATTGCTTTTTTTGCGGCATCATTTGCCACTTTGACGACAATAGCATAAGACATCCCTATTAGCTTAGTTGCAAATTTTGCTAAATTCACCTTTTTACTAAGCTTTAGTGCTGAAAAGGAGGTTTTGAGTAATTCAACTATTTCGGGTTCATTTGGCTTCGGAAGCTCAATAAAATCATCGAATCTTCGGAACAGAGCCTTATCAAGACTTCCTTCTAAATTAGTGGTAGCAATCAATATTCCTTCTCCATCATACTCTTCGAGTAATCCGAGTAAAATATTTACGATTCTGTGTATTTCTCCAGCATCATTAGAACTTACATCACGTTGTTTACCAATAATGTCAAACTCATCAAGCAATAATACACAAGGGTAATCTTCAATACTATCAAAAAGGTTTTGAAGGTTTGAAGCCGATTCTCCTAAATAGGAGGAGATAATTGAATCAAAACGAACCTTGTAAAAAGGCAATCCTAAATCCCAAGCGATACGCTCAGCTCCCATTGATTTACCACATCCAGAAGAACCATAAAATAATATCTTCTTTCTTGGTTTAAGTCCATGATGAGCAAGGCGTTCTCGGGCAATATACTCCTTTTCAATTCTCAGAATTTTACTCTCGACTTCTGGAGTAAGAACCATTTCGTGTCTCAGGTTTTCATGCTCAATATGAGTAGCAAGTGGAAGCTTATATCTTCTGTCCACCGGAACTCTATATACCTCTGATTTTGCAAGTTTAAGGGATGGATTTTCCAGTTTTTCATTACTCAAATTATCTTTGAGTATAGAATTTAATTTATCCGCTAATTTTGCGTGTCCTTTACGTCTTTCGTCTTCAATAATGCTAAAAGCAATCTTCATTAAAGGAGTATCTTGTTTCCCCTCAATTGATTTAAAAAGACGTGTAAGCAAAACTTGATTCATAACCCTACAAAGTTACAAAAACAACACACATTCTGTGCTGAGTTTCGACGAAACTATAAACATATGGTAGTTAAATCTATGTAAACAAAGAAATGGTGGGCTTAATCCTTTTCAACCCCCACTAATCAAAAAAGTTTCTCAAGCTTATGAAATATTCCTCGACAAATGGATTATCAAAGACCCAAAGTTAGGACGTAATTTGAGTTAAATTCCAATTACGTTTTTTTCCAAACAAAGCACCTCCCTCCAAACCGATTCTATTGGGTTTACTCAGCACTTCCACACTGTATTTCGGAGACTACTCCACCGTTACCGATTTCGCCAAGTTACGGGGTTGATCTACGTTGCAGCCCCTCATTACGGCGATATAATAAGACAGTAATTGAAACGGAATCGTTGCCAAGAGAGGCACCAAATGCTCGTCCGTATCTGGAATTTCAATTACGTGGTCGGCTATCAGCTTCACTTGTTCGTCACCTTCCGTTACGACGGCGATTATTTTTCCTTTTCTAGCCTTTACTTCTTGAATGTTGGAAACTACTTTTTCGTAAGAAGTTCCCTTTGTTGCCACGACAAATACGGGCATATTTTCATCAATCAACGCAATAGGGCCGTGCTTCATCTCTGCAGCAGGATACCCTTCGGCGTGGATATAAGAAATCTCCTTTAATTTCAATGCTCCTTCCAAAGCCACAGGAAACGAGCTTCCCCTTCCCAGATAAAGCGCATTTGAGGGCATCTTTGTATTCTGTGGCAATTTCCTCAATGTGCTTGTTGTTCTCCAGCATTCGTTTCACCTTCTTTGGAATCATTTCCAATTCGGTCAGCATTGTTCGAAATTTTGACTCTTTTAAAGTTCCTTTTTTGTGGGCAATCGCTAATGCCATCAAGGTAAGAACCGTCACTTGAGCGGTAAATGCCTTTGTTGATGCCACTCCGATTTCCGGTCCGGCATGCGTATAAGAGCCTGCGTCCGTCACTCTAGAAATAGATGAACCGACCACATTGCAAATGCCCAAAATAATTGCTCCTTTGGACTTTGCTAACTCCAAAGCGGCCAAAGTATCGGCTGTTTCTCCTGATTGAGATACCGCCACAACGATGTCTCCTTCACCAATAACCGGATTTCTGTATCGAAACTCAGAAGCATACTCTACTTCCACATTGATTCTAGCCAAATCTTCAAACAAGTACTCTCCGACAAGACAAGCATGCCATGAAGTACCACAAGCTACCATCACAATGCGATTGGCATTCACTAATCTTTGTTCGTATTCTTTTATGCCACCCAAAGACACCCATCCTTCACTTGTATTTAGTCTTCCTCTAAAACAATCGTTGATGGATCGGGGTTGTTCATGAATTTCCTTCAACATAAATGCTCGTATCCTCCCTTTTCGAGAGCTTCTAATTGCATTTCCAAGTGTTGGACATAAGGTGTTTTCTCTTCATCCTGAATGTTCCACAATTTCAGTCCATCTTCCAAATTGATGACGGCAATTTCTTCATCATCCAAATAAACCACTTTGTCTGTGTACTCCACAATTGGGGTTGCATCGGAAGCCAAATAAAAATCGTCTTTCTTACCTATTCCGACGACCAATGGCGAAGATTTTCTAGCGGCGACAATGGTATCCGGTTTTTCCTTGGAGATGACCACTATAGCGTAAGCTCCTGTTACATTCAACAAAGCGAGACGAACTGCTTCGCCAAACCATACACCTTCTTTTTTCTGAATATCTTCAATCAAATGGACGAGCACTTCTGTGTCTGTATCGCTATTGAATTTGTAGCCTCTGGCTTTCAATTCTTCCTTCAGTACATCATAATTCTCTATGATTCCATTGTGAATCAGCGCAATGTTTCCATCGTTTGAAATATGCGGGTGGGCATTTTTATCACTTGGTTCTCCGTGTGTTGCCCAACGTGTGTGTGCAATTCCAATATGACCTCCTCGGTCTTTTTCCGCAGCAAATTCTTCCAAATTCGCTACTTTTCCTTGCTTTTTATACAAATTGAGTTCTCCCTGATTCAACAGGGCGACGCCCGCACTGTCATAACCACGGTATTCCAATCTCTGTAAACCTTTTATTAAAACAGATAGGCTTCGTTTTTACCTATGTATGCTACAATTCCACACATATAATTAAAATTCTGTATAAATGATGTAAAGCTTTGGCTTCTTCTTGTTGGTTGTGTATCGTCCGTTAAAAATGATACGATCCAAGGAAGAAGCTCGATCAAATGAAGACGTAGACTCCTTTACTGGAGAGACATAAATCGGTTCATTATCATAACTTCCGAGAACTACACCCTGTGCATAGTCCCGCAAGTCCGAAGTAATACTTTTTTGTATAATCTGAAACTTCACTTGAATATAAAACATACTTGTTGTAGAGTATCGCTCCAGATCCAGGATTGTAAGGAGAGCCTGTCTGGTATTGAATCGGAAGATCCAATATTGCCTTGTGGATAACTGCATTTTTGGGTATATTGCTCAGCCCTGGAATCTCAATAGCTGCCTTCACCCCAAAAGATTGAGAATAAAACTCTTCCAAGCCACTCACCTTGTTTCCGTTTGCCGTTTCCAGCTTGGTACCCGTTCGATCAAACTCTATGTGATTAAACGATTGACAATTACCATTAATAACTAGATCGTACGCTTGTCGTATATCTTTCAAGACCCCTCCAACAAGTTCTTTTTTCGTGTAATAAATCGTCAATTTGGATGCCGAAGATTGCATATCAAGCGAAAAAAACAGCTCCTTCTCCTTTGTTTTGCGACGGATTGTTCGTTACGATGTAAAGACCTTTGAAATAATTCAAGAAATTTTCATTGGATGAAAAAGCTGTTCCATTGGTCGCTTCTTCCATGAAGGCACGTGCCAAATTGGTATCCAATGCCAATCGCATCTGTGGATCAACAAAAATGGTATCAACGAGGGCATCGCCAATAGGATCCGGTTTAAACGTTCCTCTCCCTGGCATGGACCAAATTTTTTGGTTTTACTGACAATGTTGAAAATTCATAGTAATCTACCGTCGTATCGGACGAAATTTCTTCGGCCAATTCATACACCTCAAAAGTTTGTGCCGTGTGGTTTCCTGTGAAATCATAAAACTTCATTGACAACACAAGAGAGTCAATTTTTATTTTCGACAAATCTCCGAAAACCGGATTGCTGCTTGCCAGCCGAACTTGGGTATAAAAAGACGCTTTTGCCCTTCCGAAAACAGGGTCGTACATCTCACCAAGCACATTCAGCAAAGGGTTTTTTGTGTAAACGGAATCATCTATTTCAGTGTATGTATTGATGGTGAAAGTGTCTATTGCCCCTGCTTTGAGTAGCTCTGAAGGATCATAGGCACCACTACCTAATACCGATTCTTTCTTTTTGCAAGAAGGAATCACAAAAAAAACAGTGATTAAAAAAGTAGCGGAAAGTATAAAAACTCTCCGCCACGCATTAGGATTACGATTTCTCATCAAATTATATAAGAACAGCTTCTTCAATTACTTTATCAAAAAAACTCAGACAATACTTTTGTTTGATTCTCTTCCGGCACGTATTCTTGTTTCATACACGTTTGCTCATCAACCAGTTGCTGTAACTCTGGACTCAAGTTTTCACTCGCCACATTGATTCCGTCGGCATATTCCATCATCACTTTTGAGACATTTAGAAAACTAGTGTCCTTCAATTTGTCAACTATCTCGTCCGAGAACCCGTCAAATTTAAGCTTATCTGCGAAATTAGTATCCCAATTTCTGTTAAAGCTATCGTTGTATACACTATAGACGACTTTCGTGTTGGCAAAATGAGGATCTTTGTTGTACAGTTGTTTTACGTACAATGACATAAGTCCGGACATCCAACCATGACAGTGAATCACATCTGGTTGCCACCCTAGTTTTTTCACTGTTTCCAAGACTCCTCGGCAAAAGAACATGGATCGTTCATCGTTGTCTGCATGAAACTCACCTTTCTCGTCCGTCAAAGTACTTTTCCTTTTAAAAAACTCTTCATTATCAATGAAATAGACCTGCATACGTGCAGCAGCCACGCTCGCTACCTTGATGATCAAAGGGTGGTCGGTGTCATTGATAATTAGATTCATACCTGACAGCCGAATCACCTCGTGCAATTGGTGACGACGCTCATTGATGCTCCCAAAACGAGGCGTAAAAACTCTTATTTCTTTACCGTTTTCCTGAATACCCTGAGGTAATCGCCTTGTCGTAGTAGCTATGTCCGACTTTGGTGAAAAAGGTGATATTTCCTGTGTTACAAATAGGATTCTTTTTTTATCCATTAAAATTGTAGATTGTCATTTAGGGTACAAAAATATAAAAAAAAAATCGGTAAATCAACCAAAACTTGTAGTTTTGTTCGATTACAAAATTGTTAAAGCTTAAAAATGAAGCAACTAGCAAACATTGAGGCGATTCAAAAATTCGTCCATGATAAGAAAAGAGGTGGATGCTCCATTGGTTTTGTTCCCACGATGGGGGCTTTGCATCAGGGGCATCTTTCTTTGGTAGACAAAAGTGCTTCTGAAAATGCTGTTACAATCGTGAGTATTTTTGTGAACCCTACGCAGTTCAACAATCCTTCTGACTTAGAGAAATATCCTCGAAATTTGGAAAAAGACCTACAACTGCTAGAAAATAGTGGTTGCGATATTGTTTTCACGCCTGAAGTAGATGAGATCTACAATGCTAGTTTCGTTCCCAAAAAGGTTGACTTGAACCTCTTAGGAACAACGATGGAGGGCTTTTATCGTCCGGGGCATTTTGAAGGTGTGATTACTGTCGTTCAACGTCTTTTCGATATCGTTGCACCCGACAAGGCTTATTTTGGACGAAAGGATTTTCAACAGGTGGCTATTATCCGAAAGATGGTGCAATCGCTTCGCTACGAAACGAAAATCATTGAGTGCGATACGATTCGCGAGGAAAATGGGTTGGCAATGAGTAGCCGCAACTTGCGTTTGTCGGAGGTGGAGAAAGAAAAAGCGGGTATTCTTTTCAAGGTTCTTTCTCATGTTAAGAGGGAACACCGTAATTTCACACCGATTGAACTGGGCAGTTGGGTTGCAAGCGAAATTGAACGCAGCGAACTTTCCTTAGAATATTTCGATATCGTTGATCCTGAAACGTTTGAAAAACTGGAACAAAACTGGACACCCGGAGCAACGGCGTGCATCGTTGCTTACTGTGGAGAGGTTCGTCTAATTGATAATATGGAAATCGTTCAGCGAACAAAGGAATAGTTTTCTTCCCGAATTCTTTTTCCATTACCTTTGTGCTACAAAAAATAGAAAATGTTGATACAAGTCGTTAAATCGAAAATTCATCGTGTAAAAGTTACTCAAGCTGAGTTGAACTACGTGGGAAGTGTTACCATTGACCGCACACTAATGGATGCGGCCAACCTATTGGAAGGGGAAAAGGTGCAAATCGTCAACATAAACAATGGGGAGCGGCTCGAAACGTATGTGATTGCAGGTGATGCAAATAGCGGGGACGATTTGTCTCAACGGCCCTGCGGCTCGGAAAGTTCAAATGGGTGATTTATTGATTATCATCGGCTATGGGTTCATGGATTTCGAAGAAGCCAAAACATTCAAGCCTTCCTTGGTTTTCCCCAATGAAACAACCAATTCTCTAGATTGACAAAATGAAAAAATACATCCTTCTCTTTTTGAAAACGATACTTCCACTTCTTTTGGGTGTGTATCTGATTGTTTATTTTTTCAAAAGCATGTCGAAGGAATCCATTGACCAGTTTTACAAGGCGATACGTGATGCGAATTATTTTTGGATTTTCCTGTCTGTTTTCCTTGGTTGGGTCGCTATCGTTGCCCGCGCCATCCGTTGGACGTATGTGTTAGAACCGCTAGGCTATCAAACACCTCTCAAAAACCGATACCACGCCATTATGATTGGCTATTTGATCAATTTGACGATTCCCCGAGCAGGAGAAGCTTCTCGTTCTGCCATGCTCTACCGCTCGGATAAAGTGCCTTTTGCCAAATCGTTTGGTACGATTGTAGCCGAACGGGCGGTTGATTTTGTGGTGTTGGTTCTTATTGCCTTGTTTACGGCGTACATTGGCGGAAGTGATTTTCACAGCATTTGGGATCAATTGGTGGAGAAATTTGGAGGCAAACCTGCTTCATCCGGTGGATTTCCTTACAAACTTGTTGTATTGGGAGCAATTGGTTTGGCGGGATTACTGGGAGTTTATTTCTATTTCAAAAAGCCTTCTTTTCAAGAAAAAATAAACTCGTTTGTCAAAGGTTTGGTGGGCGGCATTCTTTCCATCTTTAAATCGAAAAATCCCGGAGGTTATCTTTTGCAAACGGCAATTATTTGGGTGTGCTATCTATTGATGTTTTTTTCTGCCTTTTTTCGCCTTGGAGGAAACGTCTTCTTTTCCCGTTAAAGGGTTGTTTATCGGATTCATTGCTGGTTCTATCGGCATTATCTTCACCAATGGTGGTATTGGCGTTTATCCTTTGCTGGTAGGGTTGGTGATTGCTTTCTATTTGGGGAAAGATCACCCCGAAGATGCAGAAGGTATTGGAAATGCTTTGGGTATGCTCATTTGGATCGCCCAAACGCTGCTCATCATTGTAGCCGGTTTGCTATCTTTGCTTCTACTTCCCAAAAATTACAGCAAAGCCGATGACAAAGTGGAATCAAATTCTTGATAAAATTGTTTCGTTAGAAGAAGCGGAAAAACGTGTTCGAATCTGGAAAGGCGAAACGCAGAAAGTTGTTTTTACCAACGGTTGCTTCGATATTCTGCACAAAGGTCATGTTACCTACTTAGCGAAAGCTGCCGACTTGGGGGATAAACTTGTTGTGGCTTTGAACACGGATGCATCTGTAAAAGCGCAAAACAAAAGTCCTGAACGCCCCATCAATCCCGAAGACGCCCGTTTGCTCGTGATGGCTTCATTGGCTTTCGTGGATTTGGTTGTTCTTTTCTCCAACGACACGCCCATTCATGAAATCAAAACACTTTTGCCGTCTGTTTTGGTAAAAGGTGCTGATTATGACCCTAACGAAAAGGACGAAGCATCTAAAAAATACATCGTTGGCTCAAAAGAGGTAAGACAAGCCGGAGGCGAGGTGCAGGTGATTGATTTGGTGGAAGGGTTTTCAACGACATCCATTATCAGCAAGGCGCAACAATAAAAAAAGGAGACCGAAGCCTCCTTTCTAATTTTGAATAAGCTCCTCTTATTTCAATTCGCATGTAGTTGTAATTGTAATACCTAAAGCCGAAGACGAACTATTTCCTGCTTCACATTTTTTCTTGGCATCTTTTTTCTTCATGTCTTTCAATTCCGTTGGTGAACCCGTTACGGAAATTCCTCCGGTAGTCGTTGTGCACGTACAAGTGTAATCTTTCTTACAAGAAGCAAACAACAGCATACCAACTGAAGCAATAACAAATACTTTTTTCATGAGTAAATTATTTTAAATAATATTCCCTACTCTTATGGATTTTCAGTTCCTCCCCTTTTCAACTACCACGGCCACAATTCTAAAAATTTATTTCTGTTGCGAAGGTACTAAAATAACCTGATTTCGAGAGAAGCAGAAAAACTATAATTGAGTAGGCGGAAGGGGTTTCAACGACATCCATTATCAGCAAGGCTCAAGGACAAGAGCTATTTGAGAGTTTGTTCTCTTTTGTAAAGTGAAATTTGTTAAAGTGAATTTCATCTTACGAGTTTGAGTAGGCTTCAAAGTCATAACGAAAAATCCCTCTTCTTAAAACTAGAAGAGAGATTAACTCCAATTTTATGGACACAAAAATTATGGCCAAACACTCCAATATATTTTGTTATTGTATTCGAAAACGTCGCTAATGTAACTAGGGTTAATAATCAAGTAATGATCATTAACACCTCCCGCTGTAAAAGTTTGTTCCTGATAATAAAGCAAAGTGACAACTTGATCCAAAACCCAATTAGGAGTACCACCAACACTAATAGGAGTACCATCATTAAAAAGATGATAATTGTAATTTGGGTACATCCAAAGATTTCTAACATATACGCCCGCTACATTTGTAAGTTTTAATGTAATCGTTGAATAAGAATTCAAATAGCCCCCCACTTTTTTAACAATCTTAGGCATAACAACGCCATACCCCTTATGACTGTTAATATTTCTCTCTAATTCAACAAGGTGCACACCTTTATCAAAATCATAAGGTACTTCTTCGTAATTTATTTGTTCATTAATTTCATTAGGATTGCTCAGACTCTTCTCCATCTCTTCATCGTCTAGCAATTTTATTGATGAATTTTCAAGATCTTTCGCCATAGAGGCTACCACGCCCTGATCGTTCGATTGTACTAGGTATTTTACATAGGAACCCCTCTACTCCCTTGATGGTCACCTCATGACTGTATTCAAAGTCTTTTTGGTTTAACTCTTTATCGGTTAGACTTTTTTCTACACTACCAACATTTTTTGATTGTGGCTCTTGGTTTTTGACATCAACCTTTTTGCAACCCATGGCAAAAAGCAGTACGCTAAAAAAGATTACTTTTTTCATTTTGTGATTTTTAAGTTAATAACAACTCAAATGTAAGAACAGCAAGTGGTAATTTCAGTTAAACAAACATTAACTATCTGATAAAAAATTGCATGGCAAACGCTTTTTTTAAGATTGAGTCATGGACAACAACACTAGAACATTAGGAAAGGTGTTTCCAAAAAGATAGACACAAAAAAAGGAGACCGAAGCCTCCTTTTTTTGAATTTGTTTCCCTTTGTTATTTCAAAGAGCAAGATCCTTCAACAGTCTTTGCAACAGTATTTAACGCATCGCAAGATTTCTTAGCATCTTTTTTCTTAACTTTCTTATAATCTATTGACGCATTTGCACCAATGAAGTTACTTGGATATGTACACTTACAAGTATAATCTTTTTTACAAGAAGCAAACAACAACATACCTACTGAGGCAATAACAAATACTTTTTTCATAACAATTTTGTTTATAATTAAATTAAGTTTCCTACTCTTATGGATTTTCAGTTTCTCCCCATTCTTAAAGGTGTCATGGTCACCGTTTTAAATAATTATTTCGGGGCAAAAATAGGTAATTATTTTTTATTGAAAAACTTTTGCGGAAAAAAGTTTTCGAGATACCGTATTCTTAAATAACTTAACCTAAGTTAAACAATATTTTAATATACAGGAAACAATTCCAACAACCCTTTTTCACTGGCATCGCAAACTCCTTTTTCTGTGATTAGCTTCGTGATCAAGCGTGCCGGAGTAACATCAAAACCGTAGTTGGCTGCAGAAGTTGTATCCGGGCAGATGAGTACGGATTGTATTTTTCCATTTTTTCCTTTTCCCGTCATGTAGCGCACCTCATCTTGGTTTCTTTCTTCAATCGGAATTTCCTTTAAGCCATCACGGATGGACAAATCCAAGGTGGTAGACGGCAGTGCGACATAAAAGGGTACATTGTTGTCTTTCGCCGCAAGTGCTTTTAGATAGGTGCCTATTTTGTTGGCAACATCTCCGTTTCTTGTGGTTCTGTCTGTTCCCACAATCACCATGTCCACCATGCCATGTTGCATTAGGTGACCGCCTGTATTGTCTACAATCAAGGTGTGGTTTACGCCGTGGCGTGTCAATTCGTAACAAGTCAAGTTGGAACCTTGGTTTCGGGGGCGTGTTTCATCTACCCAAACGTGTAGTTTGATGCCTTTTTCAATGGCTTGATAAATTGGTGATGTCACCGTCCCCCACTCTACACAACCGAGCATTCCTGCGTTGCAATGGGTAAGAATGTTGACCGTTTCCCCTTTTTTCTTTTGCGCTATTTCTTCAATCAAGGGCAAGCCGTGAACCCCTATCATACGGCAAATTTCCACATCTTCCTCTACAATAGTACCTGCTGTTTCCCAAGCTGTTTTCAAAAAGTCGTTGGAATTATCCAAGGCTTCACGCATGCGATCCAATGCCCAAAACAGGTTGACAGCCGTTGGTCGAGACGCACGCAAAGCAGAAAAGGCTTCGTCCAAAAAAGAAGGTTCTAACCCGTCCTCGATCATTTCTCGAACAGCCAAATAAATGCCGTAAGCAGCCGTAGCACCAATCAAGGGAGCTCCACGTACGACCATTTCTTTGATGGCTTCTTCTGCGTCATCGTAGGTTTCCAGTTTTACAACCACGAACTCATGGGGTAATTTTCTTTGATCGATTACCTCCACGTAGTTGTCGGATGTTGTCCAAATGGTTCTAAATTTGCTCATTTTCTTCGTTTGTTAGTTGAATTGCTGAAAAATCACCCACCGTCCTTTCCCAATTGGCTTCCGTTCCTTCTCGAACCAGCTGACAAGTTTGCATACCTGCTTCTTTTGCGGCTTCCAGTTCGGCAGAAACATCCGAAAGAAAAAGAATTTGGAAGGAATCTATCTGTAATTCATTTGCGATTTTAACGTACGTTGCGGCTTCTTTTTTTCCTCCCGTTTCTGTATCGAAATAATGGGAAAAATTGGGTGTGAGGTCGCCAAAGTCACTGAATCCAAACAATAATTTTTGTGCTTCTACCGAACCCGAAGAGAAAATGCCTAGGTTCAATCCTTGTTCTTTCCAATGGGCAATTGCCGTCGGCACATCGCTGTATACGTGACCTTTTATTTTTCCTGATTTGTAACCATCTTCCCAAATGACTCCCTGCACGGTTTTGAGCGGCGTGATTTTTTTATCTTCTTCGCACCATCGCTTAAGAGTGGCTATTGTTTCGTCTACGCTTCTGATTCGGTGGTTTTCCAGTTCATTTGCCAAGTGAGCGGTTTTCTTGAAGGCTTCTTGTACTTTCTTCTGACCTGTCATTTCTTTCAGCAAACCAATATTCTCCAAAAAGTAGGGAAACAGGGTTTCGTACACAAACTTGACGGAGGTCGTTGTTCCTTCAATGTCAGTTAAAATATAATGGATGTTCTTAAATTCCATACGCTCATTTACTGTATCGCTGTTCAATCCCTGATTGGGTATAGTGCGGCACCCAACCGCTCATATCAATGAAAATACGGATGGCTTTCACAAAGGGATTTTTTTCACCTGCATCAAACCAATGCTTCGTACCGGCAGGCACGGATATCAAATCGCCTTTTTGACAAAGCACGTTGAAAACAGGCGAATTTTCCAAATTGAACCAAAATAGGCCTTCTCCATCGACAAAGAAGCGAATTTCGTCCTCTGTGTGTATATGCTCCGACAAGAATTTTTGACGAAGGGCGGCATAGTTTTCTGTTCTGGAATGAATGGAAATAACGTCTGCTGTGTGGTAACCGCCATTTTCCATGAAAGGTTGCAAATCTTTTTGGTAAGCTTCTAAAATTTCGTCCTGTGTAGCCGAATCATTGAATTCCACATCGCATTTCCACTGGTCGAAAAAGACATCTTTTTCATTCAAAAATGTTTTGATTTCGGCTGGGTTTTCAATCACTATTGATTGATCTGGGATCGTTAGTATTGCCATTTTTCTACTTAAATTTTCTTCTCCATTCTATTTCACAAAGGTAATCCAAGGTTTCCAAATGTCGTTTGGCTTCAAATAAATTTTTGCCCCAAGCATACGTGCCGTGTCCCTTGATTAGCAAACAATGGTGTTGGATTTTTTCTTTTCCTTCCTGTATCCAAGAGGTGAATTCCGACATGTTCTGGCTGTTTTCAAAAATGGGAATGTTGATACAGTTTAAATGATCGGTTTCTCCTTCAAATCCTTTTTGCAGTTCGTAGCCTCGCAAGGAGATAAAATCGTTTCGCTCGATGGACCAAAGTACAGGGAAAATGGAGTGACTGTGTAGTACCACTCGGGCGGAAGGAAATAAGGTGTAAAGTACGCAATGAATAAGGGTTTCTGCGGAAGGGCGAACTCCTTCAAACGATGGCGAAGCGTTTCCATTGAAGTCAACTTCCATGAAATCATTTTCGGAAAACTGTGATTTGTCTACACCCGAACGGGACACGATGATTGTGTTTAAATCACTTTCTTCCCGAAAAGAATAATTGGTAGACGTTGCCGGCGACCAGCCTTTTTGGTTGTAGTTTCGAATCACTTCTGCCAACTCTTTTTTCATTTGTCCCTTCATATCCCGTCAAAGATATAAAAAACGAAGATTGAGCATACAAAATAGGAAAGCTCGCAACTATGCAACACTAAACTTTTAGGAAGAGTGCCCGGTGAAAATGATTTTCACTGCACAAAAGTGATCCAACCTTCTATTTTTTCTATCTTGGAGGTTAGAAAATTCTCTTTGAGAATGAAATTTAACGAAAATGATGCTTTAAACACATGAGAATTTACGACCCGAAATTTCGAATGCTAACATATTTCACACTTCTGTTGGGGCAGATCGCAATTGCGCAACACGATGAAAAATGGATTTCGTTTTGGGACGCTGACTACTATTTGATGGGATTCAAAAACTCAGCCGGTAAAGTAATGATTGAACCCAAATTCATGGGAGTCACGGTTGCCAAAGAGTTCGACAACATTATCGCTTTAATGGAGGAAAAGAATGGTAAATACGAATCCTACTACTTGACAAAACCAGGAAGAAAGGTTGGTCTAGACAGTCTTTATGTGTACGACAGTATGGCTGACTGTGAAAGCGAAGGCTACATTCGATTTAAAGATAAAAAAACGGATAAGGTGGGAATGCTCGATCAACAAGGTGAAATTGCTATTCCTGCCACATACGAATGGCTTTCGCAAGTTCATAATGGATTGGTTTTGGCGCTCAAAGGGGCAACAAAAAAATATTGGGACGAACACAAAGAATCAGGCTGTCATCATTTTAGCTGGGAAGGTAGTGAAACGTTATTGCTATCAACGGAAGGTGACGTTTTAGTTGAGAATTTTGACTACGAAGTACGTATTGATTTTTTCAGTTTGAGGGTGACCGAAAAACCTTCAAAGGAAACAAACGAAGTTCGTTTCAAAGGAAAAGATGGGAAGTACTACCTATTCACGGACTTGGAAAAAGATTTTAATCAGTGGCTTAAAAATGATTTCTCAAAAGACGCAACCCCAAGAAAACTCATCGACCATTCAATGGATAGCATTGTTTATTGGAAAAATGGTTGGGTGACTGAGTCCAAAACCGAGTTTATTGAACGGAATTTTGATTTGCTGACTGGTAAACTGAAAGATGCTTTGGATGCTCATTCAGATAACTTCGTTAGAATTGATGGTCTCAATCCTTCTATGTATTCAAACAATAATTACAACCAATATTTCAACACTTGCGGGGAGGCAAAACAAGAAAAATATCCACTAATGGATTGGATTGTTACTCCCAAGGGTGATGATGGTCTCCATCAAGATCATTTTGAATTCTTGAAAACAGACAAGGGATACCGGCTGATTAGCGTAACAATTAGGTGACTAGCTCTTAACCGATACAGATTAAAATAAAGAAAAACCAAAAAAGCTTCGTTCGTTTATGGAATCGGTTAAGAAATAAACGTGCGACTGGGAAATAAATTATTCTGTCGAAAAACCCAACAAAGTTGTAACCGAAAATGTGCCCAGCGGTAAAATCAGATAAATTTTAAACGGGCTCTGAGAGCTTTTCCGTATTTTCAAAGTTAAAATCGTAACTTTACCCCTTCAATTTTATGGCAGAGGATGACACCAAAATTTTACAAACTTAAAATAGCGGAAATTATCAACGAAACAGAAGATTGCGTTTCTGTCACGTTTGCCGTTCCTGACGATTTAAAAAAAGATTACAACTATCAGGCCGGACAGTACCTCACAATCAAGCACAAAATAGATGGCAACGAAGTCCGGAGATCTTATTCCCTTTGCTCTGCTCCCCACGAAAACAAGTGGACGGTAGCCATAAAAAAAGTGGAAAATGGAACGTTTTCTACCTATGCAAACGAAAGTTTGAAGGCTGGCGATGAATTGGACGTGATGACTCCTGCGGGTACATTTACTCCCCGTATTGATGATAAACAAGAAAAATCGTACGCATTGTTTGCCGCAGGTTCCGGAATTACGCCCATTATTTCCATCATGAAAACTGTTTTGGAGACCGAACCGAATAGTACGGTTTCATTGTTCTACGGCAATAAAAATGCAAACAGCATTGTTTTCAAAGAGGAAATTGAAGCGCTGAAAAACATTCACCTAAACCGCCTGCGGATTACGCACATTCTTTCGAGAGAGAGTTTGGGGAATGCTCTGCAAAAAGGAAGAATAGACGAACAAAAAGCAGACGAATTATACAAAAACCTCCTTCAACATGAAGCCGTAGACGAGGTGTATGTTTGCGGACCAGAATCCATGATTTTTGGTGTAAAAGCCTCTATGGAGAGAAACGGCATTCCGAAGGAAAACATTCATTTTGAGCTTTTCAACACGCCATCCGAAGCTTCGAAAAGGAAAACAACCGAACCGGACGAAAACGATGTGGAATCGAATATGAAAATTATTTTGGATGGCGATGAGATGGACATCGTGCTTCAAGCTGGTCAAAATATTTTGGATGCAGCATTGGAAGGTGGGGCTGATTTGCCTTTTGCCTGCAAAGGAGGGGTCTGTTGCACATGCAAAGCAAAAATAATAGAAGGTTCAGCCCGAATGATGGTCAATTTTGGGTTGGAACCGGATGAAATCGAAGCGGGTTACACCTTGACGTGTCAAGCGCACCCAACGAGCGAAAAAATTATTGTTTCATTTGATGATTAAAGAAAAACCATGGCATTGTTTGATTTTTTAAAGAAAAAAAAGAAAATTCCTCGTGGATTTCACGAGATCGCAATCAAGGAAGTACACCGCTTGACGGAACTCAGTGTTCAGGTCGTATTGGACATTCCGGAAAGCTTGAAACCAACCTTCGGTTTTGTTCCTGGGCAGTACATCAACTTTATCGTTCATACACAGGGAAGTGACCACCGAAGGTCGTACTCCATTTGCAGCGGATCCAATGAAGATTTGTCGATTGCGGTGAAGGAAATTGCGAATGGAAAAATTTCTACTTGGTTCAATCGGAAAGCAAAGTCGGGAATGTCGCTTCTTTGCTCCGCACCCGAAGGTCAGTTTGTGTTAAAAGATGAATACAAAAAAGTGGTTGGTTTTTCCGGAGGAAGTGGCATCACCCCCAATTCTTTCCATCGCAAAGAGAATTCAAGAAACGGATCGAGAAATGGAGCTTTTCTACGGAAATTTCGACTTGAAAACGACCATTTTTAAGAATGAATTGGACGCACTGTCGCAGGTGAAAGCACATTATGTCTTTTCAGATGAAACACAAGGTGACTACCAAAAAGGTATTTTGGATACGGAAACGGTTTCAGCTTTGATCAAGGAGAATCTGGATATTTTAAAAGCAGATGCCTTCTTTCTATGTGGCCCAATTGGAATGATTGAAGCCGTAGAGGCTCAATTGACGCTCTTCGGTGTCCCGAAATCAAAAATCAAGAAGGAACTTTTCACCTCTCCTGTGCCTGTCACAGGCAACGAGGAAAATGAAACTAGTCCTGAAAAATCAAGCGATGTTTCTGTTATTCTTGAGGGAGAAAAAATTGACATCAAATACAAAGCAAAGGGAAAAAGCATCATCGACATTATGAACCAACAAGGCTACGACCCTCCTTATTCTTGTCGGGGAGGTGTTTGCAGTACCTGTCGTTCAAAGATCTTGGAAGGTTCTGCCACAATGAAAATTAATTACTCGCTCACGGATGAAGAGATTGAACAGGGATACATTTTGTGTTGCCAAGCTGTTCCAACATCCGAAAAATTGACCCTGACTTTTGATGAGTAATTTTGTTGTAATCGGTACGAGTCGTGGAATAGGAAAAGAGTTGGTTCTCCTTTTGGCACAAAATAGCGACCACCAAGTACATGCCTTGTCACGCAACAATTGCCCTGAATTTGAAGAAAAAGGAAACATTCATTTTCACTCCTTGGATCTCAATTCCGCCAACGTCCGTACAGAAGCACAAACTATTTTTCAGCGCATCGGTGAAATTCATTTCATGGTCAACAATGCCGGGGCAATCGTGAACAAACCTTTTTTGGAATTGACGGCTGAAGATATTCAGTTGTGTTTTCAAACCAATATTTTGGGGGTCATGCAAAGCGTGCAAGCTGCTGTTCCTTTTTTGGCTAAAAAAGAATCTCATGTTTTAAACATCAGCTCCATGGGTGGTTTTCAGGGAAGTATGAAGTTTTCAGGACTTTGTGCTTATTCGACCTCCAAAGCGGCTTTGTGTAGTTTCACGGAATTGTTTGCCGAAGAATTCAAAGAGTCGACCATTGCTATCAACTGCTTGTGTCTAGGGGCTGTTCAAACCGAAATGTTAAACGAAGCTTTTCCGGGATACAAAGCTCCCCACCAGCCCAAAGAAATGGCGCAGTACATTGCTGATTTTCTTCTAACTGGGCATCAATTTTTCAGAGGAAAAATACTTCCTGTTTCTGTCAGCACACCGTGAAAAAGGAAAAACTAGTTCAGCTTTTCGACCATCCGTATTTCACCTAAAAATACTGCTTAACAAATATTTACCCCTCAAACGAAGACAAAAAATTCAATTTATTCTTTAGAAAAAGAAGACTTTTTTATCGAACCCGTGTAAAGATGCAGATAATTGAAAAAAACTTTCATTTTGCCATCCAATTGATTTTGTCTAATTTCATGAGACAAATGAAGGCTTGTTTCGCATTTTTTATATTTTTCTCTGCTTCGCAAATTGGCTTTGCACAGGATATCCATTGGTCGCAATTTTACGACAATCCTATTTTTCAGAACCCTGGACAAGCCGGAAACTTCAAAGGTGACTATCGTTTCGTGGGCAACTATCGGGATCAGTGGAGAAGCGTAACCGTTCCTTTTCAAACAACCTCTTTTTCCGTTGATGGTCGAATTTCCAAACTCAAGAACATGGGAATCGGGGCTTTGTTTTTTCACGATGTGGTGGGCGATGGAAAACTAAGAACTGCTGAATTTCAAATCAATGCCAATATTCCTTTGTTTCTAAATACAGACTCTAGTCTCGTTCTTCGACCGGGAATGAACATCGGTGTCAACCAACGGCAAATAAATTTTGGGGCATTGACTTTCGATAATCAGTTCAGCGGCATTCAGTTCAACCAAAATTTGCCAACAAACGAAAATTTTGCGACCAACAATAGAACCAATATTTCCATTGGTTTAGGCTCTGTTTTGGATTGGCAGTTGGATAAAAAAAATCACCTGAATTTGGGTTTTGGTGTTTTCAATTTGAACCAACCCAACCAAGGATTTTTGGGCGACAAAATCCAACGGGACATCCGATCCAATTTCAACATTCGTTTGACGAAACAATTGAATTATGAAACAAGTCTTCTACCAGCCTTTAATCTTTCTCTACAGGGAAAATACAAGGAGTTCGTCATTGGTTCTTCCATAAAATACATTCTGAAAGAGCATTTGGGGGTCTATCGAGCTGTGTATGCGGGTGTGTGGTACCGAACCAAAGATGCAGGCTTCATCACTTTGGGAATGGATTATCAAAATTGGTTTGTCGGTGTGAGTTACGATCTAAACTTCTCAAAACTGACCCAAGCCAGCAAGGCCCGTGGAGGGCTGGAAATCGCCATACGGTATATTCTTCATTCGCTAAAACCCAAGAAAATAGTACATAGAATATGTCCAGATTATATTTGACATTCGTTTTTCTCGCACTATCTTTTTCCCTTCTTTCCCAAACGGAATTGGGGAAGTACCTAAAGTATGCCGAAGAGCAATACCAAAAAGGCGACTATGTCTACGCACTGGATTACTACAAGAAAGCCTTGAACATTGACTCCAACTCGGTGGCCATCAACTGGGGATATGCCGAAACGTTGAGAGCCTACAAAGATTACCGACAAGCAGAAAAATACTACAAAATCGTTTACGAGAAAGAAGGAACGCTCATCTACCCTAGCAGTTTGATGCAATTGGGCTTGATGCAAAAACAAAATGGAAAATACGGGGAAGCCATTGAAACTTTTAAACTTGCAAAAAAGAAGTACACAAAAAAAAGAAAAGAATATTTGTACCAAAAATCCAAAAGAGAACTAGAAAGTTGTCTTTGGGCGAAATCACAACTAGACGCATCGGACAGGCTGATAATCGAACCCATGGCGTATCAAATCAACTCGAAAGATGCCGAATTTGGACACATTATCCAAGATTCTGTTCTTCTTTTTTCGGCACTAAGAGCCGATTCTATCTCCGATCAGGAAGAAGTTTACGATAAAAATTACCGGACACATCTGTATCAAAAAGACTTGCGGGATTCAACAACCAAAGCATCCATTATCAAAGAACTAAATTTTGATAAGAAGAATACAGGCAACGGAACCTTCTCCTTGGACGGTAAACGTTTCTATTTTAGTCTTTGTGAGGAAAATGGACACAATTACCGCTGCAAAATAATGGTGGCACAATACCGAAACGGGAAATGGTTTCGTGCCGATTCATTGGGATCCATCATCAATGACCCCAACAGCAACACAACCATGCCTTGCATAGCCGAACTGGATGGCGAAGAACACCTCATTTTTGCTTCCGATCGTGAAGGAGGAGATGGCGGACTGGATTTGTGGATCAGTTCCATCCGAAACGGAAATCAATTCAGTAAACCAAAAAATATCAAATCCATCAATTCGCCCGACAATGAAACCTCTCCTTGGTGGGATGAAGCAAACAAAACCTTGTACTTTTCCAGTTCGTGGTGGGACGGCTTTGGAGGACTCGACATTTTTTCCTCCTCTTTTGACCAGAACTTTCTCTCACCAAAAAACATTGGGCGTCCTTACAATTCACCAGCGAACGATCTTTATTATTTCAAGAACAAAGCCACGTCCTACCTTACTAGCAACCGACTGGGTGTTCAATACAGTAAGAACCCAACTTGCTGTAGCGATATTTTTGCCGTCAACGAAGAAATAAGAACATCGCCCGAACCTCCAAAAGAAACCCTAGAAGAACTGAACAAAAGGTTGCCCGTCACACTGTATTTTCACAACGACGTACCCAACCCGAAGAGCACGGCAATAACGACCAATGTTAACTACATTGATAGTTATTACGAGTACAAGGAGATGCTTGATAAATACCAAAGAGAATATTCTTCCGGATTGTCTGGCGAAAAAGCAGATGATGCCAAGGAAGATATCGAAAGTTTTTTTATCGAATATGTTGACCAAGGAGTGAAAGATTTGAATCAGTTTCGGGATTTGTTGCTAATTGAACTACAAAAAGGACAAAAAATCATCTTAACTGTGAAAGGATTCGCCAGTCCTCTAGCCAAAACCGATTACAATGTCAATTTGACCAAACGCAGAATCGCTTCTTTGGTGAATTATCTTTCGTCTTTCCAAAATGGCATTTTTGTTCCCTACATTCAACAAACATCTCCTGATGGTGGTCAATTAATCTTTACAGAAATTCCATTTGGCGAATACACCGCCAACAAATTGGTAAGCGATAACCTAAATGATCAAAAGAATTCCGTCTATTCCAGAGCTGCGGCATTGGAACGAAAAATTGAAATTCAAAGCGTCACTTACAAAGATGAACCAGATACCCCCTCCCCTCCTTCCCACACAGAGCCTCTCCATGTAAAACCCTCTCATACAAAAGAATCGCCGTCCGAAGTTGAATTACCACTCAAAGTGGAAAATGATATTTTTGAATTGGGAAATATACCTGTAGGGAAAAAAGTAACTGCCCGTTTCACCGTTACAAATACAAACAAGCATTCCGTCCAACTCCTAGAGCCAAGAGTCACGTGCGATTGCAGTTCTGTCGAAATCACAAAAAAAACATTGAAACCGGGTGAAAGCACAGATGTTCAGTTTATTTTTGATTCCAAAGGGTATCAAGGCGAAGTGGTTAAGTCCGTTTATCTTAAATCGAAAAACGCTAAAGAGGAAACTCGATTAATTATTCACGTCTTTGTGGACAATTAAGAGCCTGTTTAAAAGCAAAAGCTTGCGGAATGTTTTATTTTTGTTAAAAAGAAGGCGCATGTCAAATCAAGTTTCAAAAAAAGTAAAAGCCCCCAGAGAGCGGTTGAAGTTTATTGATATGGCTCGCTCTATTGCCATCTTATTGATGCTGGAAGGACATTTTATAGGGCTATCGCTCAACGAAGCATATCGAGGCGATGAAAAACCAGCCTACGCCGTTTGGAATTTCGTAAGAGGATTTACCGCCCCAATGTTTTTTACTGTTACAGGTCTCGTTTTCGTTTATTTGCTCACCAACAACGAACAACTCGGTTTTTTCACCAACAAACGGGTAAAAAAAGGGTTCAAACGGTCACTTGAATTGCTTTTTTGGGGGTATGCTTTGCAATTGAATCTACAAAATTTATTTGATTACCTGCAAGGACACGTAAGTAATTGGGTTTTTGCTTTTCATGTTTTACAAAGTATTGGTGTTGGAATTTCCATACTTCTTCTGATTTTTGGTCTGTACAAACTCATAGGCAAAGGTTCCTTGTGGTTGTATTATTTTATTGCTGCCACCTTTCTTTTTTCGTTCTACCCTTACCTAAAAGGACTGCCGGAAGGAACATATGTATTGAACAATTGGCCTTTGGTTTTTCAAAACATGATCAAAGGACCTGACTCTGTTTTCCCCATTGTTCCGTGGGTAGCTTTTACGCTTTATGGAGGAATGGTCGGAGCCTTGTTGAACCGGTTTTATGATCACGTAAGAAAAAATTGGTTTCCACTTACTTTCATGGCTTTGGGTTTGGTATTGAATCTTTTCGGCTACACCATCTTCGAAACGGTGGATGTTATTTTCAAATCCATACACAAAGAAAGTACAATTGATCTATCCTTCAACGCATGGCTTTACGGGAGATTGGGACAAGTATTGATCGTTTTGGGCATTCTGATGTTCATTGAAAAGTATTTTCATGTGAAAGATTCTCTTTTTCTAAAAATCGGTCAAAACACCTTGCAGATATACATCGTACATGTAATCATCCTTTACAGTGGGATTTTCGGATTCGGACTCAATCATTTTATTAACAACTCTTTAAACCCTTGGCAAGCCATTTTAAGTGCTATTGGATTCATAACTTTATTTGTCATTTTCACGCACTACCTAGAGCCATTGACAGCTATCTATGAAAAATTCAAGTCCATTTTATTTTGGCCTTTTCGGCTGCTTTGGACGAAACTGAAAAAAGAGGGTACATCTATAGACAGTTAAACTCCGTGAATACCCACTTGCGAAATGAATCATTTTCGACTATTTCGTTAGGTTCGCTATTTGACTTCAAGAGCGGTCTTATTTCAGCACATTCACGTGTCCACTGACAGAAATAACTTCTGAATCTGAAAGGCACGAAGTATATTGAATGGAATATTGATAAATTCCATCGGGAACAACTGTATTGTTGAAAGTGCCATCCCAACCCGTTTTCGAATCATTGGATTCAAAAATTAATTGTCCCCATCTGTCTCGAATTGTTAATTTCCATTCTGTGGGGTTTGTATCAAAAACCGGTATAAAAATATTGTTGTGTTGGTCGCCATTTGGCGTAAACGTGTTGGGTACAAATCCCAAAAAACCTTCCACATAAATTGTCGAAAAAGAAGTGTCTACACAACCAAATTCATTTTCTACAATCAATTTTGGTCTTTTCAATCCTGGTTGCTTGTATTCGTAAAGTGGGTTTTTCTCTTTGGAAACTGCTCCCAAATCATCGAAAATATACTGAGAGAAAAGATCGCCCGTTGACTCATTAAAAAATTGAACTTGTCCCCCGCAAATATAGGTTTCTTCAACATCGGTTACGAATTTAGAAACCGGTGATGGTTTCACTTTTATTAAGTCTTCTTTACTCATACTTAAATTCACTATACATCCCTCCGTTGTCTGCAAAGAAAGTTCAACCGTATAATCTCCAACATTCGAATACACGTGGGTTGGGCTGGGGTCTGTAGAAATAGATCCATCGCCAAAATTCCACAAATACTGCGCAGGTGTTTCCACCTTACTCCAATTCAAGAAATGAACCGTGTAGGGCGCGCATTGGTTTTCATTGGCGATGCCAAAATCAATCGTTGGTCCGGGTACTACGTTCACATTCACCATCAATTCGCTTGGACATCCATCTATATCACCCGTAAAAACGACCGGAAAAATACCTTCTTGAGGATAACTAACACCTTTTACTTGCACCGTGTTCTGTGAATTGATGTTAGACGTTCCTACAAACAACCAATTAGGATTCGTAATCGTTCCATTTGTCTGCACATCAAAATCTATATCGTCTGATCCTGAGCAAATAAATTTAGGAGCAATGATTTCAGCGGGAGTAACATTCACAATTTCAACAATGGCTGTTGCACTTTTCTCACAGTTACTATTTTGATCCAAAGTATATGTAACCGTATAGACGCCTACATTTGATTGGCTTGGATCAATCACACCTGACGCAACATTTATTCTCAACCCATTCGTACTCGAAAATATACCCCCCAAGCCACCCACTATAACCGGAGATGTAGCAGCTTCAGATTTGCAATAAGTACTCTTAGGGTAACTCAATACAAGGTTGGGTAATGCAATTACATTCACGTTGCTGACCACAGACCTACCACAATTGGTATAGGTGACCGTAAAATCACCTTGACCTGAAACAGCAGGATCAAAAACACCTGTTGGAGAAATACATCCACCGCATGAACTCGACCACGTACCCCCCAAAGGTGTCGCCTCCAATTGAGTAGCAGGGGTAATCACACAAAAACTATCTATGGGCTGAATAATAGGGTCTTGAGGTGTCTCCGTCAAGGATGCTGCGCCATAAATTGTGAATGGGGAGATTGAAGCACATGAGGGTGTGCAAACCAAAGTTGTGAAATCTACTGAAAACGCATTCGAACCTGAAATCGCCAATAGTTTTTCATCACATACTTCTCTCACGGTTACGATACCATAAACATCAGACACTCCAACATAAAGCCCTAAGTCCGAAACGGTATTGGCTCCATACACATCAATGGAGTAAAGGTGGTTGTTGGTCGCTGTGAGTAAAAGTAAGTTGTTATAGAAGGTTACATCTCCAGCTGCTCCTACTCCGAAAGGTAAATCGGCAACAACTGAAAAAACACCTGTGTTTAAATCGTATTTATAAACGTCAAAAAGACCGGGTTGCCAATTGGCAATGTACAAAACCCCATTCGCATCACACGTAAGAGAGTTGGGAAAACTAGCGAAAGCACTAGGGATCGCTGTTAGTAGTGTTACCTGCGCATTTGTTGAATTAATCAAATACAAACTTCCTAAATCAACCCCATACATCTGACCTGTAACTGGGTGAATGGCAATATCCGTCATTGATGCAGAAAGTTGACCAATGACAACGGAGGTACAATTACTAGCCTCTGTTTTTACTAGCTTACCATCTTCCGTGGAAAAATACACAACCTGTGCCTCCACCAATCGGGGACAGGAAAAAACAAGTAGTAACAGAAAAATAAAACGACCAAAATCATTCATAAGTGATAAAACTTCACCGGTAATCTGACAATATTATGCTTTTTTTGTCAAACTAAAAAATAAAATGCAATCAATTGAGTGAACTCAAAAAGATTTTAGACCACCTAGAAAAAGTTTAAATTTTCTTCTTCGGCGTGTTTCCTTTCTTTGGTTTGGGGGTTGGTTTAGGAGTTGGCTCTTTGGGTTCTTTAAACTCGGCTATTCTTTCGATAACTCTCGTCCCACAAATATCTTCTACTGTCAAAACAATTTTGTAAATCCCTGGTTTTTTATAGCGGTGATTGGGATTTAAACTCGTGGACGTTTCTCCATCGCCAAAATCCCAATGAACGGATTTGGCTTCGGGAAAATTTGTTTTTCCAGTCATTCGGAACTTTCCATCTTCCCCCATTTCCGCTTTCATTTGGTATCGATTGACATTCAGACCGTACTTGTTGTAATTGGTCAAAACATAATCAGCGGCCGTTTTTTGGATTTTTGGAGCAATCGTATTACTGATCGTAGAAGTAATTGCCCCTTCTGGACTTTCATTAAAAATTGCGGTATAAAAAGTGGATGCTGAAACATACGAACCATTCTTGCTCGGATGCATTTTGTCCACATCATAAAGCTCTATTTCGGGGTATTTCCGGCGTACTTCCTTCCAAACCATTCCGACCGGAACGATGGGAAGATCAAGGGTATCACTCAGATACTGGTATCCCGCTGCTACTTTATCAGCCATTTTCTCATACGTATCAATGTCTTCTCTTTCAGAAAAACCTTCTTTGTAGCCCCAAGTCATATGCAGAAGAATATTCGTACAAGAATCTTTTTCATAAATACTATCCATAATCTGCCTGATATAGGGAATTGTTGCCGTATCCAAATGCGCAGGTTCGTACGTCATTTCACGGCTATACCCTTGAAGAACAACAAAATCCCATTTTCGACTTTTGATCGTCTCAAATAAATCCATCCTCGTAGTATGAATTTGAAAAGAAGATCCACTACGTGTATTCATCTCCACATGAACCGATTTCCCCTTCGACTTCGCCATTCGGTCAAAAATAAAAGGCATTTCATTCATGTGTGTATAGCTATTCCCTACAAACAATATGCTTATATCTTCCTTCGAAGACTTTTGGGCCAAAGTTTGTCCTCCAAACAAAAACGCAAGGAAAAACTTCACTAATTTTCTCATAACAACTCCTTTCATTCCAGCGAGATCCATCAAACTTTATGCCTTTCTCAGCTTTTCAGCTATATCTGCCAATTCTTGTTGCGACAATTCCAACTTGGTTTGTTTGAAGTTCATGTCTCCAACAGCATCAATCGGAATCAAGTGTACATGAGCATGAGCTACTTCCAACCCGACAACAGACATCCCCACTTTTCGGCAAGGAAACACCTTTTTGATTTTTTTTGCAACTGATTTTGCGAAAATCATCAATTCTCCTAATTCGTCGTCTTCCATATCGAAGAGATAGTCGACTTCATTTTTTGGAATCACGAGGACATGTCCTTTGCGCAAAGGTTGAATATCCAAAAAAGCCAAATGTTTATCCGATTCGGCCACTTTATGTGACGGTATTTCGCCTTTGACTATTTTTGAAAAAACCGTACTCATCCTCTTGTTATATTGACGATTTCAAACTTCATAATTCCATTTGGGGTTTGCACATCGGCTACTTCTCCTATTTCTTTTCCAAGCAAACCTTTTCCTATCGGTGAGTCGACAGAAATTTTCTTGGCCTTCAAATCAGCTTCATTCTCTGCAACCAAAGTATACTCCATTTCCGCCTTGTTGGCTACATTTCGGATTTTAACTGTTGATAGAATATAGACTTTCGAAGTGTCAATATTTGACTCATCGATAATCCGTGCATTGGAAATAATCGCTTCCAACTTAGAGATTTTCATTTCGAGAATTCCCTGTGCCTCTTTGGCTGCGTCATACTCCGCATTTTCAGATAAATCTCCCTTATCTCGGGCTTCGGCAATTTGCTCACTAATTGACGGTCTTTGCACAGTTTTCATTTCGTGCAATTCATCCTTCAATTTTTTCAGTCCCTCCTCTGTATAATAAGATACTTGTGACATTCTGTTTTATTTTTATAAAAGAAAACAAGAGAGCTCAGAAAGAACCCTCTTGTTTCACAAATATAATTAAGTTTATAATTATTTCAAATTAATCGTAGCACCAAACGTGTGAATAACTCCAAATATTCCCGCAAATCTAGCCCCGTATTCAACACCCAAAGCCGTCTTGTTTTTTCCCACTAGCGCATCCACAGAGAACCCTGCCGTAGGACCAATCAAAGCGTTTGAGCGATTTTCAGCAGAAAAAATATTCTTTTCGTAAACATATCCGGCTCTGAGATTAAAGGCCATCTTTTCCGTTGTCATTCCATAATCAACTCCTAAACGAAACTGATCGTTAAAAAAGGAATTCGCAGTATATCCAAAGTTAGCGACTACCTTATTTTTTTCATCCAATATGAAATCATAAGATACCCCTATACCTAAGAGTGAAGGAAGTTCGTAAGCCTGAATTCGCTCATCCAAGGACGCTATCTTACCCGTAGAAGAATAATTAGCTTGTTGAGTGAAACCGTCTCCTTTGTAGCGAAGAACAGGCCCTACATTTTTCAACGTAATACCAAACTTAAATTGATCCTGCTCACCTGTGACATACTTTATCCCTGCATCCAAAGCAACCCCTGTTCCTCTGGCATTGGAAATGCTCTCCGAAAGAATTTTCAAATTGATACCAACGTGAATGGATTGTGAGAAACTTCTAGCATACCCCAAACTAACAATATTTAGCCGTGGAGAGAAAGTACCGATTCCTCCCTCTGGAACGTTTACAGTTGTAATGTCAATGTCACCAAAATTCATTGATTGGACACTTACTGTAAAAACTCCCTGTTCAGAGACACGTTGAGCAAGTCCTACCGCATACAGCCTTACTCCAGAATTACCCATCCAGTTTGCAGAGTTAAACTTCAACTGTGTTTTGTCCGTAAAAGCCAATCCAGCAATATTTATATATCCTGCTTCTAAGCCAACACAAGAAGCAATATTTGCATCCCCCATTGCGGAACTACGCGCCCAAGGGTTCACCAAAAGCTGAGACGCTCCAGCAGCACCGACGCGATCCTCATTCCCTGCATGTGCAGCAAGACCGACAATCATCGCACCGAAAAGCAATTTGTTCTTTATTGATATCATTGATTTTCTCATTTTTCGTTTGTTCCTTTCAATTTTTTAAATCCCCTCTAAGTCAACTTGTCGAACGCCGCAGAAGAACTTCAAAACTTTCTCTCCTACATCAGGGACTTCAACGTGAATTAAATAGACACCACTTGCCACTGGAATATTTTTGAAATTGTTCAAATCCCAATCCAAACTCGTCACGGGGCTATCTTTCTTGAAAGATCGAACCAGTCTACCGTTGGTTGTATAAATTCTGACATTACACACTTCTGGCAGGTTCGTTATTTTCACACGAGTATCCAATTTGTTTCGTTCGTATTCTGAAAATGCATAGTACGGATTCGGAACAACATTAACCATGTTCAACACCTCTGCCAAAGCCTTTGAGTCTGATTTTCTTGGTGCCAAATCACCCATTGACCAGGAATATTTCGGTCTTCCGCTATTCTCTCCCGTTGCAAAGAAAGTTTTGTACTCTTGTTTACTCGAACCTTCATTCGTACATCCGTTTCAAACATTGAATGATAGGCTTCCTTTATTGGGTAGCCAATCCAAGTCAAACTATTGTAAAAACTTGTTCTCGCTGGGTTTGAACCTGCTTCCATATCAACCATCAAGTCCTTCATTCTGTGCTATTATCCGTGTAGTAACCCATGTTGTAGGCACTACTTGCACCATTGATGTCTTTTGATCGGTGAGAAAACACATAAATCGGGTGCATCCCTCCGAATACCGGACTTTGAGTAGCGGTAATTTGTTTATCAGACGGCTCCCACTTCATGTCCGCTCCTCCATCCGTTGCCAAGAATGAATTTTCTCCGAACGCCATGAACAACCTCGCTCCTGTCTCCACATCAATCGCATAACCAGGGAAATAACTCATACCTGTTTCTCCCGGAATAACATTCCCATTGCGATCCAACTCGGACTCTTTCTCATCGCTCCCGGCAAAGCTCCTCCTACGTTCAGCACTTTATCTCTACCCAACTCAATAACAGGACACTTTGTCCATTTGGAGCGGTCGCTCGTGATTACAATATCAATGCTCGGAGAAAAAGAAATTGCCGCATAAGAACGAGCTGTACCTGGACTCGGTTCAGTACTTCCAGGGTAACTTTGCGAAGCCTTCCAGTAGGCCAATGGCATAAAGTCACACTGGTATCCGACCAACTGATGAGGCGCCATTCCTCCGTTCAAAACTTTCGTCCAACGCTTATTTGGATCAAGATTTTGCTCATCCTTGTAGCACTGTCCACTTGTGTAAAGAGGTCCATCATTTGGAGGGAAAGGGAAGTCGGAAGCCGGATCAGCTATAAAAGAACCCGACCTTATCCAGTTAGTAGGAAAATACGAATCATCATCACCAATCATTGACAACCAACGTTTAGAGCTATCCGCAAAAGTCATTGAAGATGACAACAAGGTTGTTGTTTCCTTTGTGATGTTTATTCCTGTCGTTGGGTCTGAAGAACCTTCAATAAAATACCTGTTTTGTACAATTTGAACGGACACACCCCAATCTGGTATCAGCTGCTCGTTATTGATATTGATACTATTTTCAGATTCTACTGACTCCAACAACGTTCCTCCTTTTTTATCGTACCGATAAATGATCCAATCTGCCGTATCCGCAGCATTCGCTATCAATGAACTTGTGTTGTAATCAACAAAAACACACTCAAAATAGCCGTCTTTCACATTCAATGGATCGACCACCTTCACATTAATTGGTCCTTTTCCTTTCTCGTATTCCGGCGTTGCCAAATAGCCGTTCGAAACAATCGAAGCCTCTGACTCAGTTGTCAGTTCCAGCTCTCTTCCTCCATTTCCATGTCCATCCAAACGAGTGATTCTCGGTGTAGCGCCATAATCCGCCAATTGGTAAGTACCTCCCGCTTCAGGTGTAGGGTTGTGTGGAACAGCTGAAACAGCCTGAATTGCTTTTTGATCGTATCCCAAACGAGAAGCAATGTATTTTATCTTCTGACCGTTAACTTTAGAAGCATCACTTGGATCATAATCCGCATAGTTGTTGTAAGCATAAGCAACCGCTACATAATAATATGTTTTGTGGTTTACTAAAGTTCTTGTTCCTTGCGCAAATAAATCCTCCGTAATTTTAAAAGAATGGCGGATTCCTTCGTTTTCACCTTCCACTTTCAAAGTAGGAATAGCAAACCCTAATTCTTCATCGTATTCGAAATTGATTAAATTACTAATAGGACTAGTCAAAATATCTTCACCTGTAGACGTTTTATTGTAATTTTTAATATCACACTGTGCCACCACTCTCGCTTTGGCTCTATCTGTTATATCCGCTACGGAAGCTGTTTCATCAACCAATTGGAAAATTTGATATCCTTCGAAACGGTAGAATCTGTCAACAGAAGCATCAATAATATTTATTTTGTCTTCCTCCAAATACTCTTCCCTGAAATTATTTGATCCCAAAGGATTATCAATTGTCAATATCAACTCATTTTCCAACTCCTGAATTTTCAAGCGAGGAGCATTTGGTGGATCCAAAATTTTGAAACAGTTATCGAACAAAGCTTGTGCCTTTGTATCTGCACGTTTCATTGCCGCAATCGAACCCGCTGCGTCACCTGTTGCTCCACGACCATAAACAATACCTACCGTAATGTTGTTTACTGCGCCAGGCCGCAATGTAAATGGTCCAGCTGATTGGACAAAACGTCTATCCCCCACAGGATTCGCCGTTCCTGATCCCGGCTCACCTTCAGACCAACCAAAGCCAGGATTTGTGCCTGCTGTCGCCCAAAACAAAGGATCCGAGTCTCCTGGAAACATGTAATCGGATAAAATATTTGTTGCTCCTGCCGAACCCAAAGCTCCCGTACCTCCATAATACATTTCAGTTCCATTCGCCCATTGCCCCTTCATAAAGTTGTAATACTGAGCAGCTGTAGATGGATCTGTATATGGAAAACTAGCTCCATTGGTAAAGTAAGTAAACCTCCTCATACCAAATCGTTCATTATCATCAATTGAATCCGAGTAACCTGTTCCAATCCCACTATAAACAATCCCATTATTGTCTATTGCATCTTGCACGCTTGGAACGACGTAAGCACTTGAAATGGAATCATAATGTGGTCCTGGATTGTCAATTCCATCAGCATCTTGATAAGGCCCCTCGAAAAAATCCACTCCAATTGCAGGCGGATTCGAACCGTATCCCAATTGAGAACTTGCGTTTTCGTCAAAATTGTCTCCATTGTACGCAAAGCCTAACCCTCTAGATACATCACAGCCTACATAGTCATCTTTAGAGTTTCCTACATCTGGATCTACGTATTGAGAAAAGTAAGTGTCGTACAAGGTCTGAACCCCTCTATTGATCAACTCATAGTTGTAAAAAGTCATGTTATTGACCTCGTCATTGGTTGCAAAAGCAAAAGCCTGCGCACGAATTTCCATACCAATCGGATCCCCTCCCGTTTCAGTATGCACGTTACCTTTATCATTAAAAACCCACCAATGTGTCTCATCACCAAAAAGTGAAATTCTTCTATCTCTACCACACTCAATATCATCGTTTCCTAAGATATCATCATACCAAGGATAATCTCCCTGCCCTTTAGGGTCGTACCTGCCATCCGCACTAGCTATTGGGCTATCGTTATCATAAAATGGCGCCAAGTAATAATCCTGCCCCAAGCTTACATCTCCGTGTGCCGGCCAATCAAGAATTCGTTGCATCACTTCACCAGAAGGTTGCTCCGGAATATTTGTGGAATTCGTGCTCAACCTTGGTCGTAATCCCACCACAATTTAAACGCAATGACCTCTCCTTTACGAATCGTAAAAAACGCATCGTATGCCTTACACTCATCATCTCCAATTGCTGCACCTCCAAAATCACGAACTACGTCATCTCCAGCGGGAACGCTTGGGTTGTAATTTCCACTACCTTGATTTACAGACAAAGGACCCGCCCAAAAATCATTTCCCACTTGACGAAATCTAACAGCGGCCAATTTCAATTGTCCATTGGCATCAAGACCTCCCATCCAAAGTGAACCCGCAAAAATTGCCTTTAAATTACTACCTCTTGGAACTTCATAACCTGCAACTCCCGGATTACCAGTTTTTTGAAACAAACGCCCCCCTTGTTGCAGAAATGCACTCACTCCGTTAAAGGCAAACTCCAAAGACTTTGAAGAGGGCTCACATGGTGCAGCCTTTCCTGTAATCGTTATCGATCCTCCTGTTTTCTTTGTTGACTGTTGAGATGATTTTACGCGAACATCTTCTCGTCCAACAACCGCCTTCGACACAAAAGTGACAAAAACAAACAACAACGATTGAATTAATACTTTTTTCATAATCTTACTAATTAAATCTTTTTAAAAATCAAATTTTACTCCTAATCTTATCGTTCTTGGAACAGAGATGTTGTAGGCGTTTTGGACTGCCATTGAGTAAAAATCTCTGAACGACTGCTCATCCGTTTGGTTTTGAATAGTTGCCTGGCTAGAAGCCGCCG
>JASJYW010000026.1:21760225-21796158 GCA_030386875.1 Morinoia aosen
GTAGAAATCTATGGCTGATCAAATCTAATGTACCCCATGTAGATCCGGAGATGAGTTATTTTGGAGCAGGTCTGTAGGTGACGGTGTTGAATTCAATAGTTTTCCGGCTACGGCATCGTATGGTCTTAACTTAAAAGTAAAATTCTAGAACATGAAAAAAGTATTCATTATAGCAATAGCAGCACTTTTTCTGGCATCTTGTAAGAAGTCATTTGAAGAGATTAATACGAATCCGAACGCTGCGCAAACGACAACTCCTGAATTATTATTTAGTGGTGCTTCTGTAAGCCTCGGGACAACAAGAGTAGGTGGCGATTTATATGCATCTATGATCTTAAGTGCCCAGACAATGGCTTCCGGAGGAAACTATGGTTGGGGCGCGGCAGATATCTATGATATCAGTCCTTATTCAACAAATAATATTTGGAAAACCTATTATGTGAGTACAGGGTTTAATCTAAAAACAGCGATCAGGTTAGCAGAAGAGGCTTCTCCGGTAAAAACAGGTGCAATAGGGCAATGCAAAGTGCTTTTAGCTGAAAACGTCTACGAGGCTACTATGATTTTTGAGATGTGCCTTATTCAGAAGCCTGGCAAAAAGAAGTAAACTATCCTCGTTTTGATAAACAGGAAGATGTATTAAATAGTCTCCTGGCTTTATAGATGAAGCAATAGTAAGTCTAGATGCTCCGGATGCTGCAGCTACAGCGATCAAATCTTACGACTTATTTTATAAAGGAGATTTATCAAAATGGAAAAGCCCTGGCGAAATCACTTAAATTTAAGATTTTAATGACTATGGTGGACAAAGTGCCTTCAAAAGCTGCTGATATAGCTACTTTATACCAGGAAGGAGGTATGATAGAGTCCGCTGCCGGTAATTTTGTATTCCCGTTTGGAACAGCATCAGGTAACTCTAATCTCAAAAATGCCCTATTGGTGAAATATGGCACGGTAGTAATATTTTCTTTTTTGCAAACAAATTGGTTATAGATCCTATGATCGCAGATAGTGATCCAAGGTTGCCGCATTACTTTGATCTTGGTGGCTGATGCTACTGATTTTGAAGGAGTGCTACAGAGGCCCGAAGCAATGAAATGACCTCAACCATTAGTATGCAACTATTTGCACCAAATGCTCCGGAGTACATTATGACTTATCAGGAATTACTGTTTTTGCAGGCTAGAAGCTATCGCAAGAGGATATATCCCGGGAGGAACAGCATTGGCACAAGATAAGTATCAGACTGCTATAGAAGTGGCCTGCAGACTTTATGGGTTTCTGCCAGTGATGCCAATACCTTCGCAAGTGGAAAAACGCTGAGTGCTACTCCTCTGGAAGATATTCATATGCAACAATGATCGACCTGATGGACCGCCCGCTTGAAGCGTTTAACACCTGGAGAAGGTCTGGTACTAAAGGAAATGAAATTCCTACCCTGCAAATTCCCCCTGGTGCACCGAATGCGGGGCTGATGTACCGCTGGCAATACTCTCTGGATGGTGAGATACTTCCGAATAGGAATGCTCCTCAAGAGATTATTTATTACTATCAGCAGCAATGGTTTGACCTTAAAATCTAATAATTATTGAAAACAAATAAAATCATTAATACTTAGGTCTTGCGTCTATATTCGTTGTAGTCATAACGGCCTGTAGCAAGAAATACCCTGGAGATTCTTATGACTTTTCCAATACGGCTAAACAATACATTCAATTTGCGCCTGGGCAGGCAGTAGAAGTCAATGCCGAAACGGTTGACACCCTTATCATTAATGGTACTGATACCACTGAAGCCTATTACCACATTCCTCACCGGGAGAACTTACTGTAGGTTTCCAGGGAAGGTATTCCTACTCAGGTAGATTATATGGTAGAATATGCAGCCCAAGTATCACTAAACATTAAATGGTGTGCATCCCAAATTTACCCTTAATAGTATCGTAGAAATTACGGTGTCGGATTCATCAGAATATGATGCGGAAGCAAAGTTTCCGGAACCTTGACTTTGAAATCAGCATCAGGGGCGGACTTAAGGCTAGGTTACCCTAAGGAAGGCAACAATACGATTGTATCCCTTTACTGCATACAAACCGTACGTGATTCGTGAATATTAAGGAATATTTTTTAATATTAAAAGTAGTTCGTACCTTCGCTCCCTATTTTTTCACATAAAAGGAGGTATTAATATGCTAATTATCGATTCTAAAGATTGCGAGAACATTGACAAAGCACTCAAGAAGTATAAGAAGAAATTCGAAAAATCTCGTACGCTGAATCAATTACGTAAGCGCCAAGCTTTTACTAAGCCGTCTATCACTAAGAGAGAGCAGGTATTGAAAGCAGCTTATCGGTCAGCAAATTCTTGCAGGAAAAGTAGAGATCTAATTTCTCTTTTCTGGTCTTTACGACAAGAAGCATGCAGTGAAGCCGGCCTTTAGGTCGGGGCTTCACTTTTTTATAGATACGCTATACAATAAAAGATCATTTGTTATAAATTTTTTAATGCTGATTTAATTGCTTTTTAAGATGCGTATATTTACATCAGAGCAACGTGTTTATGATTCAAGAACATCTTAAATTATTTGAACAATACCTGAAGTACGAAAAACGTATGTCCGCACATACTATTGTAGCGTATGCTCATGATCTGAACCAGTTTACTGCTTATCTTTCCTGGTACCTATGAATTGGAAGATGCCAGTAGTATAGCACCTTTACACGTGCGTTCCTATTTGGTGCACCTGAACGAGCTCAAGCAAAAAGAGCGTTCTGTTCAAAGAAAAATTTCATCCATCAAATCTTTTTTCAAATTCTTACTGAAGCGAGGGCTGATAATGAGCAACCCGGCAGCACAGATAAAAGTCCCTAAAGCACCGGCAAGGTTGCCTGTATTTCTGGAACAACACCAGAGTGAACAACTTTTTTCGGAAATAGTTTATCCTGATGGCCTGGAAGGTCTTACCCATCAATTGGTGATGGAACTTTTATACCAGACGGGTATTAGGCGTACTGAATTGATTCATTTAAAAGAAGCCGATGTCGATGTGTACAGGAATGAAATTGTTGTATTGGGTAAAAGGAATAAGGAAAGAGCTATTCCGATAGGGCCACAACTGATCCAATTGATTAGTGAATATTTAAAAGAAAAAAAGAGAATAATGGTTTGCGAACATAATAATTTGCTAACTTTAGAATCAGGAAAACCACTGTATGATAACTATGTATACAGAGTCGTGAAACGCTATCTGGGCGAGAATATAACCACGATCAGTAAAAAGAGTCCGCACGTGATGAGGCATACCTTTGCGACACATCTAACACATAACGGAGCAGGCATAAGTGCCATTAAAGAATTGTTGGGACACAGCAGCCTAGCGGCCACACAAATCTATACACATAGTAATATAGAACACTTAAAAAAAATATATCAGCAGGCGCATCCAAAAGCGACTAATGAATCTTAAATAAAAATTGTTAACAACTTAAAATTAAACCAATATGAACGTTCAAATTCAGGCAGTACATTTTGATGCAGATCAGAAGTTAATCGATCATATAGAAAAGAAAGTAGAGAAATTCAAAACTTTCCATGAAAAAATTATTAATGTAGAAGTCTCCTTGATCTTGGAGCATGTGAATGAAAAACTAAATGACAAAGTCGTCCACATCAAGGTTAATATACCTAAAACGTCATTGTTCGCAAAAAATGAATCAAAAATCTTTGAAGAGTCTTTCGAACATGCTTTTGATTCTATTGTTACACAAATAAAAAAGCATAAAGAGAAATTAATAGCATAGGCTTAAACAAGCTGCACAATATATTAATGTAAAAGCCCCTCAGCGTCTGCTGATGGGCTTTTACATTTTACCTAAAAACAAAAAACGATACTCCCATGTATTAAATACACCCCAAGGGGAGAAGAGTATTGGACGCTTGTAATATCAACGTTTCGGTATTGCCGAAGGTGGCGGTTTTAGTTTTTAAATACTGTTGTTCCGTCTTTTTTCAGTTCAACACTTTCACCTTTTCCCCTCAATTCGTAGTGGTCATTTTTGTACCAAATGCCGGAACCCGGATTTTGGCCTACTAATTCAATTTGTTCTCCTCCATTTAGAAAAATTGTTGCAGTGTTTGCTGTATTATTAAACGTCATATCAAGAGTTTCTCCTGCTTTGTTTTTTACACTACTGGTTACAATTTCGTCTTTATGTGAAAAAATTACTTTTCCGTCTTTTGTTAGTTCTATGTCATTGCCTTTCCCTCTCAATTCGTAGTGATCATTTTTGTACCATATACCTGACCCAGGTTCTTGACCCACTAATTCAATTTGTTCTCCGTTAAAGTTGAGCGTTGCTATGTCTTTTGTATTGTTGAAAGACATCTCTAATTTTTTCCCGTCTTTGTCTGTTAATGTACTTGTTACAATTTCATCCGTTGTTGGCTTTGTTGCAACTTCTGTTTCTGTTGTTGCTGTTTTTTCTTGTGATTCTTTACAAGAAGTCAAAAAGAATGCTGATAGCATTGCAATAGTTAAAACCCTTTTAGTCATTTGATTTAATTTTTATGTTGTAAATTTAATTTTTTTAGCACTTTTCTGAAACTGAAAAATTGCACATAACTATATTAGACAGGTAAACCGTACAATAGTTTAATGAAATTTTGGCAATAATAGACTATTTTTATCAAAAATACGTGTACTGCCTCCGGTTCAGTTGTCCGTTCCGGTCGACAGAACAGAATAAATCCGCTTATTCAGGCATTTTTACTAGGTTTGTGTTGTCAAATTACCTAATACATGTACATGAAACGTATTTGCTTGGCAGCACTGCTATGGCTCATTGCCTTTAATATATTTGCTCAGAACGATACTGTGGATCAGACACGTATGAGCCTGCTCACTTGTGGCATAGGCGACGAGCTTTACTCTTCCTTCGGACATACGGCAATACGATATACCGATCCGGCAAAAGGGATTGATGAAATTTATAATTACGGGATGTTTGATTTTAATGATCCGAACTTCCTGATGAAATTCACAAGTGGGAAATTACTGTATTATGTCGACCTTGACCAGTATAATAGCTTTGTCGAAAATTATAGCTACGAACGAAGAAGTGTAATAGAGCAGGTGTTAAACCTTAACTCAGCGCAAAAAGCTCAGATGCTGGCCTTCTTAAAAGATAACCTGAAGCCGGAAAATAAGTATTATAAGTACGATTTTCTCTATGATAACTGTGCTACCCGGATCAGAGATATTTTCCCAAACATGCTTGGCTCGGGTTTTAGTTTAGGAGCATCATTGCCTGATAGTCAGAAAACAACTTTTAGAGGAATTATTAATGAATATCAACGTAACAATCACTGGGCTCGGTTAGGCATTAATATTGTTTTGGGAAGTAAAATTGATAAAGTAATGACGAACGAAGAAGCGATGTTTCTACCGGATATGTTGATGCGGGCTGTTGCGGACTCGCGGCTGGATGGAAAGAATTTTATAGCGGGTGAGCCAAAACAAATTGTAAAAGGTGCAGATCGCTCTGCTCCGGGGCCTAATGGACCCATGTGGACAATGGTTGGATTGCTGTTATTTACTTTATTGATATTTTTTGTGAAGCCCTTGCAGATACTCAAGCCCTTTATTGTATTCATTCATTTATTGATCAGTGGTTTGCTGGGCGGTATGTTACTGTTTATGTGGTTAGGTACCGATCATCAGCCCTGTGCCAATAATTACAATCTTTTATGGGCATTACCCTTTAACCTGCCTTTTGCATGGACTATTTTTAAACCCAGGAAATGGCATAAACAATATAGCCTGATTGCGATCGTATTACTTATCTTGGCTTTGATGGTACATGTGATCGGGATACAACTTATGGCACTCACAGAATTGATGCCTTTTTTCCTCTGTCTGCTGTACGTTTATTTGTTTGTCTATAAAAGGGCTATCGCTGCTTATGGCGGCGGTGCGAGCAGCTCTGTACCAAAAGTGTAATATGACAATTCGCTTACATTTGGAATAGTAATTTTGCACCTTGCACCTGTAGGACTTGCAGGTAGGAGTATTGTTTATTAAGTTCAGCTAAATATTATGATAAGAGCAGAAAAGAAAGCATCTTTATTAATTGTTGAAGATGAGGAGAGCTTAAGAGAAGCCTTAAAACTGAATCTGGAGCTGGAAGATTATGAAGTGACCACTGTGATTAGCGGTACCTCGGCTATAAAGGCTGTGAAACAGGAATATTTTGACCTGATCGTCTTGGATATCATGATCCCGGAGATGGACGGATTGACGGTATGTGAAAATATAAGGATTCAGAATAATGATGTGCCGATCTTATTCCTTTCTGCCCGTAATACAAGTAATGACCGGATTGATGGGCTGAAAAAAGGCGGGGATGATTATATGACTAAGCCTTTTGACCTTGAGGAATTATTAATCAGGGTAGATAAGCTGATCACAAAGAATAAAAAGCTCAAAGAACGCAGCTATGTACCGGATACCTATACATTTGGAAAGTGCAAGATTGATTTTTCTGCTCAGATAGGAAAAGATAAAGACGGGAAAAACATAGAGTTGAGTAAAAAAGAAGTAGCCCTGTTGAAACTACTGATAGAGCATAAGAATGAAGTTGTAAGTCGGGAGCATATTTTACAGGCTGTATGGGGCTATAACGTCTATCCTACTACACGTACTATTGATAATTTTATACTGAATTTCAGGAAGTATTTTGAGAAAGACAGCAGAAGCCCGAAACATTTCCATTCCGTACGTGGCGTAGGCTATAAATTTACAGAATAGAATAAATTTAATCAGAAGTTTGCAAAACACATGAAATATATTAATTTAGGTGTTTAAACGGAAATGTTATCATGAAAAAACTTTTATTAGCTACAACTCTTTGTGCCGGCTTTGCTGCTTGTAATCCGGATAAGAACATGGTGGAAGCTGTAGTGATTAATACCGGTGATGTTACAAATGCAGGTTGTGGTTATCTTTTAGTATTGCCGGATAGTGCATTATTGAAACCTGTACGCCTGGATGCTGCATTCCAGCATCATAATATGCCTGTTTTAATTGAATATACATTCTCCGGTCTTTCCGATACTTGTGATTACGGCCCTAAGGTTTACGAAATGATTTCTATCAGTAAGATTAAAAAAGATTTATAATTTTTTGTCATTTTGAGGAATAAAAAGCGGCACTACATATTAAGTAGTGTCGCTTTTTATGTTAATATTTCGCTAATTGAAGTACTATTTGCTAGATAAATTATCTAAAATTAAGCTTATGTGCAATCTTAAAAATCTTATTATGTTGACAATAAATTTAACTAAAAAGATAACTTCAATTGGGCTGAAATAGTGACCGGTATTGTGTTTGGAGTGATTTGACATCATTGTATCTTTTGTTATACAATTCTAAAGAGCAGATAAATAGCTTATAGCACTATAATATAAAATACGGAAATTCTCGTATTGTTTTTTTTAAAATAATATTTTGAACTTTGTGTGACAGGCTTAAATGTTGCACGTTTAAGAATTTGTCCTAAAACAATAACTACTAGAAAAATAAGCAAACTAATGCTATTCCTATTCATTGTATCACTTCAAAAAATATATGAGTATGGAACAAAAAAGCTTGATTTCTTAGCAATTGCAATGAAGCTTAGATAGTGAAATTAACCTTGTTTTTCTGCCTTGCAACTTTTTGCACCATTTTTAGTTGGTACGCAGGTTTTGAGAAATTATATCAAAGGTATTTGCTTCACTATCTCCATAGCTACTTGAGCTGAATCATTTGGGATGTCCAAATGCATATGTATTATAAAGTACATATCTCTTTTCTATTTTACTAAGAAACCAGATTCTGAATTTTTAAACGGCTTAACATTAAGCCCTCGCTTCCGTGCGCTATAGCCTGCGGTAACGCAAAAATATTTTTTGCGATGAGGCTCTCTTTGTCCATTTTTTAACACTTTATTTATTTTTATTTATTGTATTTATTTGACATTAAACTTTTTGTAATTTAAAAAATTATCTATTGCAAATTACTGATGCCTATGGTCATCAAATAATAATCTTACAAAACATTAAAGCTATGAATATAGATTTACAAACAAAAATGCAGCACAACAGCGTCTTTCTGGCTGTCTGTTTTACCTTCTTGTTGACCATGCTATGCCCAAACATTGTTCAGGCACAGCAAAGTAGCCTGCTGGCCAACCATAGAGTGGACTGGACAGCACCAACTTTTACAGGCTTTACCATCACAAAAAGTGCCACCTCCGGAGTTACAGGACAGACTTCTACAATAACCAACGAGGCGAACATCGTGGATGCAGATGCCAGTAATTTTGCCTCAATGACCCTGTACGCACAGGTTGTAGGGGGGGCCTTGGCTTGTCTTACTCCGGTTTCTACTCCGGGACAAGGTATCGTAACCATTACCAATGACAGTACTTATAATTCGGGAAACTATGTGTCTTTCGTCATTACCAGCGATGCCAATACAACCTATACGGTGCAGACTTCCTCGAATGGTATATTTTTTACCAACGTAACTTTCCCCGCCTCAATAGATGTCGGTAGTGGTAGCATTGAGGTGGGGGGCTTTGCTGCGGCAAACTATACCCATATACGTCTTGTAACGACCTTAACAGGAGCTACCTGTACTTCAATAATTAACAGGACTTACCAGATTGACAAAGTAACGCAGGTTGCCTATACCAGTGCGCCTAGCACTACCTGTAACCAGACTACCGCACTAGTACACCCTCTGTTTAATGTAAGTGTTGCACCCGCTACCAATACGGAAGTAGTAGATCCGTCAATAACCAACTTTTCTTCAGTCGGTTCTATTTTAGGACTTCCTGGAACCTTATCTGTTACTGATAATTACGCTACCTATCCTGCCGGCAGCTTTATGGGGTTCCGGGTGGCGAATTCAGCGGGACTTCTAGGAATATTAAGCCTTGATTTATTAAGCAGTATCACTTTAAGGACCTATCTGAATGGTACTTTGCAGGAAACCAAAAACGGTGCTAACGTATTGTTGGGCATAGGTTTACTAACTGGTAGTAATCCTTATGAGATCGGTTTTATTACGACACTCCCGGCGAATCGTGTGGAGCTCTCTTTCTCCTCTACTTTAGGTTCCCTGAATGTTTACAATGCCATCTTTAAGTGCTTTTCGGAAGGCCCGGCATTGGCTTGCAATACCAGGACTATTCTAAGAAGCCCTGCTTACCCGGTAATGGTAGAAAAGAGCACTTCAGGACTACTGAACGTAGGTCTTTTAGGCCAGAATATCGTCAACCTGGATTATATGCTGGATGCGGATACCACAAACTATGCCACGGTAAATCAAAGCTTGGTAAATGTCGGGAACGGACTGCAAATCTCAGTGAAGAAGTCTTTGACGCCTTTCCCCGGGGGCTATTACGCAGGATTTGATATCGGTCAGAGTGGTGTGCTCAGCCTGGATCTGACAGATAACCTGGGGGTAGCCACCTACCTGAATGGTAATTTACAGGAAACGGTAAACGGTAGCGGTTCTTTATTAAACCTGAGCACATCGTTGCTGAATGGCGACGAGCGTAAACTGATTGGATTCAAAACAGATCCTACAAAACCATTTAACGAAATTCGGTTGGTATCTACAGGTTCTATTGCATTGAACATATTAAAGCAATTACGTATTTATGGGGTAGTGGTTCAGCAGTTTTGTGCCGGAACCGCATTGTCCTGTAATACGCCGGTTAAAATGACGCAGCCGCAATACCCCGTTTATATAGATGGTGCGTTCACCAGCAGCAGCGGACTGATCGCTGTAGCAGGTGCGACCCATACTTCTGAAAATGTGATTGATGCAGATACGGCAACTTTTGCTTCCATTGATATGACTGCGGGTGTAGGTACGACCACAACTTTTGCGGTGACCGATGCTGTTACTAATTACACAGCCAATACTTATGTTGCTTTTGATATAGCCATCAATAAACTGGTTAGCGTAGATGTACTCAATGCGATCAGAATCCGTCTGATCAGGGATGGCGTTTTGCTGACAACCACTTATACACCATCTCTGTTAGCAGGAGTAGGTGCCGCTGCAGGAGAGCAACGTCAGAAAATCGGTATTGTCACTACAGAAGAGTTTGATGGAGCACAATTGGTTATTGACGGTGTCGCTAACATCGGGTTGCTGGGTACGCTGAAAATTTATGGTGTTTCTTTTGAAAAACTTTGTGCAGCACCGCTTTTATGTAACCAAACTGTAGAGCTTAAAAACGGACAAAACCCTGTTGTAATCAATGATGTAAGAACAGGAGCTCAGGGATTGGCCAATGTTACCGCTGTTGGTAGTGCGGTTGAAAATCCATGGTTTGTGATTGATACTTCTTCGACAAATTATGCCAAACTGACGAAAACAGTAGGTGTCGCAAATAATGTTGCGCTATCTGTACTCAACCCTGTAGAGCAATATCCTATAGGTACTTTTGCCGGATTCAGGGTGGTGAATGAAAATACAGGATTACAGCAATTAGACCTTTTTAATAGTGTTACGGTAACTACCTATCTCAATGGTGTAGTACAGGATCAGAGTACCGGAAATAACCTAATCAACCTTGGCCTTGCTGGCTTGCCTGTTTTAGGTAGCGGAACGCCTTATGATGTAGGGTTCTATACCACTAAGCCATTTAATGAGATCCAGATTTCGCTGAACAATTTAGTGGGTCTGAACGCTGGTCTTACCAACACATTACGTGTATACAGCGTGTTTGTAGATACCCGTTTTGCTACCGGTAACAGCTTGTTGTGCTCCAACACAAATCCTGATTTCGGTGTGAATTACGTGAATCAGACAACAAGCGGTAACCTGAGCACAAATGATAAAATGCCTGCGGGAACGACTTATGGTTCTGCCGTAGCCAGAGCGACAAATCCTAATACAAGTGTTCCTACAGTCAACAGCGATGGCACTTATACGTTCACTCCGACATTATCTGGCGTATATAAATTCGATGTAAGCGTTTGCATTGCCGGGCAGACCGTAGGCTGTGCTACAGAAAGACTGACTATTTCTGTGGTAAATCCAAGCTTAATCACAAACAGGCCTATCGTCAATGATGATGTAGCCGTAATGACAGGAGCGGCAACGAATCCACCGGCAATGGCAATCAATGTAAGGCAAAATGACGGTGCGGGTAATCTCCGCGGTTCGATTGGCTTACCTGTAGCGATTACAAGTGGCACAGGAGCACCTGCTCATGGCACCGTGTCTGTAAATGGAGTCGGCCAACTGGTGTACACACCTGCTGCGGGCTTCTACGGAATAGATGAGTTCGCTTATACCATTTGCGAAACGCCTTCCGGCATTTGTGATACGGGCAGAGTTCGTGTAACAGTGCTGGCGAGCGATGTACCGAATAGTACCTTGGCCGCAGATGATTATACGCCAGTAGTTTACAATACAGCCCTGACTGTAACTGCTGCAAATGGTGTGTTGGCGAATGATACAGATCCTGAAGGCAATACACAAACCGTTACCGCAAAAACGGAAACAGCAGCCGGAAAAGGAACTTTTGTTTTAAACACTAACGGAAGTTATACGTTTACTCCCGTAGCAGGTTACCTGGGCGATGCACAGTTTACTTATCAGATAACCGATAACGGCACGCCTGCTTATACTGCGACAGGAACGCTTCATTTCCTGGTAAGAGAAAATCCTTACACGGCTCTGCCGGATATTGCGGTCTCCTATATCAACCGTGAAGTAGCTGGCAGTATTGCTTACAATGATAAAATGCCGGTGGGAACCACTTATGGTACACCACTATCTGTAGCAGGCAATCCAAATACAAGTATTCCTGTATTAACTGCGGCCGGTACCTATACCTTTACGCCAACTTTGGCAGGAAAGTATGAGTTTGATGTTCCTGTATGTATGCCGGATCAATCTAATTGCCCTACGCAGAGACTTGTGATTACTGTTTTAGATCCTTCTGTAGCGACCAATGGCCTCATTGCCAATAATGACGTGGCTTATGTGAAAGGCAGTGCGACAAACCCCAGTACCGTTACGATCCATGTAAAATCAAATGATGGTTCCGGTAATATAGGCGGTGCTTTATCGAGCCCTGCGATCCCGACTTCAGGCACCGGAGCTCCGGTTCATGGGGCCCTTAGCATAGACAGTAATGGTAATGTGATTTACACACCTACAGCAGGCTTCTTTGGTACAGACCAATTTACTTATACCGTTTGTGAAACACCTTCTGGCCTTTGTGAAACAGCGACTGTAAGCGTAGAGGTATTAGCAACTAATATGGTAAACTCCACCTGGGCTATTGATGATTATGTAACTACAACAAAAGATGCTGCATTAACGGCAACTGCTGCAAATGGTGTATTATCCAATGATATGAATCCTGAAAATAATGCACTTACAGTAGTAGCAAAAACAGAGACCGTTGCCGGTAAAGGAACACTTGTGCTGGCAGCCGATGGTAGCTACTCCTTTACTCCTGTTACAGGATTTATCGGGCCGGTGACATTCAGCTATGATGTCTCAGACAACGGTACGCCGTCTGCTACGGCAAAAGGAACATTAATGATTTTGGTAAGACTTATACCCGATCTCACCGTTACGACTCAGATCAGTAACTCTAATTTTACTGCGCTTAACCTGACTTCAGCTAACTACCGTATACGGATCAGTGAGCTGGAGGGCTCTCCAACGAAGAATTATACCGAACCGATCTATGTAAGATTAAGTAAAAGCATCGCCGCATTCAATTACAGTTTTGATTCCACATTAACTACAATTAATGTACCTACGGCGTCACCTGTAGATAACACCCGGTGGGAGCTAGTCACTAATAATTCTACTATGATGCTCTTTAGGTTGAAACCAGGTTTCGAGATCAACGCTTATGGTCTTTCCAGTATAGGCGTATCGATGCAGGTAATAGGGACCGCGACAACTTCGACCAACAATATCACTACTGTTGTCTACAACAACTCCGGAGGTGAGGCTGTAAATACCAATAACAGCAATACCCGGAAAGTAAATATTCAATAACCTTAGCTCATTAAATAATATATCAGACTTTTTAAAAATTAGGATTATGAAAAAATTTTTAGCTTTATTAGGGATTGTTTTTGCCGCTTATGGAACTGCTTCCAGCCAGATCCTCCCAACAGCAATCAGTGCTGATCCTGCTGCAGGTGCTATAGCCCTGGTAGGTGGCGGTAATCAAATCAATCAGACAGCTCAGGTTGATTACTTTGTTACCAACGAAGCCGCTGTCCCGTCGGCAACAACAGGGATTATACCACCTGCCAGTCTTGAGGTGACGATTAGTTTCCCCAATCAGTATGGCTTACAACAGGGGGTAACTCCTGTGGTAGCTAACTGGACAGTACTGTCTCATATTGATGGTCCCGGAGGACAACTTGTACTTACCAACAATTTATCGATCGATGCCGGAAGTGACCTGGTAGCCCGTGTAAATGTTATAGGCTTTGTCGCATCAGGACTGCAAACCACCACACTTACTGTAGACCGTGTTGCCGATCCAAGCGTTATAGTTGCAAACATGCTTACGGGTAATGACGGTAGTGATGCCTCATTGGGAGTTACCGTTCCGTTGCCGATCAGTCTTGTAGATTTTAGCGCAACACAAAGAAGTTGTGGTATGGTGCAGGTAAATTGGGAAACTTCTAAAGAACAGAACGTATCTCATTTTGATGTGCAATATAGTCAGGACGGCAGAGCATTCAGTAGTGTAAAGCGCGTTGCGGCACAGAATGCAGCTATGGGTGCAACTTACTCTGCTACAGTAGAGCAGGCAGATAAGGAAGGATTTTACAGGTTGAGCAGTGCGGACTTTGATGGTTCATCTACCTTGAGCAGTGTGGTCAAAGTAATGCTTACCTGTGAAGCCAATGTAGTGAGTGTATCACCGAATCCTGCCCATCATTCATTTAATATTGCAGGACTGCAGACTGAAGCAGAGATTCAATTGTACAACATTGTCGGTCAGCAAATCCTGAAACAGAATGTAGCTGCCGGAGCAAGTGAAATTGATATTTCAAGATTCCCTGCCGGAAATTATCACTTAATTATCAGAGATGCCTATGGTACCAAAACTACGTTTAAACTGGTTAAGCTGTAGCGGATCAGTCTAAGTGTAGAAGAGATTGACCTTTTGCCAAAAACCATTTGCTTCATACTAGTTAAAGCCCCTGCAAGAACTGTTCTCAGTTCATTGAATGGGGTTTTGCTATTTTATGATATGTTACAAGAAGGCCTCCTTATACAGAATAAAGTGTAAGAGCCTGTTTAAAATTCATTCAATATTTTTTCTTATGTTTCTTTTTGGCTAAAATTCGCCTCATTTTATCTCAAAAACAACCTATAAGAAATTAAATCAATAAAATTTAAACAGACTCTAAGAAAGAAGCTATCTTTTTAAATCATCAATAAATATGATCTCGTGCTGTAAAGCAAAAGTGATGACGTTAGTGAAATGTTGAGTGCCGTTTTTCCCATTAAATTTGCTTTATGTTCTTGGGTAGAGAAAAAAACTTTTTTTTCAGCAATGCTGCCATTTCTTTAGGGCTATATGCCATTTTTAAAGTGACTTGCGGTACAGGTCGCCAGCAAGGCGGCTAAGAGTTCGACAGGGCGAATTTCTTTATCTTTTCCGCCTAGTGTTAAAGGCTCATCTGTCCTTATGATATGCTGTCTGGCCTGCCCTTTTGTTTCATAAGGTTCTACAGCATAGCTGCACGGATATTCACTTGGTATTGTTAATTTATTATAGTTTTTATCGTTTTGTGAAACTATAATATATTGACTATCAATTATTTTAATTTCTTAAAATGATACAATTTCTATTCCAATTTAACAATACCATTCACTTCTATCATAGTATCATTTAGTGTTGAAGAAAACAATCAGGATAGACCGATGCTATCTTTAAATGTTTGGATAGTGCTAAGATGTTGTGCTTTTAATATTTCATCCGTAATGCCACTGCTAGGGTCAAAATGTTCATTGAATTTAGGTAATGAAAAAGTGGCTTTGATATCCGCAGCAAATTGCGGAAAAAAGGTACTGGCCTCTTTCATGACATTGCCACCGCCATATCCGCCCGGAGAGGTGGACATCAATAGCATCGGTTTGTTTTGAAAAACTTTTACGTTAATCCGGGAAGCCCAGTCAAATAAGTTTTTAAAAGCCGCGCTGTAACTTCTGTTATGCTCTGCTATGGAGCAAATGATCGCGTTCGCATTTTCAATATGCTGTAGAAAACGGAAAGCAGCTTCGGGGTGTCCCTGCGCTTTTTCAACATCTATGCTGAAAAGGGGTGCGTCAAAATCTTTCAGGTGAATGAGTTCGATCTCACAATTTTCGAAATTTTTAAGTGTTTCTGTAACAAGGGCATGATTGATGGAGGTACTGGAATTGCTTCCGGCAAATGCAAATATTTTCATTGTGTTTATTTATGGATAGAAAAATTATTTTTTAAGCTTAGGAGCTTCCGGTAAGGGCACGTATTCTTTATCGTCGCCGGGAATCAGAGGAAATGCAGCATGATTCTGAGCCTTCCAGTTTTGCTTTGCCGCTTCTATTTTTTCTTTGTCAGAACTTACAAAGTTCCAGAAGATATACCTTTCTTCATTGAAAGGTTCGCCACCAAATATATATACCGTACTGTTTTCGCTCATTTCGAAAGCACAAAGCTGGGCATTTTTAGCCACGAGTAATTGTTTGTCGCCATAATCATTTCCTTCGATATGTATCGTGCCTTTCATTACATACATGGCTGACTCGCCGTATAATCCAGCACCAATATTGATTATTTGAGCAGCTTTCGTTTTTATTTCCAGAAAGAATAATTTACTGTGTACTGGCACGGGGGATTGCTTTCCAAAAGCAGTTCCCGCAATTAATTTGTAATCTACGCCATCTTCTGTCCATGCCGGCAGGTCCTTCGCCTCTGTATGATGAAAGCTGGGTGCTGCATCTTCCAGAACTTTAGGCAACCCTATCCAGATCTGGAAACCATGCAGTGATTTTTCTGTGGTCTTCAGGTAATCCGGTGTGCGTTCAGAGTGTACGACTCCTTTTCCGGCAGTCATCCAGTTGACCGCACCGGGCTGTATTTCGATCGCATTGCCCAGGCTGTCTCTGTGAAAGATTGCTCCTTCAAATAAATAAGTCAGCGTGGCCAGGCCAATATGCGGATGCGGTGGCACGTCTAAATTCTGGTATTCTTTAAGGGCTACAGGCCCCATGTGATCAATAAATACAAATGGGCCTACCGCACGCTTGTCTCTGAATGGCAACAAACGCCCTACCAAGAAATTACCAATATTCGCAGCGCGTTCTTCGATTACCAACCCAACATTGGACATCATAATATTTACTATCTTTTATGTTTATAAATTCTGATAACCTTTAAATGTAGGGTTTACCAGCTTTTTCTACTCGTGCTAAGCGATGCGTAGCCAATAATTTTGTAAACTTTTCTTAAACCGGACTCAGGTTAATAGGATTCGTTTCTCACTCTGAAAGATAAGGTTAGTCTTCCAGATAGCCGAATTTTCCGTTGTTGTAATCTTCAAATGCCTGAACGATTTCATCTCTGTTGTTCATCACAAAAGGTCCGTGCGCAAAAATAGGTTCGGCAATGGGCAAGCCGCTTAACACCAACACTACCGCATCTTCAGTGGCTTCAATATCAAAGACCGAGCCTTTATTGTCAAACAGTGCAAGGTGATCGCCGGCTACTTTACTGCTTCCATTAATGATGATCTCCCCTTCAATCACCAAAGCTATAGTTGTATAGTTTGGAGGGAAATCAAAACTGGCATTACCGCCTTTGTCTAATTTGGCGTTCATCATGTGGATAGGCGTAAAGGTAGTGGCAGGCCCTGTGGCATCTTTATACTGCCCGGCAATTAGCTCAATATATCCACCTTTATCTGCATCCACCTGGATCATTTGACTGTTTTGAATCGCTTGGTATTTCGGTGTTGACATTTTATCTTTTGCCGGCAGGTTGACCCAAAGTTGCACCATCTGGAATTCACCACCGGTTTTTGCCCATTCTTTTTCATGATGTTCTTTATGTAATACACCACTCGCTGCCGTCATCCACTGCACATCACCTTCCCCAATTACACCACCGCCACCTGCGCTGTCATGATGCGCTACCCGTCCTTTATAGGCAATTGTAACCGTCTCAAAGCCCCGGTGCGGGTGAACGCCTACTCCCCTGGGTTCAGGAGCAGCAGGAAAGGTATATTTTGAATTATAATCCAGCATGATGAAGGGGTCCATGCGTTGCATGTGCAATTGAGGGTTGCCGGGAATAAAATTATGTACCCGGAATCCGTCCCCGACAAAATGAGGACTGGCCGGTGCGATAACTGCGCTTACATCTTTCGTATTCATTGTTTAATGTTTTATAACTGCAAAATTCGACCACTTTTCAGTATCTGCCATTGACCTAAGTTAAGTAATAGAAAAGTGTATCTTTAGGTTACCTTAATTTATCCTAAATAATGAGTGCCAAGATATATACCACCAATTATCAGCATACTCTGATCACTCCTGCAGATGATACCAGGGCTATGAACGGCACTATGCCGCCGGAGAAACAGGATAAGAAAACAATAGCAAATCTACAGTTTGAAATGATCTACAATGAGCCCTATAAATATACTTCAGATGAAGTGCTGTTTCATATCTATCTGTTGCGAAAAGGGCAGGAACATGATCCGGTTGATGAAGAAAGGAGGGCGTTTTTCTCTAAAGGACAGCCCTGCCTGCGCACTTCTGCGCTAGTCAAGCAGTATGGTTGGGCCATTCATCATGACGCAAAAGGAAGAGTAGCTCTGGTGGCTATGGAAAGTGAAGCATTCCAAAAAATGATGGCTGATCCGGAGATTAAAAAAGTAAAAGCAATGAAGACCAGCCGATGATACTAAAGTATAATGAACCGGTCTGCATCTTTCAGGAAAGGCAGCTTATTACGAGCCTCTTCAAGCTTTGTATATTGAAACGTATGGGTATATACAGCCGTTTCATTCTGCTGATTCCATAGTACTTCTCCCCAGGGATCAATAATGCTGCTGCTGCCATTATGATAAATGTCGCTGACATCATTACCTACCCGGTTTACCCCGATCACATAAGCCTGATTTTCTATAGCCCTTGCTTTCAACAGGGTGTCCCAGGCACTGATCCGGCGTTGCGGCCAATTGGCAACATACAGCAGGATGTCATAAGAAGTTGGATCACCCTCTTGTAACGGGGATTGGCGCGCCCATACCGGGAAACGCAGATCATAACAGACCTGTAGGTTGATGCGCCAGCCATTTACCTGAACAATCACTTTTTGTTCGCCTGGACTATAATGCTTGTCTTCTCCTGCAAATCCGAACAGGTGTTTTTTATCATAGTGATAATGTTGGCCGTTAGGTTGCATCCAGATAAGGCGATTGTAAAACAAGCCATTTACTTCAATAATAATACTTCCGGAAATGATCTTTTTAAGACGGAGGGCCTGCTGTCTCATCCATTCAATCGTAGACCCGGATTCAGTTTCTGCCATTGCGGTTGCGTTCATCGTAAAGCCCGTACTGAACATTTCCGGGAGTACAACAATATGACTATGGGTAGGTATCTGGCGAAACAGGTTTTCAAACATAGAAAGATTGGCTTCTTTATCTTCCCAATGCAGGTGGGTCTGGATACAGCTTACGGTGAGGTCTTTCATGTTATGGGTTGTTTTTTAGAAAGCGGTTAGTGAATTTTTCGGGTAAATGAGCAATAGATTTTGCCTGGTAATCGTAACAAACCAGACCAACTTTTCCTTTCGCAATAGTGATGGTCTGCCCGTCTCGGTTCGTATAAATGGCGCAAATCATATCAAAAGAGCGGGAGGAGAAGTTTAAAAAGAAAATTTTACAAGATAATTTATCTCCTAGAAATGCCTCGTTTTGATACCTCATCATGAGGTCTGCCTGAATAAGCCCGACACCTTCGATGTCAAATTCTGTATAGCCCATATCAGCCAGAAACTGTACTCTGGCTTCATGTAGAAAAGATACCAGGCTATCGTTACCTACATGGTTCCCGTAGTTGATATCTCCGACGCGAACTGGTATAACACATTCAAAATCAGGAGCATTGGCAGGTAAAATTATCTTCACTTTTTCCATTCGAAAAAAAACTACATGTTATTCTTTTGTAAAATTAGCTATTTTTGCATAAATCGAAACACTCTTGCTCTTGCTTACTTGCTTTTTACGAAATAGCCATGAAAATAATTTGTATAGGACGTAATTATCTGCCACATATCAAGGAACTTCAAAATGAAGTTCCGAGAGAGCCCGTGATATTTATGAAACCCAAGACTGCGATTGCAAATCTGGCATTCCCGGTGTATTATCCAAAATTTACGGAAGAGTTGCATTATGAGGCAGAAGTGGTGATCAGGATTTGCAAAAATGGAGCACGTATCAGAGAGGCGAATGCCCGGAATTATTTTAAAGAATGGACTGTAGGACTGGATCTGACGGCACGTGATTTACAGGCTAAGTTGAAGAAAAGCGGTCTCCCTTGGGAGCTTTCAAAAAGTTTTGATAATTCTGCTATTCTGGGAGATTTCGTACCTGTACCTTTCGATAAACTGCACGATACCACATTTGAACTGTACCAGAATGAAGAGCAGGTACAAATTGGGAATACCAAAGACATGATCTTTACTATAGAAAAAATTATCGCTTATGTGTCTCAATTTTTTACTTTACAGATGGGAGACCTTATCTTTACAGGAACGCCGGAAGGTGTAGGTATGGTTTTGCCTTATGACGAGTTTGAGGGCCGGCTTGATGGTAAGACCTTGCTGAAGGTCACCATTAATTGATACTATGAAATACCTATCGAATCTAAATTATATACTGCTCAGAATACTCCTTATTTTGAGCAGTTTTTTCATTTTTGCCGACCGGCAGGGATATGCACAACAATTTTATTTTCAGGGCTTTAATACAGAAAACGGCTTAATACAATCGCAGGCCTATACCTTGGGACAGGACAAATACAGCAGGTTGTGGGTCGGTACCTGGGGCGGCTTGTCCATATTTGATGGCACAGGCTTTAAGAATTATACACGCCTGGACGGATTGCCCGGGAACATAGTGCTTTCTTTCGACTTTTTATATGACGGTACAGCCTGGATCGGTACTACAGAGGGACTTTCTTATTTTGACGGCAATCGTTTTACCAATTATTTTATTTCAGAAAAGCCCGATTCCAATAAAATCGACATTGTGACGGTGGACAACAGGGACCGGGTGTGGATATTTTCTAATAACAGGCTTTTTCGATTTGAGAATGGCGTATTTCAACCGCAGACTACAGAGAAAGATTATATTTTTTCTTTGTTTAAAGATAACCGGGGAGTAGTTCATGTTGCTTACCTGAACAGTGGAATTTATAAATTTGAGAACGACACCTGGCAAAAAGTATTGGCTCCGCCAAAGGGCTTAGTAATGAATGCACGTTTTTCCCAAAAGGGTAATCTGTATGCATTAACTACCGAAGGTATTATAAGAAAGAGTGGCGATACGGTGGCCTATATTTCAGGCCCATTGCCCGAATTGGAACTCCGTAATTTATCGGCCAAGATAGGTATTGACGATAAAGAGAATATCTGGATTACGGCACTAAAAGGTGTATGGTTGTATAGAGACAAAAAACTAAGCCAGATTGGCTATCAGAACGGATTTACAGACGAACAAACCCTTGATATTTTTACTGATAACTATGCTAATCTCTGGATGGCCACAAATGGTTCCGGGCTGTATAAATATTCAGAAAGCCCATTCTCCCGTTTTGATAATAAGTTTTTGCCCAATGCAAAAAGTATTTCCAGCATTATGCGCAGAGGCAATAAGCTGGTACTCGGTAGTCATTACCTGGGTACTTATGAATTGAACCTGGACAATTACGGCGTAAGTAAGTTAAACCCTTCTGGCTTCCCGTCAGTTTTAAGTTCCATCTACCAAGATGAAGCGCATGGAATGGTTGCAAGCGGCCTGAAAAACTTTGTACAATGGAATAATGGGAAAGTAATGCCCATAAAAGCCTCTGTAATCCCTTTAGGGGCTGTCTGGATTAATGTTGCAGATACCATATGGGGCATTGTGAACGGAGGCTTGTTTAAGATAAAAGATGGGCAACTGATCCCGGTTATAGAGGGGAAAGCATTTATATCACTGAATGGAACGCCCCAGCATGAAATTTTACTAGGTGCTGCATCAGGAGTTTTGCTTTATAATATCGCCAGTAATACCTTAGATACCATCTCTGAACTGAAGAATGTGCGGGTGCATACCCTGCTGGCAGACCAGAGCCGCTGGTATATAGGTACGGACGACAGAGGCCTGCTCATTTACGAAAGAAATAAAAAAACTTTCCGGGTCATAGATCAGAAAGTCGGGTTGAGCTGTAATTATATCTACAACTTACTGAAAGACCGGACCGGTTACATCTGGATCGGTACCGGTTGTGGTATAGACCGGGTATGGATAGATCAAGAGGGTTCTTTCCATATTAAAAGCTATGGGAAATCCGATGGGCTTAATGGTGCGGAAGGGAATGCCAACGCCTCCTTTCAGGATAAAGACGGTGTGATTTGGTTTGGAACCACAAAAGGGCTTTACCGCTATGATGAAACTAGGGAAAAAGTAGTAAGATTTGCACCCTATGTATCGCTGAGCAATATCCAGCTTTTCTCCCGGGATATAGATCCCTTAGCCTTTAGTGACAGTGTCATTCCTTTCTCCGGGATTCCCTACTGTCCGGTATTTAGGTCTGATCAAAGTAGCCTGACCTTTACCTTTAGGGCGGTTTGCTTGTCCGCACCGGAAAAAATTATGTTTCGCTATCAGTTGCTGGGTGCTGACAAGGAACCTATCGAAACCCGGCAAAATACAGTAACCTATAACCAGCTGGCTCCTGGCAATTACACCTTTGTTGTGTACGCTTCTGATGAAAATGGAGTGTGGTATGAAAATGCGTATAAATATGCTTTTACCATTGATGCCATGTTCTACCAGACTGTATGGTTTAAGCTACTGGTATTATTGATCATTGCTTTGGGCATCAGTTACGTGATTTACCGATACAGCCGCAGGAAAGAGGCCCAAAGGCAAAGAGAGCTTAAGCTGCGGGAAGAAGAGCAAAATAAAGTGAGACAAAGAACGGCTGAAGATTTTCATGATGAGATCGGCAATAAAATTACCCGTATTAACCTGTTGACTATGATGGCGGAACGTAAGGCCGAAGGACGCGAAGACTTACAAGCCTATCTGCAACAGATTCGCCAGCATACAACTTCACTTTACCATGGCTCCAAAGATATTATCTGGGCATTACAGAAGGAAAGCAATTTCCTGAAAGAGGCTTTGTTACGCATACAGCAAAATGCTATTTCGCTATTGAACGAGACCGATATACAACTCCAGGTACTTGAAGACCCTCCGATAAAGGATGAGATACAGATGCCGATGGACTATGGCCGTAACCTGATCCTTGTTTTTAAAGAGGCCATTAATAATGCCATGAAATACTCCGGTGCCGACCGGCTTATCCTGCGTTTTTATGAAGACATCGATAATAGTATCGTGTTGGAATTAGAGGATAACGGTCATGGCTTTGACCTGGAAGAAGTCAGCAAAGGCAACGGGCTTAAAAATATGGAGAACCGGGCAAAGGCTATTAAAGCCAGGTTCAGTATTCACAGCCTTACCGGTATAGGTACCCTCATCCGCCTGAGAATGTTCCATTACAGCTTTGAGCTATAGGCAGATTTGACCGGAAAAACAGTAAGAAAGTATTATGGTTTTTCTTTCAGATTGAACAATTACCTTTGTGGTAATCCTCAAAAAAATGTCTGATCAAATTGAAATATTAGGTGCACGGGTTCATAATTTAAAGAACATTGATGTATCTATTCCTAAAAATAAATTAGTAGTGATTACAGGGTTGAGTGGCAGCGGAAAGTCTTCATTGGCCTTCGATACCATTTTTGCAGAAGGGCAGAGACGCTACATGGAGAGCTTCTCGGCTTATGCGCGCCAATTTATGGGCGACCTGGAAAGGCCTGATGTAGATAAGATTAGCGGACTTTCTCCGGTAATTTCTATTGAGCAAAAAACCACCAACCGGAATCCCCGATCTACCGTAGGTACCGTAACGGAGGTATATGATTTTATGCGCCTGCTGTATGCCCGTATCGGTAGAGCTTATTCTTTTGTAAGTGGTAAGCCTATGACCCGTTTTTCCGAAGAGGAAATCCTGGAGCATGTTTACCAGACCCTCAGAGGAGAGAAGATCGTTCTGCTGGCTCCGGTGATTAGAGGTCGTAAAGGGCATTATCGGGAGCTGTTTGGACAATTGCAGAAGCAAGGTTATGTGAAGGTGCGCATAGATGGTAAAATTGAGGATTTACGGCCTAAAATGCAATTGGATCGCTACAAAATCCATGATATTGAACTGGTAGTAGACCGTCTGCAGGTGAACGAGGAAAGCCGCATAAGATTGAGTCAGAGCCTGCAAAAAGCATTACATCTGGGTAAAGGATTGCTCTTCGTAGAGCAATATGATACCGGAACATTGCAGCAATACAGTAAACATCTGATGGATATTGAGCATGGCATCTCCTATGAAGATCCGTCTCCCAATACCTTCTCTTTTAACTCTCCTTATGGTGCCTGTCCGCAATGTAAAGGTCTGGGTATCGTGCATACAATAGATACAGCGACTATTACCCCGGATATGAGCAAGAGCATAGCCAATGGGGGTATCGTGCCGTTAGGGGAAGCCAGAGAGGCTCAGAGTTATAAGATTGCCGCAAAGTTTGCGAAAGCTAATAAGATAGATGTACATAAGCCGCTGTCATATTTAGCAAAAGAGCAGCTCAACCTGATGTTGTATGCCAATAAAGAAGCGGAGATCACTTATAAACAAGCTGAAGGAGGGACGTATAGCTATTTAGAAGGCAGTGTCTATGAAGGGGTGCTCAATATGATGCTGCGCTGGTTCCACGAATCACCTTCCGATCATATCAGGGACTGGGCAGAGCAATTTATGCAATTGTCGGCCTGCCCGGCCTGTAAGGGTGCTAAACTTAAGCCGGAAAGCCTGGCTTATAAAATCAATGAATGCAATATTTCAGAGTTGGCGGAAATGCCCTTGAATAGTTTGCTGGAATGGTTTGACGGCGTCGAGAAGAAGCTGACGAAAAAAGAACAAATCATTGGGAAAGACATCCTTAAAGAAATCAGAGACCGCTTAGGCTTTTTGCTAGAAGTAGGCTTACACTACCTGATGCTGAACCGGCCCACCAAAACACTCAGCGGAGGCGAATCTCAACGGATACGTTTAGCGACACAAATAGGCTCCAAACTGATGGGGATTACTTATATCCTGGATGAACCTTCGATCGGGCTGCATCAAAGAGATAATCAGCAACTGATACAGGCATTAGAGAACCTCAGGGATGGTGGAAATTCCGTACTAGTGGTAGAGCATGATAAAGACATTATGATGGCCGCTGATTATGTGCTGGATATAGGTCCTGCGGCCGGTGTACACGGTGGGCGTATCGTTTCACAGGGCACTCCAAAGCAGATCTTGAATTCGGGAAGTATTACCGCCAAATATCTGAACAAACAGTTGGAAATAAAAATCCCGGAAGAAAGAAGAAAAGGTAATGGCAACCAGCTTTCATTAAAAGGAGCTACTGGTAACAACCTGAAAAATGTGAGTATCACGATTCCTCTGGGTACGTTCACCTGTATCACAGGCGTGTCGGGTTCCGGTAAGTCTACGCTGATCAATGAAACCTTGTATCCTATCCTTTCCCGGCATTGCTATCCTCAAAGTAAGATGACCGCTATGCCTTACAAATCTGTGGAAGGTCTGGAGCATATTGATAAAGTGATCGAAATTGATCAAAGCCCTATCGGCAGAACACCAAGGAGTAACCCGGCAACGTATTGCGGCTTCTTTAATGATGTCCGTCAGCTCTTTGCTATGGTGCCTGAGGCGAAGATCAGGGGCTATAATGCCGGCCGCTTCAGCTTTAATGTGAAAGGTGGCCGCTGTGAGGAATGCCAGGGTGGCGGTATGCGCGTGATTGAAATGAATTTTTTGCCCGACGTATACGTGCCTTGCGAAAAATGCCAGGGAAAACGATACAACCGGGAGACTTTAGAAATCCGTTATAAAGGGAAATCAATTTATGATGTACTGGACATGACCGTTGCTGATGCCGTAGAATTTTTTATGAACGTACCTTCATTACACCGGAAGATCAAAACACTCCAGGATGTAGGCCTGGGGTACATTACGCTAGGCCAATCTGCGGTAACCTTAAGCGGTGGTGAGGCGCAAAGGGTAAAACTATCTACCGAATTATCGAAGAAAGATACGGGGAAAACGATCTATATTTTAGACGAACCTTCAACGGGTCTGCATTTCGAAGATATCAAACACTTGTTGGCCGTATTGAATAAACTGGTGGATCGTGGCAACAGCGTAGTGGTGATTGAGCATAACCTGGATATTGTAAAAGTGGCCGATTACATCATTGATATGGGACCCGAAGGAGGTACAGGAGGAGGAAAGGTGGTGGTGAAAGGGACGCCAGAGCAAGTGGCCAAATCGAAGGACAGTCATACCGGAAAATTTCTTGCATTAGAGTTATAGTTGTTATTAGCAGGTTAAAAAAACTTCATTTTTCTGTAAATGTGTAGTATTTTAGCCCCCTGTTAATAATACTTTTATTTCACTTAAAACAAAACAAGCAATATATGGGATTTATCAAAGAGCTTAAGGAATTTGCCATGAAAGGCAATGTATTGGATCTCGCAGTGGGTGTTGTTATCGGTGGGGCGTTCAATGCGATCATCAAGTCTTTAGTAGACGATGTGATCACCCCGGCTATCCTGACTCCTGCTTTAAAAGCCGCTAATCTTTCAGACCTGGCGCAACTTACAGTTCCTGGTACAGCTATTAAATACGGAAACTTCCTGTCACAGGTCATTTCCTTTATTATTGTAGCCATGACCTTATTCCTGGTGATTAAAGGGATCAACAGGATGAAGGAAAAAGAAGAAGCTGCCCCTGCGGCTCCTGCCGCACCAACTGAAACTGAAAAATTATTGGCAGAGATCAGAGATGCATTGAAAAAGCAACAATAAGCGATTATCAATAGTGTTTATAGAAAAAGCGGGATGTTTTCTAAAGAAAACATCCCGCTTTTGTGGATACGTTTATAACGATTAAAACGGTAAATCATCTGCTCCACCCGGATCAAAGCTCGGGGCACCAGGGGCAGGAGGTTGCTGTGGCGACTGGTTAAATTGTTGCTGCGGATATTGTTGTCCCTGGTTGTAACCTTGCTGTGGTGGGGCTTGCTGTGCCATTCCTGCCGGATCTACTCTCCATGCGTTCAGATTAGTGATATAACGTACCTGTCCGTCTTTCTCCCATCTGTTTCCCCTGATGTCAAAGCTTACACGTACGTCCTGTCCTACCTGGAAACGGTCGATCAGGCTGCATGCATTGTTGACTAATTGAAAAGAGGCAAAGTTGGTAAACGTCATGCCTGTATTAGTTTGTTGTGAAATTTCTATCACGAACTCTCTTTTAGAAAAGTTCTCTTTGATTTGTTGTATAGGTTGTACCTCAATGAGTCTCCCAGTTACTTCTAAAGCCATGGATATTTATTATTAATTGATTTCAAACTACAAATTTACACTAAAAATTGCTAAAGCTAAAAAAGCATAACTCCTGAGAATTATGCTTTTTGAATGAGATTCAATAAAAATCTTATAGTTCTCCGTTATAAAGTGCTTCATCCGCAGTTCTGCGTACACCATAATATTGGAATGATTTTCTCTTATATCCTTTTTTGTAATAAGTGTCAGTATTACCTTCTTCAGGCATCGTAATCCAGTCTTTTGTCTTAGGAATGTACCAACGATAAACTTCAACGCGGTTGGGCATTCTAACGTTAGAAACATAGAATTGGAACGTTTTATTCTCGTAACCCATTTTGATCATCTGATCATCAGTGTACTCATCTTCTGTTACAGAGATCTGATCTTTAGTTACCGGGTTGTTCCAAGAATAAACAGCGATTCTGTTCTCCCCAGGATCACGGAACGCATAGAATAATAAGGTTTTATTTTTATATTTCCAGTTCAGTAACTGACCTTCTTGAAATTGATTTTCAGCGATAGTAATAAACGTTTTATCTTTGGGATTGTACCAACGATACACTGCAATCAATTCAGGATTACGTTGAGCAAAAGCCGAACTTCCGATAAACATACCTGCTATAGCAGATAGTAGTACAATACTTCTTTTCATAATTATCTTTGTGATATAATAAACTCGAAATTTCTGCCAAATTACAAAAGTATTTTTCTTTAACAAATTTTTCGAGGTTTTTTTTAACCAAATTTATTTTTACTTAAAATGAGACCGGGAAAACTCTTAAATTCTAATATGAAGCAGAAATGCTATTTTCGCATGATATTTGATTAAAATTGCTGAATGTTGATACTATTCAGCTGTTTCCCTTATGTACATGCGCAAAGTATATATCAATAGATTGTCCAAATTTTTGCCCAATGAACCGATTCCGAACGAGGGCATTGAAGCCGTTTTGGGCATGATCAATAATAAACCTTCCAAGGCCAAAAATATTGTTTTAAGAAACAATGGGATAAAGACCCGCTACTATGCCTTCAAAGAGGGTAAATCCACGCATTCGAATGCAGAGCTGGCAGCGGAGGCGATCAATTTATTGTTCCCGGACGGACAGCCGAAAATGGATGTGCTGACCTGTGGTACCTCCTTCCCGGATCAGTACCTGCCTTCTCATGCCTCCATGACCCTGGGGCTTTTAAACACCAGAGATACCGAGGCCTATAGCTTTTCAGGCGCTTGTTGCACTTCAGTGCAGGGCCTGAAGTATGCTTACCTCGCCATCGGGTCCGGAGACGCTGATACTGCGGTTGCTACCGGTTCAGAAAAACTGTCCGCCATGATGGACGCCTCAAAATTTGACGGGGAACTCGAAAATTTAGAAGCGCTTAACACGAATGGTTATATTGCTTTCGAAAAAGATTTCTTACGATACATGCTTTCCGATGGGGCTGCAGCTGCTTACTTGTCCAGCAAACCCAATGAAGATGCCTTGTCTTTACGCATCGACTGGATCGACATGACTTCTTACAGTAATGAACTGGAAACCTGCATGTATGCCGGCTGCTTTAAAGATGAAGAGGGCAATGTGATCAGCTGGAAGGATGTTACGGAAAAGGAGTGGCTGAACAAAAGCATTTTTGCCGTAAAACAGGATACCCGCTTATTAGGTGAGTTTATTGTGACCAAAGGAATAGATTTCCTGGAAGAGATCATTGCAAAGCGTAAGCTAGACACGACCAAATATAAATACTTCTTGCCGCATCTTTCTTCAGAGTTTTTTAGAAACGAGATCCATAAAGGACTGGTGGAAAGAAATATTTCCATCCCTCTGGATATCTGGTTTACCAACCTGCATAAAGTGGGAAATGTGGGCTCTGCATCACCCCTGCTGATGATGGAGGAGCTGTTGTACTCAGGGAAGCTGCAAAAAGGGGAGAAAATATTTATGATGATCCCTGAAAGTGCTCGCTTTGCTTATGCCTATGTAGAGTTGACCGTTGTATAGCCTTTCGGGAATAATATGAAAAATATTTTAGTCATTTATAGTAGCCAGACCGGGCAAATGTTGGATGTGCTGCAATCTTTATGTGCAGATGTCAAAGAGCAGGCTCATTTTGATTTTGTGAAGATCGAACTGGAAACGCCTTTCCCTTTCCCCTGGAAAGATTATGATACTTTTTTTGATGCGATGCCGGAATCGGTATTAGGCATTCCGCAGGCTATAAAACCATTATCAATTCCAAAAGATAAGCAATACGATCTGGTCATTTTAGGCTATCAGCCCTGGTTTCTTTCTCCTTCAATTCCTTTCAACAGCTTCTTGCAAAGTGAATCTGCAAGCGTACTGGCAGGTAAACCCGTCGTAACCGTGATCGCCTGCCGGAATATGTGGTTGCGGGCACAAGAGAAAGTTAAAGAAAGGCTGGCCGCATTGCATGCAAAACTGGTCGGCAATATTGCTTTGGATGACAAACATTCTAATCTTGCTTCCACCATGTCTATTGTACGTTGGATGATCCACGGACAAAAAGAAGCTTCTGATAAATACCCGGAGGCCGGGGTCTCCACAACGGATATAAAAGATACCCGCCGTTTCGGCTCCACTATACTAAAAGCTTTGGAGCAAGGGCAATTAGATACACTGCAATCGCAATTGCTGGAACAAGGAGCCATTCCTTTAAGGGCCAACCTGATCGTTATGGAAGGCAATGGCGCAAAGCAATTCCCGAAATGGGCGGCCAATACGATTAAGTATGGTAAGGCCGGCGATCCGGCAAGAAAGAAAATGCTGAGGAAGTTTAAAATAACTTTATTCGTTGCTGTTTTTATTCTATCCCCGATTTCCGGAGGTTTAGCTAAATTGAAGACACTGCTCACAAAGAAGAAAACAGCTGAAGATCTTGCCTATTTCAGGCAGGTCGCTTTTGTTCCTGGTAAAATATAAAATCATTTTTGTGAAAGTTCAGGGAATCTCCGTCATCATAAAAAGTGATATGTTAAAATTGCTCCTCCTGATTGTTTTTATTTCTGGCTTATGGGCTTGTGAAAGCAGCCATACTTCCCAATATCCGCAACACTTAGCGGATTGCTATAAGCTCCATGAGTTAACGCAAAAGAAAGCTCCGGCACTAGCGGGCGAATGGTTGTATGACAAACCGGAGGAAATGCATCAGGGCTTAAAAGCATACATTGCTTCAGGACCGCTTAAAACTGATCCCGTCAGAAAAAAACTTTACCTCGTTAAGATCGGCTCTTTTGATCCAGGGTCACATCGGATCTTTGATCTTGCCCGGGAGTATCTGAGTGCTTATTTTCAAATTATTACAGATACGATTCCTGCTATCCGTGCTGAAGCGATTCCGGTGCAGTACAAGCGCCTGCATCAGGGACAAAAGCAATGGAAATCTGTTTACCTGCTCGATAGCCTGTTGCCCCAATATAAACCGACCGATGCCTTTGCCTTAATCGCTTTCACGGCAACAGATCTCTACCCGGCGGATGATTGGAATTTTGTTTTCGGTCAGGCGAGATTACATGCAGGGATTGGTGTGTGGAGCCTAGCAAGGCTTAGTGAAGGAGTAGATGCCACAAAATCTTATGATCTGGAATTATTGCGCGCTTTGAAAATTGCCAGCCATGAAACCGGGCATATGTTCAGTATGACCCATTGTGTGAAACATTCATGCAATATGAACGGGAGTAATTCTCTACCTGAAAGTGATGTTCAGCCGGAATGGTTGTGTTGGGAATGCCTAGCTAAGATTTGTTACAACCGAAATACGATACCGCAACGGCATTTGCAGGCTCTGCTGGCCTTTCATCAACGTATTAACTCAGATGCCGCTGTAATCAACTACTACAAAGCTGCTTTAAAACTACTGTAATTTCTGACCGCCAGACTTTGGTTATATTTGCAGCTCTTCAAAAGAATAAAGTATGTTTTACAGATTTATTTTATCGGTTTTGATGTACTCCTTGCTTGCCCATCAAGGGAAGGCTCAGTTTAATGATTCCACGCATTATATGGCCGCTTTTTCGGCTACCGGAAACTTCAATCAGACCAATGACGGGCTTACGGTGATCTATAATAATGGCATGCGTTTCGGAGCAAAGTTTGACCGTTTCCGGTTTAATAGTTCCGGTTCCTGGCTGTATGGTAAAAACCCTAAAAAGGTGAGTAATAATGACTGGAACGCTTTGATGAATTTTAACCTGATGAGCAATCATCCCTCTTTTTATTATTGGGGTTTGTTCAATTTTACTTCCAGTTTGTCTTTGGGCATCAATCACCAGTTCCAGTCCGGACTTGGCGTAGCTTACCGTTTTCTGGATAAGCAGAATTTTAATTTCAGTATCAGCAATGGGATTATCTATGAATTGAGTAATATAAAAACACCGAATACTAATGAATTGGTGTACCAGACTTTTCGTAATTCTTTACGCGTAAGATTGAATTATACCTACAAAGAAATCGTGAAAGCATCGGGGGTCGTATTTTATCAACCCTCGTTGAATTACCGGAACGATTACATCATTACTAGTAATGCGCGTATACAGGTGAAGATTTGGAAATGGGTGAACCTGAACACTACTTTGTCTTACAATAAAGTCTCCCGGACTAATAAGGAGAATATTATTTTTGCCTACGGAATTGTCGCAGAAAGATTTTTTTAGAATATAAATATCATTCCTGTTTTGATGCATGAAAAGTGGCGAAACAGGCGCAGGGCCTTATTTCACCACTTTTTGATATGGAAGGAAACCCGGTTTTAATTTGATGACCGGCTATGAAAAAGGAAGCTGGAATTTAATCCTGAAGCTGCCTGATTTTTTATTGATTCAGTATTTTTTGAATACTGTTTTGTGCAAAACCTGCCGAGGTCGTCATCCCCTTGCCGCCAATCCCGGTAACAATATGAATACGATTTTCTATACGGTGACAAAAGATCTCATCTTCGTGCTGTGCATAAAACCCGGCCCAGTTTTGTGCAATGTTCCAGTTGTCCAGCTGCATGATTTTTTTTGCTTCGCGTAACATAACCTCGTTAATGTGCATGTCATTGTAAAATACGCTCAGGTCATCCTGATCAGTGATAGGGGCATATAAGTGTGAGTCGCCGATGATGACACTGCCGTCCACTCTTTGTTTGAATAAAATATGGATGCCATAATCTGTGCAATCCTGAGGTACATCTGATTGATCCAGCTGATGGTAACTGTCACATACCGTAAAACTCTCGTAACGTCTTATTGTCAGGCCGGTAAGAATATTGCCGGGCAAGGTAGTTTTTTGTTGTGGGTAAGTAGCCATCATGTTCAGCTTTGATACGATCAGTCCGCTATTGGCAAATACTTCCGGGAATAATAATCTAAATTCCCTTCCGGAACAGATAATACAATGCGCTGCCAGGTAGCTTTGCTTGTCCGCTGTGCTTATTTTTACCTGATCTGAACTGATTACGACAGCAACAACAGGGCAGTTGTTCCGGTAGCTGAATTGCTGTGGAAACTTAAGGGTGAGGAATTCTAATATGCGATGAATCAATATTTCCGGCTCTGCCGACACCTCCTGCGGAAAATATAAAGCACCTGTTGCATACTCAGATCGTACCATAGGGTATTGTGCCAGTAATTGAGCTGCCGTCCATAATTCCGAATGATAATCGACCGCCTTAAATTTATCCTGCAATTCTTCCAATACGGTCATTTCAGAGGCAGTGTTGGCGATGTAGCAGGAGCCATTGTTGCGGATGCCAATAGGAAATTCTGCCTGTATCTCTTTATATAGTGCTGTTGCTATGCGCCCGTATTCATGCCATTCGCTATCCGGAATAAGACCCGAAGGGACTACCTGGCCGAAGTTGCGTACGGTAGCTTCCTGCGCCCTTTTATCCTTTTCCAGTAGTAATACCTTCTTGCCTGCTTTGAGGGCATGGTAGGCATGGAAAACGCCGAGTGCGCCGGCACCGATAACAATGATGTCAAACTCTTGTGTCATGTTGCTTATTTTCTGTATCTGAAAAAAATACAGCCCTTGTCTAACAAGGGCTGTATACTAATGTCAATTAATGTTGGATCACCACTTTCTGGGTAGCAGATTTACCACCTTCACTGATCGTGATGAAGTAAATTCCCGATGGTAATGCCCGTACATCAAGATGGGTTGTTGTTGTTTTTAAGTCCTGTTGCAAAGCTAATACGCCGATTTGGTTGTATACATTCAGTTTCGCCTCTTTCAGGCCGTTCAGCGTCACCGCCAGTGTGTTTTTTGCAGGATTAGGATACAGTTTAAAGCTGCCGTTGCCTAATGTTTTGATACTGCTTGGGGCTACTGTTTTGAACGTAAATGGTCCCTGCCATGGATTCAATCCTAAAGTACAGCTATCCTGGATATAGAATTCATAATCTGTATTATTACTCAGGCCTGCAAAATTGTATTGTGCAGTACTTAGGTTTACAGCGAGCGTACCATTTACCGGATCGAAGCCGGGAGCTCCGTAGCTCAGGTTCCACAATGTAGCAGTGCCGGTCCATGTAGCTTGCGCACTGTTGTTGGTGATATTGTTTACGGTAACATTTTGAGCCGGCTCACAAGGTAAAGTAGTGAAAGAGAATGGCCCTACCCAACCGCTGTTGCTGACGCTGGAATTACAGTTTGCCCTTACATAGAAATCATAAATGGTGTTTGGTGTGGCGGCGGTTAGTTCATAACGCTTATCCACAACATTCGTTTGGATACCGAAGGCCGGGTCGCCGAAACCTTGTGTGCCCCAGCTTACAATATAGTCTTGGGTCACGATACCATTGTCTTCCCATTTTATGACCATAGAGGCAGCCGTAATGCTGTCTGCATGGATATTGAATGGTTGCGGACATGGGTTTAAAGTAGTGAAGTAGAAAGGGCCTGCCCATGTGCTGGCCGTAGTGGCACTACAGGAATCTTTTACATAGAATTTATACAGCTGAGCAGCATTTAGGTTGGATAACAAAGCAGAAGATGTTGTGCTGATCACTTGCGTACCATTGCCTAAGGCGAAGTTAGCATGGCCAAATTCGATCAGATGGGTGCCTGCTGTAGAAGTCCAGCTGATGGTAGCGGCTCCGGTGTCAATATTGCCTGCAGTAATGTTTTGCGGAGAAGCACAGGTCGGTGCTGCGAAATCTGCAAGGATAAATTGTTTGACACCGGAAGGTTGCGTTACCTGTAATTGCTGTGCAGTCGTATTGTTTGTTGCGATGTTCTGTGTCCAGAGTGTATCGTCGTTTGCTTTCCTGTTATACACATGCAGGTTGGCATTGTTGGCTACAGCATTCGGATAGTTGCTGTAGTTATAAACCGTTTTGTATTGCGCCATTTTATTGCCTGGAGTGTAGACTCCGAAATATTGATTGGTGCTGCCTAATTGTGCGATGCCATTTGTGATATTCGGAGCACTGTTTACACGGTAAATATGTATGCCACTTGTATTAGCTGCTACAGAATCAATCGTGATTTGTCCCATACCGTTGCTGCTTAAGCTAAGGTTTGTGCCATTCCAGGAGGAAGGATAAATCTGTACACTTGTATCTCCAATCGCTGCGCCGCTGATGATGCGTTGCGGGGTGTTCAGTAAGGTTCCGTTGAATACAGTGCCGCTTGATGCCAGGTTGTTCAATACATCGCCTGTAGATTCATCCATTCTATAATAGGCCATCAGGTTCGTGTCAGAAGGGTTGATCTTGTGGCACATATTTGCCCTGATCTCTTCGGCGGTCATCACTTTTTTCCATACCCGTAATTCATCCATCGCACCCTTGAATTTAGGTCCGTAAACACCGGTGCCATCTTGTCCTATACGCATAGGCAATACACCGTCTAGGCTGCGGCTGGAATCCGCCGCAATATTGATTGGGGTGCCTGTCTGCACACCATTCAGATAAGCCGTCAGGAAACCATTACGATCTACTACCATTGCGATGTGATTCCATTCAGCAGGATCAGGTATATTGATATCATAATCTCTGCGGGTGCCGCCTGCCGGTTTGAAGTTGAAGCGCAGGTTACCATTGCCGTTCCAGCACCAAATAATACCGGTATTCTGGCCGCTTGCCCAGTTTTTGTTGCCGATAAAAGAAGGGTCACTGGAAGGATTGTTGAATTTGATCCAGGTTTCTAAAGTATAGCTTTTAAAAGCCATCGCGCCGGAGATAGAATCGCCCAGGTTGACATGCTCGTTTGCCGCAGTTCCGGGGAAGTTCATTGCATAACCGCTACCATAGCTGCTGTAATCAATTGCTGTGGTAAATGTATATGGCCCTGCCCATGCGCTGGTACTATTAATAGAAGCGCAGGTGTCGCGTACGTAGAACGTGTATACCGTATTACTCTGTAGGTTAGTTAAAGTGTAGTTCGCTGTACTCAGGTTGTTCAGCGTTGTGCCGCCGATGCCCGGAGTAAAAGATCCTTGTCCATAGGCCAAATTCCATGCATTAGAGCCGCCGGTAATCCAGCTTAATTGTGCCGAACTTGTCGTAATGTTTTGTGCATTTAAATTACTCGGTATCGCACAGGTCAATGAAGTTACAAAGCTACCAATGATCACTTCCTGTCTGCCGGAAACGGATGTTTTAGTCAGGGTATTGTTCATTGCATCTTTTGTGGCTGCCCAAAGCCCCCATACAGAGTCCATGCTGTAGCGTTTGAACAGGTCTATGCCGCCTTCAAATGTATTGGCTGCAGGGAAGTTCGTGTAATTGTAAACAAGGTTGTAATTAGTTGTATCTGTTACCGGGAATACCCCATAGTAAACATTGTTGGTGCCCGGATTGCTAATGCCTGTAGTGGTATTTGGCGTGGCATTTACTTTAAACAGGTGAATGCCGGTTGTGTTGTTATTGATATTGTTCAGCTGTACATTACCATTCGCGTTGGAATTCAGACTTAAAGTTTGTCCGGTATAAGAAGCGGCATACAATTGTACCGACTCGTCACCTATAGAAGCACCACTGGCAATTCTTGAAGGCGTGTTGACAAACGTACCATTGAAGAATCCGGTACTCGTAGCAGCAGCGTTGGTAACTGTGGTTCCGCTGCTTTCATCCATACGGTAGTAAGCCATGAGTCCTCCTTCAGTGCCAC
>JASJYW010000026.1:21796658-21831599 GCA_030386875.1 Morinoia aosen
AAATCTGTTTCTGGTTCTAATGTCCATTTCCCTAAATAAGAGTATGAAAAACTTTCATTGTTTTTTGTATTAGTCTTATTGCCGTAGTGGGTATTTCTTAATTGTAAAGGCTCAATGATTTGCTTTTTTAACAACTCACTAAAAGGTTGTTCGTAAACTTCTTCAAGAATAAATGTTAATAATACATAGTTGGAATTACTGTATTCACTTTTTTCATTTGGCATAAAATCACTTCCTCCATTTTGAATGCGTTCTATCATTTTTTTCTTTTGATTGAAATAAAGTATGCCATGTTGTATAATCTTCATCATTGGTAAAATTGTGAATTCCACTACTGTGATTAAGTAAATTTTCAATGGTTATGGTGTTGGCATTTCAATGGTTGGAAAAAAAGTGTTTATGGTTTGATTAAGTTCCAGTTTTTTGTCATCCACTGCTTTTAAAATTAATGAAGCAGTAAACATTTTAGAAATTGAACCAATACGATATTTTGATTTATCATTTGCTTTTATCTTATTTTCTACATCTATAAAACCGATTGAATTTTTATAGATTTCTTTTTGATTTTGAAGATACGGCAAATACTCCCATAAATTTATCATTCTTCTCTAATATTGAAAATAGGCTGTCTATTTTTTGACTGTTAAACGATTGAGAAAAACCTGTAGTAGCCCAAAATGATACGATTATAAATGTGATTATATTTTTCATAATAATTATTTTTTATTGATGTTAAATGTTACTGTTTTTTCATTTCAAAAACTTGTTTTGATTGCTCTAAAATTAAAGCACCTTCTTCTGGTTTAAATGTTATGGTTAAAGCAAAATCTTTATGTTCAAAAAACATGTCTTCCTACTGGAGTAAGATTGATTGCAGACTGTCCTTCTCCTTGTGCTATTAATTTACCATCTTCTTTATAAATTTTAATAGCTATTGGGACTTCGGGGGATTTGTAAGTACCTTCATATAACTCAAAATATCTTTCTTCCGGAATATATTCTTCTGTATTAAAATCTGGCAACTTATATTCTTTATCGTAAATAATACTTAAAAAACCTATGGCGAACTTATTATTAGGATAATCTTCACCATTTATACTATAAGTAAAAGCAATTTTATCTTTAGGATTATAGGATGCAATTGAATGTGTACCAAAGGTATCTCCACCATGTCCGTAACCTTTATGCTCATAAAACGGAGCTTTCATAATTCCTAAACCAAACCAATCGTTTCCTTTTGGTAACATTTCTTTTAATGTTTCTTCTTTAATAATTTTATTGGTAAATAATGCATTTAAAAACATATTCATATCGAATGCTGTAGAAGCAATACCACCTGCACTAAATGTATTTGGAAAATAAAATTCTTCCATTTCCACCCATTCACCATTTTTCTTTTCGTATGATTTTGCAATGTTATTGTGTTTATCATCTTTTGCTATATAAAACGTATTTTTTAAATGAAGTGGTTTCGCTATTTCTGTTTCAATAATTTGTTTGAATGGTTTTTTATATTTTTCCTCTAAAATTTTTCCTAATAAATAATATGCAGAATTAGAATAACTCATTGTATCTCCTGGTTGAAATGCAACGCCTTGATTAATTATTTCCTCTATAATTTCCTTTTTAGTTCTTGGCTTCCTTAACCAAAAGTATAATGAGTCAGCTTTAACATTGTAAGATCTAAGCCCGCTTGTATGGTTTAGCATTTGCTTAATTTCTATTTTATCAGCGTTAGGAATTTCTGGAAAATAATTAACTAATTTTTCTTCAAAACTAATTCTCTGTTCTTCTTTAAGTTTAGCAAATAGTACAGCAACAAATAATTTAGTGATTGAACCAATGGTATATGTTCTTTCTTCAGAAGAATTTAAATTTTTATTTTTTTCGCCAAAAGTTTTATTGATAACTTCTTTTCCGTTTTCAAAAATAGAAATGGTTCCCATTAATTTATCGCTACTTTCAAAATGATTAATTAAGGCTTCTATTTTTTGTTTTTTTTGAGGAGTAATAACCGCTTCTTGCGAAAAAGTAATACAACTTATAAATAAGGCGATTGTTAATATAATTGATTTTCATAATAATTATTTTTTGTTGATTGCTTTTTTAAGTTTTAAAAGTAAAGTGATAAATAAGTACAGAACTACAATAATACCTAGCATTGCGGGTATAAACCAATACCCTAAAACCTCTTGATAATTGCCTGAATTTGGTGTTAATCCTAAAACCATAAATTCTCCATTTTTAAAATACATTCCTACTTCATCTCCTTTAAATATTTTAGCGAAAATTAAAAAGACAAAAGTTCCTAACAACAAGTATAAAATGGCGAAAATAATGTAGCTTATTCCGTTTGTTATGTTTAATGCTAAGGCTTTAAAAACATGAATTGGGTTAAACGATTTTGTTGCTTTTTCTAATAATTTATCGGCAATTAAAGGTTTTAAAACCTCTTCAGGAGCTCCTAATTTATCTATGGCGTTCAACAATGTTTCTAATTCATTTTCTGCTTTATTACTTTGTAAACTTTCGTAAATATGGCTGTTGAATTCCATTAGCACCTCTTGTCTATCAGCTTCAAGAATTGGTTTTAATACATTGTTTAAGTTCTTGAAATAATTATCGTAAACACGTTGTGTGCTTTTATCGTTGAATATTATCTTTTTAAATTCCATTGTTTGTTATTTTTTTAATTGATTGTTCTAATTCTTCCCAATAAATACGCATACTTTGTAAGGTTTCTGTTCCTTGTTTTGTTAGCACGTAATATTTTCTTGGTATACCAGATTCTTGCTCTACCCATTTAGAGGTAGCCAATCCTTCTTTTTTTAGTCGATTCATCAAAGGGTACAGTGTGCCTTCAGCTATTTCAATAGCCGTAGTTTCTTTAATGATTTCGATAAGCTCATAGCCATATAGCTCTTTTTTGCTTATGGCGTTTCAAGACAATAAAAGACAGCGTTCCTTTTTTGACTTGCGATTTCCATTTTTCTATAAATTCATTTTCCAAAATATATTGTTTTAATATGTACATTGTTATGCTATGCAAATATATAATAAAATACATAGTAATACAAAGTATTGTGAGGAGTATTTTTAAGTATTTTCTTTAATCAAATGAAAACCAATTAATTAAATTAATTTTTCTTTTAGGTATTGTGCAGTGTATGATTCTTTAGACGTAACAACATCTTCGGGGGTACCTTGCGTAATAATACGTCCACCATTTTTTCCACCATCTAAACCAATATCAACTAACCAATCGGCAGATTTTATAATGTCCATATGGTGTTCTATCACAAAAACGGTATGCCCAATTTCTATTAAAGCTCTAAAGGCATCTAAGAGTTTTTTTACATCATGGAAATGAAGTCCAGTAGAAGGTTCGTCAAAAATAAATAAAGAATTATTTTTGGTTTGACCTTTGGTTAAAAATGAAGCTAATTTTATACGTTGTGCTTCACCGCCACTTAAGGTACTAGAAGATTGCCCCTAGCTGAACGTACCCTAAAACCAACATCTTGAAGGGGCTAATTTTATCTACAATTTTATTTTGTTTGTATTTATTGAAAAAATCGACTGCCTCATCTACAGTAAGTTGTAGAATTTGTGCAATGTTTTTTTCTTGAAAACGAACCGCTAAAATTTCTTTTTTAAAACGATTACCATGGCAGGTCTCACATTGTAGTTCTACATCGGCCATAAATTGCATTTCTATGGTTATGGTACCCTTCGCCTTTACAAGTATCGCACCTACCACCATCTACATTAAAAGAAAAGTGTTTGGCTTTAAAGTTGTTGAGCTTACTGGCTTTTTGGTTAGCAAATAAAGCTCTAATATCATCATAAGCTTTTATGTAAGTTACAGGATTAGATCGGGATGACTTTCCTATTGGATTTGATCTATTAATTCTATATTTTGAATGTTATCAATATTCCCCGAAATACTATCGAATTCTCCAATTTTATTACCAAAAATACCTAATTCTCGTTGTAAAGCAGGAGTAAGTATATCTTTCATTAAAGTACTTTTACCTGAACCACTTACGCCTGTAACTACGGTTAAAGTATTTAGCGGAAATTTTACGTTTATGTTTTTTAAATTATGTTCTCTAGCTCCTTTAATTTCAATAAAATCTTTGAAATCTTTACGTTTTTTAGGTAATTCAATACTTTTTTCGTTATTAATATATTCTGCCGTTAAGGTCTTGGCTTTTAATAGATTTTTATAATTTCCTTCAAAAACGATATGCCCTCCGTTTGTACCAGCTTCTGGGCCAATGTCAATAATATAGTCGGCAGCTTTAATAATATCTTCGTCATGTTCTACAACAATAACGGTGTTGCCTAAATCACGTAATTTTTTTAAGACAGTAATTAAGCGTTCGGTGTCTTTAGAATGGAGTCCAATAGAAGGTTCATCTAAAATATACATAGAACCAACTAAGCTACTACCTAGAGAGGTTGCTAGGTTTATGCGTTGGCTTTCGCCTCCCGATAGTGTATTTGATGCTCTGTTTAAGGTTAAGTAGCCTAAGCCAACATTTAGTAAAAATTCAATTCTACTACGAATTTCATATAAAATTCTTTCGGCTACTTTGGTATCGTATTCATTTAAGGTTAATTCGTTAAAAATAATGTTTAATTCATCTAACGGAATATCTATTAAATCTTGAATTGATTTTTGGTCTATTTTTACGAATTGAGTTTCGGGTCTTAATCTTTTACCTTTGCAAGTATGGCATTTGGTTTTTCCACGATAGCGAGAAAGCATAACCCTATATTGAATTTTATAGGCGTTGGATTCAAGCATTTTAAAAAACCCGTTAATACCTACCCATTTGTCTTTACCCTCCCAAAGAATTTCTTTTTGTTTTTCGTTTAATTGAAAGTAGGGTTTATGAATAGGGAAGTTAAATTTATTGGCATAAGAGATAAATTCATCTTTCCAATCTTGCATTTTATCACCTTTCCAAGCTACTACGGCATCTTCATAAATGGATAGACTTTTGTTGGGAATAACTAGGCTTTCGTCAATGCCAATTATTTTCCCATACCCTTCGCAAGTAGGACAAGCTCCATAAGGATTATTAAAACTAAAGTAATGAACGGTAGGTTCGTTAAAGGTTATATTGTCTAACTCAAAGAGAGTGGAGAATTTTTGTATGGTTTTAGTTTCGTTGTTTTTTAGGATGATTTTTCCGTTACCTTCAAAAAATGCGGTTTGAATGGAGTCAGCTAAGCGATGATAAAAATCTTCATTGCTTTGTACTGAGATTCTATCTATGATTAATTGTATTTTTGTGTTAGGTTGGGGTTCAAAATTAAAGGCAATTAAATCATCTATTTTTTACAGTTTTTTTCGTCTATTTCTACTCTTGAAAAACCTTGTTGTTGAAGTATTTTTAAGTGTTCTGTAAATGTTCTTTCGTTATTAATTTGTATAGGAGAAAGTAATAAAACCGGGGTATTGTTATTTAGTGTTTTTATGTAATCAATAACATCGGTTACAGTATCTTTTTTTACTATTTTGTTTGATGTTGGGGAATGTGTTTTTCCTACACGGGCAAATAGTAATTTTAAGTAATCGTAGATTTCTGTTGTGGTACCAACGGTAGAACGAGGGTTGGTACTAATAACTTTTTGTTGAATGGCTATGGCTGGTGCAATTCCTTTTAATGTATTCTACTTGTGGCTTGTCTAATTTACCTAAGAATTGACGAGCGTAAGAGGATAGACTTTCTACGTAACGTCGTTGACCTTCGGCATAAAGCGTGTCGAAAGCTAAGGTTGATTTTTCCTGAGCCAGACAATCCTGTAATAACTACAAGTTTATTTTTAGGAATAGCTAAATCTATGTTTTTTAGGTTGTGCAGCTTAGCTCCTTTTATGAGTATAAATTTTTTGGAGTCTAGACTTGAAATATCTTTCTTCATTCGGATGGCAAAATTACGAATTTTTTGCTCAACTTTAGTGAATATAAATTATATATAATTCTATAAATTTAAAGAATTAAAGAATTTAAGAGTTCTTTTATTCTCGGGCTACTCGGTTGAGATGCGTATGGGTCTAACGTTATTCCGTTAGGGTCTATAAGTATAAATCTTGGAATTTCTCGTACCTCATAGGCTATTAAAAATTCTGAATTATAACCATTATCAGTAATTAATTGTGTGTTTTTTAAATTTTTATCTTTTATAAAGTTTAACCACTTTTCTTTATTTTTTATTGGGTCTACTGAAATACTAACGAATTCTATATTTTTGTATTTATATTCTTCTTCTAATTCTTTTAAATAGGGTATTTCGTATTTACAAGTACCACACCAAGTTGCCCAAAAATTTATATAAACATACTGTCCTTTTAGGCTAGCAAGTGTTATTATTTCATCATTTGTGTTTTGGTAAGCAAAATCAGGGAAGTACTTCCACTAAATTTTTCCTTTATAGAAATGATTTTATTGTAATGATTATTAATAGCTTGGATTGAGTTTTCAAATTCATTGTTTAATTTGTTGATTACAACCGAATCCATTTTACCGTGCTTATTTTTTAGTGCTTCGAATTCTTGTTGAAGAATATTTATTTCTTTGTTAAATTCTGCTCTAGGTTTTTCTAAAACATTTTCATTTAAATGCTTTTGTAGTAGTAAAGAGCTGGATATGTATAGATTACTGATTTCAACACCTTTTCCTTTACCTTCAAATTTTAGAGTTTCATCAAATTCAGGGTAATTGCATGTTATGTTAATTTTGTTGCCATTAACCAAGTAAAACCATAGGTACTCATCTCCAACCATCATTATGTAGTTACCTTCTTTTACCTTTAAGGTATCTTTAAAGGTTCCATCTTTATTTAAAACAATTTGTTTTTTTTTAGATCTATCTTCTTGAATAATAATTACGGAATCTACTTTTAAATCTAAATTAGTAAATTTCCCACTCAATGTTACATAGTCTTTTGGTTCAGAATTACATGAAAAAAGAATAAATGTTAATACTATGAGTGATAGGGTATTCTTCATTTTTTTAATTTTAGTTAAAGGTAACAAAAAGTTTGAAAATTCTATGCTTAATTGATTTTGGTGGTTAAATCATTTGTTATAATAAGTAGGTGTTATTTTATGAAGTTTTATACAAAAAAAAACAATATACTATAAAACTATAAAATTATAAAATTATAAAATTATAAAATTATAAAATTTGGTGATATAAATATTAAAATTTTGTTTTTGAGTGTTTTATGTTTTTTTTCTTTGTTTAAGTAACTATGAGTTAACTTTACCAATCTTCTATTAACGTAGCCTTAAAAATTTGTATATATTTCATTGAAGTTAGCTTAACAAAGTTTCCATTTGTTTTGACTTCTTTTGTCAAAAATAACAAATGAAAATGAGAAGAAGTGTAGTATTATTTCTAACATTGTTCATGGCTATTTGTAGCAATGCACAAAATAGCTTATCGGGTTTAGTCTCAGATGAAGCTCTTAATTTGGTTAAAAATGCCAAAATAACATTAAAAGGTAATAATGAGTATCAAATCACATCTGACAGCACAGGGGAATATATTTTGAATAATATAGCTACAGGAAGCTATACCATAGAGGTTAATCACCCAAAATTTAATCCTTTTGTTAGTGCTTTAAATATTATTGAAGGTGAAAATACTTTTGATATCACCCTAAGCGGAGAAACTGTTCAATTAGAAGGTGTTGTTGTTACTGCATTAGGTATTAAAAGAGAAAAAAGATCATTAGGTTATGCCTCGCAAGAGGTTAGTTCAGATGATTTAACAAAGGTAAAAGGCGATAACTTTTTAAACAACCTATCCTCTAAAGTTTCAGGTTTACAAATTACAGGTTCAGGAAATGGCTTAAATAGCTCTTCTAGAGTTGTTATTAGAGGTGAAAGTTCATTAAATATTAATAATAACGATCCACTATATGTTATAGATGGTATCCCTGTAAACAATAATACTTATGGTGTAGGAGGAAGCCCTACAGACCAAGCAAATCTACCTACAGATTATGGTAATGGCGTTTCTGATTTAAATCCTGAAGATATTGAAAGTATTTCTGTGATGAAGGGAGCTGCGGCATCAGCCTTGTATGGATCAAGAGCAGGTAATGGAGTAATCATTATTACAACAAAAAAAGGAAAAAGAGGACAGGGGCTAGGTATTTCATATACTAACAATACAATGTTTAGTACTCCTTTAAAATTATGGGATGTTCAAAAAGTATTTGGAGCGGGTTCTAATAATGTAGATTATTCTCCAGGGGCAGATACCAATAGAGGACCAAGACTCGATGGTAGTATGGTAATTGAGCAGAATGGTAGTTCAGGCTATAATACAGGAAATGCCATTGCACTACCTATGTTACCAAGGTTTGATTTAAATGACTTCTTTAAAACGGGAGTATCACTCAATCATTCAGTTTCAGTTGCAGGAAGCGGCGATAAATCGGTATACCGTTTTAGCTATGCAAATACAAATAGCACAGGTATTGTACCAAATACAAATTTAAAGAGAAGTTCATTTTCGTTAAACACCAGTTATAATATATCAGACAAGTGGAAAATCAATACACTCGCTAATTATATAATAAGTTCTAGCGATAATATGTTAGTTTCAGGCTATGGTTCTCAAGGTATTATGTATAATTTAATTTGGAATCATACCAACGTAGATTTAGATTGGTTAAAAGATTATTGGCTTGAAAAAGACAAGAAAGTAAATAAAATGTTTGGTTGGGGAGATAACGTTTTTAAAATTGCCTACGAGAACATTAATGCTTTTAAAAAGAAAAGATTTTTTGGTAATATTTCCTCGACATATCAGTTTACAGATGAATTCTCTGCTATGGTAAGATTTGGATTAGACGATACAGGAGAATTAAGAACCTCTAGAAGACCAATAGGTTCATCTCGTTATGAGGCAGGAATGTATAGAGAACAAGATATTGACTTTAGAGAATACAATATAGACTTTTTATTAACGTATGATAAAAAAATGGGTAACATTTCAACCAAAATTTCAGCAGGTGGAAACACAATGAATCAATACACCTCCCAAGGTTTTGATGAAAGAATTGGCCTAACAATACCAGGATTTTATAACTTTCAAAACACTACAGTACCTGTTAGGCAACGTAGAAACATATACAAGAAAAGAATTAACAGTTTATACGCCTTTGCAAACATTGGGTATAAAAATTACTTGTACTTAGACATAACAGGAAGAAATGATTGGTCATCAACATTACCTTCATCAAATTGGTCATATTTTTACCCATCAGCATCCTTAAGTTTTATTCCATCCTCTGCTTTTAAAATGGGCAAAGCTGTAGATTATTTAAAATTAAGATTTAATGTAGCATCAGTTGGTAACGATACAGACCCTTATCAATTAGAAAACACATATGTAAGTGCTACACTTCCAGGTACATTTACAAATCAGGCTCTAAGTTTAAACCCAAATTTAAAACCAGAACTAACAACGTCATACGAGACTGGTATTGAGGTTTATTTCTTTAAAAAGAGAATATCATTAGATGCCACTTACTATAATTCAATTACTAAAAACCAAATCATTAATTTAGAGCTTTCTCAAACTACAGGGAATAAATACTTAAAAGCTAATGCTGGTAAAGTATTAAACAAGGGTATTGAAATTAGTTTGGGTCTTGTACCAGTTAAAACAAAAAATTTAACGTGGAGTATAAACGCCAATTTTACAAAAAACATTAGTGAGGTATTAGAATTAATAGATGGAATTGATACTTATGTTTATGGAGAAGGACCAAATGGCGGTACAATTGAAGCTCGTGTTGGCGGAAGAATGGGCGATATTTATGGGCGAGGATATTTAAGAAGCCCAGACGGACAAGTAGTTTATGATAAAAATGGAAATCCAATTTTAGATTCTCAAGTAAAAAAATATGGAAACTATACCCCAGATTGGATGTTAGGCTTGTCCACAGGAATAACATATAAAGGATTCAGCTTATCAGGACAATTAGACATTCGTTATGGAGGAGAAATTTATTCAATGACAAACGCTATTGGTATGGAAAGTGGAATTTTAGAAATTTCACTACCAGGTAATGAAACTGGAATTATTGGAGAAGGTGTAGTACAAAATTCCGATGGAACATACAGTCCCAACACAACTAGCGTTTCTGCACAACAATGGTATTACGGTAATGCATTTAGAAGAGATAATATAGAAGCCAATTTATTCGATGCCTCTTTCATTAAATTAAGAGAAGTTTCTTTGGGCTATAGTTTACCAAAAAAATGGGCAGAAAAAATGTATATGAAAGGAGTAAACTTTGCCCTCGTTGGAAGTAACATTGCACTTTGGACTGACGTTCCAAATATAGACCCAGAAACTCAAGCATTAAATGGGGGGCAACTATTACCTGGTTTTGAGGTATTACAATTACCATCTACAAAAAGTTATGGATTCAAAATAAATTTTAAATTTTAATAAAATGAAAAAAATAATATACACCGTTTTAGTACTCACGCTACTTTTTTCTTGTACAGAAGATTTTGAAGAAATTAACAAAAATCCAAATGATCCAACAGACGTATCTCCTGAATTTTTATTACCAACAGTAATATTCAATTTGGCAGATAAAGTATGTGGTACAGGTTATGATATGGGAGAAATTCTGCCCCAGTATGGAGCATACTATGAATACAACAGTTTAGACATATATAACTGGGGAGCCGACGATACTTTTTGGAGCATGTACGACTACCTTAAAGATTTAAGTGATGTAACAGAAAAAGCATTGGAACTAGAAAATACTAATTATGAAGGCGTTTCATTAATACTAGAAACTTACATAATGAGCATTATAACAGATACTTATGGGTATGCTCCTTATTCAGAAGCTATGCAGTTAGATGGAGGTATTCTAGCTCCAAAATACGATAGTCAAGAAGAAATTTATACACAATTATTTAAGAACTTAGAAAGAGCCAATCAAATTATTAATATAAATGAAGTCATTAAAGGAGACATATTATTTAATGGGAATATGCAGTTGTGGAAAAAATTCGCAAATACATTAAGAGTTCGTTTATTAATGAGAGTGTCCAATAAAATGGATATTTCTATTCAATTAAACACCATTATATCTCAACCCAACCAATATCCTTTAATTTCTGATGTGTCTGAAAATGCTGAGTATGTTTACTCTGGCACATTCCCCAATGCCGCTCCTTTTACCGAACCAAGAGGTTCAAGAGCCTATGGATATGAATTGATCGTTCCAACCACAACCCTAATAGAAACACTACAACAATTTGAAGACCCTAGATTATATGATTGGGTTGATCCTAAAGCTGGAACAGAAGAATATATAGGATTACAGCCAGGTCTACCTTTAGATCAAATCAATGAACCGGTAGATTACGCGGCAAGAGCAAAAAGTTATTTCTTTTCAGGAAGCAAAGCTAAAGCTTGGCTTATTACCTATTCAGAATTAAATTTTTTATTAGCCGAAGCCGTAGAAAATGGATTGATTACAGGTAATGCCCAGCAATACTATAATCAAGGAGTACAAGCCTCATTTAATCAATGGGGTGGAGATAAACTATTTAACAGATTTTAGCACCTTATAGTAGTGATTCTGATATTTTATTATGTTCAAAAATGGTTAGACTATATCATTCTGGTGTAGAGGCATGGATGGACTGGAAAAGAACGGGTAAACCAAATTTTATTCAGCCTGGATCAGGTGCTCAAATTAATGAAGTGCCTAGAAGGTTAATTTATCCTTCTAATAGAACAATCTGTTAATGCTCAAAATTACCAAGTGCTGTACAAAGCAATGGGTAGCGATAATATTACACAAAAAGTTTGGTGGGATAAAATTTTTAACTTATGAGAACTATACTAATACTACTTTGTTTTTCATATTACTTTTTAGGTTGTAAACAAAAAATAGAAGAAAGTACTACAAACACTAATAAAGAGTTGATAAGTACTGATACCTTTAAAATAGCGTTCGGCTCTTGTTCAGAAGAAGACAAAACCACAACCTCTTTTAGACGTTGCCACAGGTTTATCACCAGATTTATTCATTTATTTGGGTGATAATATTTATGGAGACACCTATTCTATGGATACGCTCAAAATGAAATACAAAATGCTAGCTAACAAAGATGAGTTTAAAAGATTAAAAGCCGCAACAAAAATTCTTTCTACTTGGGACGATCATGACTTTGGATGGAATGACGCTGGTAGGCATTACCCCCATATAAAGCTGAATCTAAAGAAATTTTTATGGATTTTTGGGAAGGTTCCTACCGATTCAGATAGAAGAAAACATGAAGGTATTTATGGTGTAGAACACATTAAAGCCAAAGGACTAGACATACAAATTATTATATTAGATACAAGAACATTTAGAGATGATTTAGTAAAAAATGATGGTAAAGATGCTAAGTTTAAAAATGATTATAAACCGAACGAACTTACTGATAGTACTTTTTTAGGAGCAGAGCAGTGGATATGGTTGGACAAGGTATTAAAAGAAAAAGCCGATCTAAGAATAATAGCTTCAAGCAACCAATTTAGCCACGAGTATAATGGCTGGGAATCTTGGACAAATGTTCCTCACGAGCAAAAAAAAGTTTATTGATTTAATAGCAAAAAATAAGGCTAATGGAGTTATTTTTCTATCAGGAGATGTTCATTGGGGAGAAATCTCTAAATGGAAACTCAAAATACATACCCTTTATATGACGTAACATCTAGTGGAATAACAGAAGAATGGCCAGATTTTGAAGAGAACAAAAATAGAGTAGGTAAAATTATAACCCAAAATAATATTGGATTACTAGAAATAACTAAAAGGATGAAGACATAGAAATAGTACTATCTTTATATGATAAAACAAACAAGCCCGTAGTTTCTCATACAATTAAGAAGTCAGAAATCAGTTTTTAATGAGTTATAGCCATTGTTAGGTTTAGTTTTCTTTCAATCGCATTTCTACCGACAGTATAACAATAAAGACTAGATGGAGTAAAGTCATATGTTATTCCGTCATCATCTTTTATTTCTTCAATGTTTAGTGTTGTTACCAGTGTTCTATCAAGATTATTTTTTTTACAAAAGGACTTTAGATTCGATAATTTATTTAGGCTTTTTTACATACCGATTACTCCATTTGATTTCAACAGCCCAAAGTGGTTTCTGTTTTTCAGCAGATAGACTTACTATGTCAACTTCACCACTTTTCCAACGTGCATAGTAAGGTATAAAACCAGTATTATGACCCCACTGAGAAAAAATAGCTGTTTCAATCATATTTCCAATAAAGTCATCTGTCTTGTCTATCGGAGCAAAAAGAGCACTTCTTAGTGATGGGTTCGTAAGATATATTTTAAAAGAAGTTGCCCTCTTAAATTTTTTTGAGTTTTGGTCAATCTTATTTATAACACGTATCAAGAATGCAGCTTGTAAATATTCAATATATCTTTTAATAGTATTTTTTGCGATACCAGAACTAGTAGATAATTGTTCATAAGTAAATTCATTTCCAGAATTATAAGCTATTGTTGTAAATAATGAATTTAATTCTTGAACATCTTTTATACCGTATAGGCTTGGTAAATCTCGTAGCAAAACTTTATCAATAATATCATTTCTAATATATCTACCAGGGTTTGATTGAATTTCTGAAGAAAGTGAAACTTCAGGGTAACCTCCATAATTTATGTAGTCAATAAAATGGCTGTTAAATTCTTCAATAAAATCAGTATGAAAATAATTTCCTGTACGTCCTTTCCATTCTTTTTCTCTTAATGTAATTAAGTAAGATAGATTCTTTAAATCAATATATTCATGAAAAGTTAGAGGAGGAAGCATAAAATCGGTAAACCTACCCGCACCTGATTCGTTACTTTTTAATTTTAAAGCAGCTGCTGCAGAACCTGAAACTATAAATTTAATTTTATGATAAGAGTCAACAAGTGTTTTTAAGTGGATTTCCCAGTCTTTTAAATACTGTATTTCATCAAATATAATATAGTGCTCTTTCGAAGAGTTTTGGTTGGTTACATCTAAAAAACGATGTAAAAGCTCTTCCAATGATAATCCATTATAAATGGGATTTTCAATTGATAAATAACATATTTTTTTAGGAGGAATTCCATTGTCAATTAAGTCTTGAACCAAATGAAAAAGCATAACAGTTTTACCAACTCTTCTTGGCCCCATTAAAACTACTGCCCTCTTAACACTTTTCTCATAGACTAAAGGAGAGAATAAATCAAAATACAAACGTTTTTTCATGGATGAGTAATAATCATCTATCTTTGAATTTTCCCACCATGGGTTTTCAAATCTTATTTTACTAATGATTTGCTTTTTAGAAAAAGAATGTAAAGTTTCCATATAAGATTAATTTAATAACTCTATTTGCAAATATATTAATATAGAATCATTAAACTAATCTTATGTGGTTTTTTTAATTAAATTTAACGTGTAATAAGTATATGAAAAGTAGGCGATTTCGAAGCACAAAATTTGAAACGATCTAAAACCTTTGAAATCATTACTATTCGCCTATTTTCCATACGTTGTTACCTACAGGCGTTTTATTGCCCGTTTAAAATTTTGTTCACATAGTCTGTCCATTCGTATTGCGGAATGCTTTTGTCTAAATAGTAGTCGGGCTGTATACCTTTTTCGTCAATGGTAAAGTCTGGTATTCTCATACTTCTTGAAAGTGAATAACCTAATTGAAATTCCTTACATGGCGATTCTACAAAATACATGTTTGAAATATCCAACACTCCAAATGTAGTTACACCGAAAAGTTTCACTTTTTTACTTTGTTTGGCTTCTAAAAGAAACTGTTCGGCTGTGCTCCCGTTGGCTTCGTTAATGATGACACCTATATTTTGAGGATAGGGATAAATTGTGTCTAATTTGTCTATGGAAACTATCTCTGTGTTCAAGTTTACAAACTGTCCTAATTTACTTTCTAATTTATCATACGATTCTTTTGCCCATTTTTTATCTTCATCATTCAATTCGTATTCAGGGTTATTGATGAAATCTAGCATTCGTTGATTATTAAGTTTTGTAGAAAGATATTCAACACCAACTCCCCTGATTGGGTTTGTATATAGGTACGGAATTATTTCGGCATAAGAAGCATCGCTTCCGCCACCGTTATTTCTAATGTCTATAATGAGATTTTTTGTTGTGAGTATTTTCTCTTTACTCACATTAAGAACGCTATCAATCATTTTTTTGTGGCGTTCATTAAACGATGGAATTCTTAAATATAGTGTTGTTTCGTTTAATTGTTCAATGTATGGTTGTTCTGCATTTAATGATTTGAAGTATTGTTCATATTTAGGGTCATCTTCAATTTTTGGATAAACCCGCAAAAGACTAAAATTGCCAATTTGTAAATGATTTTTACCCATCATTGATACATTATTGGATTCCACAGCAGAATGGTCACGCATATAATAAACAGAATTTGCACTATCTTCTGCTATACTGAATTTCAATTTTACTTGTCCTTTTGTCCAAGTTTCTGCACTTGACTCTATAATAAATCCAATATGTTTATCGCCTTCCTTTTTTATTCCGATTTTATATGCTCCTGTTTCCCATATACCTTCATAATCGGAAATTTTCTTTTTGTCCAAATATTTTTTAAAATCTTCTGTTTTGATAGTGTAAGTTTCCCAATCAGGAAATTGTTTTTCTGATTTTGTAGCGTTGGTTTGTTGTGGTTGCTCATTAAGACTTATCGCAATATGTCCCGAACGAAAGAATTGTAACCACTCATATAAAACAGGTGTACATTCAATGAGTGTTTTCGCGTTTTTTACTTTATCCAGAATTCTTTGATTGTGATCTACGTATGCTTGCTCACCTTTGGTTTTAAGAGCATATTGAAATCCAGCGTCATTGTCTTCAAAGGTTTTTTTTACCCAATTAAAATTTTTAATACAGTCGCAATCTTGGGCAAAAGTGAATATTGTCGTAAATAATAAAACAGTCAGGATTAAATTTTTTTTTGTCATAATGTTGCTAATTTTAAAGAAGCGTTGTTTTACGCTTGTTGGTAACTAGATTGTATGAAATATACCTACTTTGGATGTAGGTTGAATAGTATAAAGTTATACAATATTTGAGTTTTTGATTAAAAGTTATTTGGCAACATAAACTTTTAGTTTAGTAAATCCTTTTAACTCTGCTTTAGCATTAATGTTTAGCATGTTTTCACTTACACTTGTTTCTATGTATGGTAATAGATTTTCGTCGGCTTCTACCTCAATAGTTCCGTTAGGTAAGCCGTCTTTAAAAATTACTTGAAATGGCCCATTAACCATAATGCCTTGGTATTCGCCAACAGTTCTGTCAGAAAGATGTACGTCACCATTTCCATTAATGGTAGTGTTATAAATGTAGGTAGTTTCTGAATTCGATGTTCCTTTAACGCCTACGGCTAGACATGATTGTAATAAAGCACCTATACCTAAAATAATAATTCCTTTTTTCATATTTAGATTTTTATTGATTATATACTTTTCCTGATCCTGAAATTTTTGAATTTACAGAAGGGCTTCCTTTGTAAACAATGTTGCCTGAACCTGATTTCGTAATATTTAATTTATCTGTAGCCCATACATTTATTTTACCCGAACCAGAACACTGAATATTGACTTGATTGGCTTGTAGTTCGCCAGTTTCTATTCTTCCTGATCCACTTTTAGCAATGCTAAGTTCTGTCGTTTTTCCTGTTAACTCAATGTTACCCGATCCTGAATTGGCAATGTTACTATTTTTAGCATTTATTTTAGCAGTAACTTTTCCTGAACCGCTTTTGGCAAGGTTAAAATGATTTACATTTTGTGTACCTTGTAGTTCTATTTTTCCTGATCCAGCATGTGCTATATTTGTTATGTTCTGTGCCGAAACTTTTATAACTGGAGCTTTACTAAAACTAACCGATGTATTTTTTTTGGTTTGAATGATTAAGGTGTTTCCTTCAACATAGGTTTCTATTTTATCTAATAAATTTTCGTCTGCCTCTAGGGTTAATTTTCCATTATTGGGTGAATCATTTATATAAACCTGATAACTGCCACTTACTTTTAGCTCAGTAAAGTTGTTAATGTTACGAGTTTCGGTAATTAGGTTTCCGTTTCCTTTGTGCTTAGTTGAATCGAATTCTATACCTCCTATTTGGGAACGACAAGAGGTAATGCATATAAAGGCTAATGTTGTTGTAATGATTAAGTTTTTCATATGGTTAAATTTTAATTTATTGTTTTAATTTTAATGTTTCCGTAGTCACTATCTAAAGTTATAAGACCTTTTGTACTATTGCCAGTAGTGTATGCTATATAGGTTTTACTTCCTTTTTTTAGGTAGGTTTGGGTAGGTATGTTTGTAGGGTAGTCAATGCTTGCATAGCTTGCATTTGCAGTTAGTTTGTAACTGCTTTTATCTTCTATACCTATGCTAATAGGCATGTAGTTGGCACTAATGTTTAATGTTTTAAATCCATTTTTTACAGAGGCTATGTTAATGGCGCCATAGCTGCCAGTTAAGTCTCCTGATTCATCTAGTTGTCCTATTTTTATGTTGGTATAGTCTCCGTCTCCACTTATATTGGTAACTTTGTTAATGTTTATTACCCCATAATCTATGTTATATTGTAAATCTACTACAGCATTAAAATTTAGATTAGTATAATCACTATTTAAGTTTATACCATAAGCATAATCTATACTAACATTGGTGCCGTAATCTATGTTAACGTTGGCTTTATTTACATAATTAATTTGTACGCTTGGTGTATAGCTTAGGTTAAAGTTATTGTTGGTGTTATTTAATTTGTCAATATTTAAGCTACCATAGGCTATGTCTAAATTTGTGCTTCCGTTTAGTTCATCTAAATTAAAGTTACCGTAAGTGTTTTTTATATTAATTTTATTATTTTTTGGAAGTTTAACGGTGTAATGAATGCTCATGTTTTTTACTTTACTACCACCACGAGAGTTACTAATTTCTGTAATGGCACTTACTTTACTTGCTGAACTTGTAAAGTTTACAGTTATATCGTTAAGTTTATTTTGAACAGCATTTTTATCCTTACCATCTACTTGAATTTCAATATGAATTTCAATAACATTTTTATCCCAAGAACTTAATGTAACATTACCATATTTGTTATTAATTTCTAGTTCGGCATTGCTATTTACATTAAAAGTTTTGTTAATAACTTTATTGCTAACAAATAGTCCATCATTGGCCCATACATTACTCAATAGGAGCAGGGCTATTAAATTATAAAGTGTTTTCATGACTATTATTTTTAAGTTGATTTTTCATTTTAAGTTGATCCATTAATGATTCTAAAACAGTTACTCGTAACTGTAAATTGGTTAATATAGATTGTATTACTTGCGGATTTCCGTTGCTTTCTTTTAGGTCTAATAAAAGTTGTGTATAATTTGTTTCAAGATTTTTTAGCTCGTTTAAAGAAAAGTCAATCATTTCCTTATTCGTGTCATTTTTTAAGGCCTCAACTTCTTTAACTTTTTGATTTACGGTGTAAGTAAAGTAGTCATTGGCTTGACTTAATTCAGTTGAATAACTAGCTAATTCTATAGCTTGAGAAGCTGTTTGATTATTTTGGTTTTGATGAATAAAGAAACCTCCTACCAAAATTAAAGGGAGTATTATGGCTGCTACTTTAAGCCATGTAATATTCTTTTTATTGGCTTTTTTATTTTGTTTAAGCTTTGCTAAAAACCTATCCTCATGTCCTTTAGGTAGTTCAAAGTCTGCTTTAAATAGTTCTTTATTTTCATCAAAAAAATGTTCGAATTTATCTTTCATTTTTTATTAATTTAAAAGTGTTTTTAATTTATTTTTTGCACGGTTTAGCATGGTTCTAGCATTATTATAACTTATGTTTAAAATGTCAGATATTTCTTCATGGTCATAACCTTCTAAGTAGTAAAGCGACAGAATAATTCTGTAATTTTTAGGTAAATCATCCATGGCTTTTTTTACTGTTTCTATTTTTTCATTCAAATCATAGTCATAAACAACATCTTCATCATCTAGTATAGCTAGATTTTCTACCGTTTCGTTTAGGTTAAAAATTTTATCTTTTTTTAAAAAATCTAAACTTTTATTAATTACAATTCGTTTTAACCAAGCTCCAAAAGTTACATTGCCACTAAAGGTGTGCAAGTTTTTAAATGCCGATAAAAAGGCTTCTTGCATTGCATCTTCGGCTTTCATGTCATCATTAATAATATTTCTACTTATTTTATACATAGCCGTAGCATATTGTTTATACAATTGCATTTGAGCTTTTGTATTCCCATTTTTACATGCATTTAGCAAGTCTATTGTAGCGTTAAGTTGTAAAGTTTTCAAAATGATAATGAATCAAATGTCGTAGTAAAGACGTGAGTGTTTTTAAATTGTTACACAAGTTGAATAAAATATGGTGTTTTCCAAAACTTATTCAGATATTTTTAAATTTTTAAATAAGACTTATTTTCCTTGAAAACATAGTAATCAAATCATGTCCATCCCAAATTAAAGAGAAATCTAAACCTGAACCTATTTTAACTATCCTATCACAACCTTTTACTCCATTTTTTATTATTAAAGAGGCAATTGTTTCACTATTAATACCAAAATAAGTAACTGTTTGACAGTCTTTTCTGCAAAAACGTAAAATTTGTTCTAAATGATCAACAAAATATTCCATAAAAAATCCATTTCCACATCGATAATCAAAAACAGCTTTGTTAATGGTTTCCATTTGAACTCGGGTTATTAAATTACTTGACATTATACCTTTTTTACATGGATATTTTAAAGAAAGATCATAAAACGCTGTTAATTTATTAACGGACTGTTCTTCGGTTAACGTATATTTTTTATGTACAATTGATTCTAAATGTTGCCAAAAAATATTTTGTGCTTCGGTTTTATTTTTACCCAACCAAAAAATCATTGATGGAGAACTACATGCGTATTGATTATTTGTATACGAATCATTATAAAAATGATTTGCAATTTGTTTTTTATTTTCTGCCAAAAGATATTGATCAGAGTCAATAACACAAATAGAATATCTATCATCAAAACCTAAATCGACACCGTTTGGCTTAATTAAAAATTCACGAATAGTATTGATTGTTTTTGAACCTCCCCAAATAATTCGTCCATCTGAAAGCGAGGACAACTGTTTTGTTATATAGGAATTGTGCTGATATTGAATTAAACAAATATTGTTCTTTATTGATTGAAACCGATTATTGGTTAATTTATTTATGATGTTTGTTAGAATACCAACTTGACTAAACTCTTTTGAAGATAAACGAACAATGTTAATATTACCCGCCAATAATCCTGCAACTAAGGAATAGGCAAAATTTAAAGGTACGTTTGAGGGAGCAATATGTAATACAACTCCTATTCCTAAACGAAAGTCAAGCGTTTCATATGTTTTTTTTAATTTTAAAATATTATTCCTTCTACACCAAAATGCAAATGTTATTAAATCTGGAAATGATTTATTTTCTGAATTTGCAAGTATTTCTAAATGTAGAGCATGTAAGAAATCAACAACTTCAGATGAAAAAGTTTGTAGCACTTTTATATCAGCAATATTGTCTAATAAATTACTATCTCCACAAAGGAAATGAATATTGTTTTTTTTATGATTCATAGGTATCGCTACAGCCTCTTACATCTGCTTTTTCAATTCGTCCTACTATTTTAAAATATTTACCTCTTGTACCACAAGCACAGTCATCAACTCCATATTGTATTCCTACATCTTCTGTAAGTAAACTATGTCCACAGTACGAATAAGGTAGTAAAGAAAGCACTTGTACTATTCCTGTTTCTCCATTTTGGCAAACTGAAAAATCTTTTGGGTGTCGTATTAAAACATCACTAAAAATACTGGTATGTAAGTACCCTTTACTACATTCTAAATAAAGACTTCCTGTTTGTTCTGCCATGCCATAATAGTCATGTATAGCCGAAAAACCGAAAGCGTTTTTTAATTCTGATTTAAAAGTGTTATTTGAAACAGATTCGTTCATTAGTTTTTTCCAACCACCACCATGAATTAAAAAGGCATTTATTAAATTTATTTTTAGTCCTTTTTTTTTCACTGCCTTATAAAAATAATTCCAAACAATGTAAGTAAACCCAAAAACAAATATTTGCTTGTTTTTATGTTTTTCTAAAAAGGAATGAATGGCATCCGTATCAATATTCATTTGATCGTCAAAAGCAAAGCAACGTTCTGTACCAAATAATGAAAATCCTAAAATTGCAGCACCTCTTGCTGAGAAAGAGTTTCTATCTTTTAAAGAATTTTGGCAATCTAAAATTAGCATAGGTTTTCGCTTAATTCCTGTAAAATCCGAAACAATTTTTATCAATGTTTTTTGTAGTAATGAAGCGGTTAATTTATCTAAATAGATTTTAGAAACTGATTGACCTGATGTTCCTGATGAATACAAAATTTTAAATACCTCTGAAGAATCAATGCTTTTTAAATCATATTTTTTAAAAAGAGATACCGGTAAAAAAGGAATATCTGTAATTGATTTTAAAGGTTTTGTTACTTGAAATTGTATAGAATCTAACATCGTTTTATATTCTATACAATTAGCATAATGATGCTTTGTCAGCTTATTCATTACTTCCAGATATATAGCATCCTTTTCCTTTTTGGTAACAGAAAAGGATTTTATATCGAATATATGATTTAAATCAATCATTTTTAATTTTTAAGCAAATCATACATTATTTTCCCTGATTTGTTTCTTGTAATATTCTCTACTTCAAAAAAAGTAAATCCTCTTTGCGGAAGTTTCGTTAAATTTAGTAGAAACTTTTTTACTTCTTCAAATTGGTTACTTCTTCCTATAAAAATCTGAATTTTTTCTTCTTTGTAGACTGCTGCAAACTCTATATTTTTAAAACTTAATTGAACAGCAGTTTCTAATTCATCTAAATTGATTCGTATTCCATATACTTTAGCGATTCTATTTTTTCGTCCTGTTATATAAAAATACCCATCATTATCAAAATAACCTAAATCTCCCGTTTTTAAAAAACCTTTATGAACATTACCTTTTAGAAGATCCTCTACATCATTTGCATACCCCATACAAACATTATCTCCAAAGTATACTAATTCACCAACTTTATTATGTTGTTTAATAATTGACTGATTTTCATCCCAAACCTCAATTCGACCATTAGGAATAGAGATACCAATACTTCCTATTTTTTCTTTAGATTTTTCGCTAGGTAAATAACTAATTCTTGCAGTTGCTTCTGTTTGTCCATACATCACAAAAAAATCACGATTATGATCAAAACATTTTTGTGAAAAATCATTATGTAATTTTGGAGATAATTTACCTCCAGCTTGTGTAAATACCTTAATAGAAGATAAATTATCTTTTGACAAATCTAGTCTATTTAAAAAATTATAAACAAAAGGAACTCCACTAATAGAAGTTATTTTATAAGTTTCTACTAACTTCCAAAACTCTTTTGTTATAACACTTTTTTCGGTTAAAACAATTGAGCCTCCTGCAAATAAATGAGTGTTTATAATGGAAAGTCCGTAACTATAATACATTGGTAACACTGTTATAGCTCTTTCAGAAGTATTAATATTTAAATAGCTAATAATCGATGATGTATTAGAAATAATATTTTCATAACTTATGCGAACTAGCTTGGTTGTTCCTGTAGAACCTGATGTTGATAGTAATAATACTAAATCTTTATGTAATTTATATACTGCTGTATCTGTAACTTTTAGTAAACAATATTCTTCATAAATCAAAACGGTAGAAAAAGGAAATAAATGGATTTTGTTTTTTGGCAACCATATAAACCTTGGTTTCCATTTACTTATTTGAGCTTCAATATTACTAAAACTCGTTTCATGATCCAACAATATTGGGACGTGATTATTATTTAGGAAACTCAAATACCCAACAACAGACCCCAATGTATTATTGCAAAGACAAATAATTAGAGAACGTTCTAATAGTTTATTATTAATAAAAGCCACATCTTCCGATAGTTGAGAATACGATAAGGTTTTTCCGTCATCTGAAATTAAAGCGGTTTTATGTTTAAATTGATTAAAATTCCAAATCATATTTTTTAAGAATTTCAATCCCTTTTTTAAATGAGCTCAATTCTGTTATATCATCAATTTCAAAAGTAATACCAAACATTTCTTCTATGTTAGATGTTAAAAACAAATGTCCAATAGAATCCCATTCTTCTATTGATTGGTATTCCAAGTCTTCAAAAACAAGATTTTCATTTTCAAAAGACTTTCTAAATGCTTGGATATATTTTTCTTTATTTGTCATTTTTAAGTTCATTTTTATTTGGAGGCGAAAATGTTCTAGCAGGATTACCCATTACTTTTAATCCTGATGAAACATCTCGAATCACTACACTGCCCGCTCCAACATATGCATTATCTTCAATTGTAATATTAGGAATTATTGTACTACCACTCCCAATAAACACTGATTTTCCTATCTTAGTATTTCCTGTAATTAAACAATTTGATGAAATTGTTGAAAAATCATCTACCGACGCATCGTGACCAATAGCAGAAGACTGTATTGTTACAAAATCACCTAATTTACAATTGACAGTAATTCTTGCAAATGGAAATAAAATAAGCCCTTCCCCAATATTATTTTCAGATCCTATTATAGAAGTTGGATGAATAACATTAGTGAAAATGGCTCCTTTAGATTTTAGTTTTTTAACAGTTTTTTCTTTTATTAAGGGGTTGCCTATAGCACAAACAAAAACTTCATTTTTCTTTGGAAACCAATCTTGCACAGTACCAATAATATTATGAGTACATTTTATATTTGCCAACTGATTTATATTGTCATCAATAAACCCTTTGATATTCCAAACATGATTTTTTGCATTACAATCTTTAATCCATTGTAAAAGTTCCCTACCTAGCCCACCTGCACCAATTATTATTAAATCTTTCATTTTCTGAAAACTAATCAGTTCAATAATATTATTTATAAAAACGTATTTTACATGAATTACAGCCTGAAGCAATTGTATCTGTCAGTTCTAATTTGTAACCTAGAGCCTCAGCAATACCTCTATCTCCATCCATAGCAATATCACATAATTTACTACATTGTTCATCCGAAACACCTAGTTTTTGCCAAGCTTTTAATAGTGGACAATAGTTGAATTCTACCTTCAGTTCGTTTTCACTAGCTTCAATTTTATCCATTTCAAAAGTTTTAATGGCTAGACCATTAAAAAAAAGACTTTTAAATTGATTAAATTCATAACTATCACCTAAATTAGATTTAAAAATAGCTCCATGAAAATTCCCCATTCTTTTTATAGCTCTTCGAGTAGCTTCTTCTATACTGTAACCTTCTTTTTCGGCTTCTTCATACATTAAAGCCATCCATGCAGCACGGTGTTCTATTTGAGCACGATTTAAATCAACAATTCCACCTCCTGTCTTTGGAGTATTTTTCAAATTAGACATACTGCTTGGGTATAAAAATAAATAAATAATTATAGATTCCTAATATCAATCTATATGCAAATATACTAAATTTAGTATGAGCAATGAATTTCATTAATGTAATGTACTTAAAAAAACGGATAATCAAAATTGATTCTTAAATAAAAGTGAAAAGAGTAATTTAGCTTTCGTAATGGATATGTTATTCTGTAATTCTCACAAATGATTCTATAATCAATATCTTTAGATAATCCCGATCTTTATCTAAACTCCATGAGCCTTTATTTACAATTAATGTATCTATTTTTGTTCAGTAGTAAAGGTAAATGATCTTATGTAACTTTCTTTTTAAGTATACTAAGTATACGTGAGTTCGATGTAAAATTACTGAAAAAGTATTAATTGTTTGGTATCTACAAAGTTGTTTTTTAAGGAAGGTTTTTTCTCTGCAAAATTGTATGCAATTAAAGCTGAAAATATATTGTTGAAGTAGTTTATTTGAGAACGATTTCTAGGGTGTTCTACCTGAAAAATATTTTTTAATTGGTCAAAAATGGTTTCAATAACGGCTCTTTTTCTAAAGTAAAAACCATAAAACCAACCCAAGGAACATTGCCCTCTTTGAGCTATTTCTTTAAAGGTTTTGTGTTGATGTATTCTTCGTTTATCGCAAACGCAAAGTGGTGTTGAATCAACAAAGCTTACGCCTGTACAGTCAGCCAAACCTTTGGTTTTTAAGTACATCATCATGGGTATAAATGAGGTAGATTTTAGCTCAACCATTCTGTTATAACTCACCAAATTTGGAAAATCTTTATTCAAAAATTTACAAACATATTCAAGATAAAAAGTTTTAAAATTTCGGTATCCCGAAACCTGAAAAAGTACTTGAATTGTAATGATTTCTGAAAGTGATAAGTTACATTTTCGGATGCGTTTTTTACCATTAGAAATTAGTTGATTTTCCCAATTTGGAACAAAATCGTTGCAAAAATCATCAATAGAACAAAAAATAGTTGTAATTTTATCGTTAGAATACATAAACAAAAGTTTAGTAATTGTTTAATTTTCAGCAACTTAAATGTACTAAATTTAACCTAGATTGCTATTAATAATAACTAATTAAAATCAATTATGAACAAAAATTTATTTTACATGATCTTGGCTATGCTCCCTTTAGTAGGTTTTGGTCAAATTATACAACAAGACTTTGAGTCTGGAATCTTCCCTCCAGAAGGCTGGCTTAGAGCTAGCACCAATGCCAATAAAACATGGTCATTATATAGTGACGCTCCAATAACAGGAACTTATTCTGCAAATGTAGACTACGACGAGGAATTAGGTGAACAAAATGAAAGGTTAATGACCTCTTCTATGGATTTTACAGGTTTAACAAATGTTGAATTAAACTTTAAAGTTAGTCTAAGTTACGATTGGTCAATTACTCCAAACGATAATTATGATTTTAGTGTCGAGGCGTCAACTGATGGTGGAACAACTTGGACTTCTATTTGGACTGAAGACGACCTAGGTGTTTTTAATAACTTTGAAACTAATAATGTTATAGTTGACCTATCAACTTATGATGGCGAGTCAAATGTAAAGCTTGCCTTTGTCTATAAAGGGACTAATGGAAAAGCTGTTTATTTAGATGATATTATTGTAAGAGACGTATATATCGAACCTATTTTCCCAGCCCCTTATTGCGGACCAATAGCTTTTTTCCTTGCTGTACAACCTATTACACGTGTAGTATTTGCTGATATAGATAATTCATCAGACACAGCTGCAAACGGCTCTCCTGCACACGAAGACTTTACCAGTATTATAGGTAATGTAGAACATGGGCAAACCATTGATGTTAAACTAGAAGGTAATACTAGTGGTAACAACGATCATTACTTCACAGTATTCATTGACTGGAATCAAGATAATGCATTTGATGAAACTACTGAAAGATATGAAATAGGAGCAATTGTAGATTCTAACGGAACAGATGGACAACAAGCTACAAGTACAATTGATGTTCCTACTGACGCCGTAGTAGGTAAAACTAGAATGAGAGTAACTAAAAGCTCCACATCTCCAGTTAGTGATTCTTGCAGCGGTTCATTATATGGTCAAGCAGAAGACTATACCGTAAATGTTACAGCTAGTACTACAGGCGGTGGTGATGATTGTGAACAAGGTGCAGCCTCTAACTTATATGAAGATGCTTTTAACTTTGCTCATGGTTACAATCGTTGTGCTATTGACATTGACGTTGATCCTAATACTAATTTCACCATCAATTCAATCGAATTAAATGTCCAAAGTATAGCCACTAATTTTGATATTATCTTCTACGAAGATAATGCTGGACTTCCTGGCAATGAAATTGCTACCTTTACGGCTGTAACACAAGATGATGGTGTTATTCTCACTAACTATATGGATTTAGACTTTTATCGTTATACTTTAACTCTTACATCTCCCACTCTTCAAGGTGGTGACTTTGGTACTAAATATTGGATGGAAGTTAAAACAGATGCATATACATGGGAAGCTACAAGTGCTAGTGTTTTAGGTGAAAGATCAGCTATAAAGAGTAATTCTACCGGTAACGAATGGGTTTATAATGATCGATTTGAACAAGTTTATGACCTATACGGTACTTGCGAAGCTAGTAATACTAGTAGTACTTTCCCTTCCCCTTATTGCGGGCCAATAGATTTTTCCTCTAAGGTAGAACCTATTACACGAGTGGTCTTTGCTGATATTGATAATTCATCAGACGCAACTATAGATGGGTCTCCTGCACACGAAGACTTTACTAATATAATTGGTAATGTAGAACAAGGACAAACCATTGATGTAGCCTTAGAAGGTAATACTGCTGGTGACTACCCTAATTTCTTCACAGTATTCATTGACTGGAATCAAGACGAACTATTTGATGAAACTACTGAAAGATATAATATAGATGTAATTATAAACTCTAACGGAACTGACGGACAGCAAGCTACAAAAACAATTAGCGTTCCAACTGACGCTTTAGTAGGCGAAACTAGAATGAGAGTAATTAAAATTTTTGATGTGCCGGCTAGCGATTCTTGTAGCGATTCGTTATTTGGCCAAGCAGAGGATTACACCGTGAATGTTTCTGCTATGGTTATGAATGTATCTGACTTAGACAATACACAAATAACCTTCTACCCTACCCCTGTTAAAGACATATTAAACATTTCATTCAAAAATGAAATAGCTAATATTGCTATATACAACATGGCTGGACAACAGGTTATGGCTGCTAAATTAAATGCTAGTAACGGACAAGTCAACATGGCTTCTTTACCTTCTGGTGTTTATGTTGTTAGAGCTCTAGTAGACGATAACGTTAAAACTTTTAAGGTTATTAAGAAATAAATATTCTTAAATAATAATTATGTAAAGCCTCAACAATTAGTGTTGAGGCTTTTTTTATTAGATAAATTCCTTTTAGTTATACACTAATATATACATCCGTATTGTAATTTAACCCTACATCATTTGCAAGAAGAATTGCTTAATTTTAAAGCTACTGGGGCTAATTAACACAAAAAGAATTTTGGTTAACTAAATAATTTAAAAAAAACAAAAAAACAACCCGTTATAAGGTTGTTTTTTTTTTTGATGTAAGGTGATCGCGAAAGGATTCGAACCTTTGACCGTCTGCTTAGAAGGCAGATGCTCTATCCAGCTGAGCTACGCGACCTTATAAAAAAATCTCAAAACCTACGTTCAAAACTTAAAATAATTTAAGAATGAATGTTGAAATTTTGAGATTTTAAAAAATAGTCGGGGTGGCAGGATTCGAACCTGCGACCTCCTGCTCCCAAAGCAGGCGCGATGACCGGGCTACGCTACACCCCCGAACTGTATTTCAAAATTTCTATTGCGGAGAGACAGGGACTCGAACCCTGGCGACGGTTACCCGTCGACAGATTAGCAATCTGCTCCGTTACCACTCCGGCACCTCTCCTAAACGTTGTACCCTTTAATACAAAAGCGGATGCAAAACTAACACTAACTATTTGTTTATGCAAAAATTTCTTCAAAAAAATAATAAATTTAAGCTATATTCTTTTTAACTATCTTTGTGCCATTATTTTAAAAAATTAATTATAGTGAGGAGTTACGCCTATTTAATGATTATTTTAACTGTTTTTATTTTTTCTTGTGCTTCACGAATAGAACCACAAGCTATAAATAAATCACAAACTAATGCTACTACTATTAAGAGTAACACTAATAAAATAGAAGTTGCTAAAAAAGAGGTTAAACTAGATAATGTTAAACACGCCAAATTAAAAAACTTTAAAGTTTCGGGAGATCATTTTCCTGCCTATGGACAAGATGAGAGAGTCCGTTTTTTAATTTTACACTATACCGCTATGGAAAACGAACCTTCTATTAGAGTGCTAACACAAAAAGAAGTAAGTTCACATTACTTAGTACCTAACAGTAATAGCGACTCTATCTATTTATTTGTAGATGAAGACAAACGATCATGGCATGCTGGTAAAAAGTTATTGGAAAGGAATTAATAATCTAAACTTTTCATCTATTGGAATTGAAATTGTAAACTTAGGTTATACTACTCAAGAAAAATTAACAGGAAACCCAGATGACGCTCTAACAGCCAGAGTATTTTATGATTTTACTGATTTACAAATTAAAAAAGTAGCAGAACTTTCTAAAAATATTATAGAACGTTATAACATTGCTCCAGAAAATGTATTAGGTCATTCCGACATTGCTCCACAGCGTAAACATGATCCAGGTCCAAAATTCCCATGGAAAAAATTATACAATGACTACGGGATAGGTGCATGGTATAATGAATACGATAAAAACAACTTTATGTCCTTATTTCCATATGCTGAAAGAGAATCTTACGCTTTTATAACGTCAGTTCAAAAAGAATTTGAAAAATATGGTTATGAAGTAGAGGTTACAGGTACTTGGGACGAACAAACTAAAAAACTAATTACCGTTTTTCAATATCATTTTAGACCCGACAGGTACGATGGCTATCTTGATGCCGAAACTTGGGCCATACTAAAAGCATTGAATCAAAAATACCGTTCATAAAATGAAAAAATATTTTTTATTATTGGGATTGATTATTTTCTCCTTACTATCTGCTCAATCTAACTTTACCAAAGAAGAAATAGCCCTTATAAAAAAAGGAGGAGAGGAGGAGATGATGAAAGTAATAAGCACTGAGGTTGAGTCCGAAAATATTATTTTAACCACGGTTTCAGATGAAATAAACCCATCTAACGAATACATAAAACAACTATCTAAAAGAATGTTTTTAGCCATGCGTGATCCCAATAATCCAGGTATTGGAATTGCTGCACCCCAAGTAGGTATAAACAAAAAATTAATTTGGGTACACGGTTCGACAAACAAAAACTCACCCTTTGAATTCTATATAAACCCAACCATTATTTGGCAGTCAGACTTATTGCAAAAAGGGCCAGAAGGCTGCTTGTCTATTCCTAATTTTGGAGCGAATATTTATAGAAATTATGCCATTCAAATAAGTTACTATACTTTAGAAGGAGAGTTTATAAAAGAAAATATAGAAGGTTTTACAGCTGTTGTTTTTCAGCATGAGATTGATCATCTAAAGGGCGTATTAATAACCCAAAGAGCTAAAGAACAAGAAAATTTAGAAGTAGAACCATCCAATTCAAAGTTAAATTTATATTATATAAAATAAAAAACTAAATCTTTTAGGGTAATAACTGTATTTTTATATTACTAAAACTTTATGTGATGAAAAACAAACTACTCCTATTATTCACGGTTACTTTTTTTATAACAACTCAAGCACAAATTATAAAATATGATTCTGTACACCGTAACACAAACCAAGATATTCTCCCTTATTATAACTTCGGAAAAGGAGTAGGAATAACTTCGCCAGACAGCATTTTTCAACTTAACATTAGATTTAGAATGCAAAATAGAATTACCTATGCTGATTATGAAGGAGAAGATGAAAGACTAAATGGTGAAATTAAAAGATTAAGACTTCGGTTAGATGGTTATGTTGGGAATCCAAAATTCTTATATACCATTCAACTCTCCTTTTCGCCAGGTGATGTTGGTGAAATACACGAAGGTGATAACATAAATATAATACGAGACGCCGTATTGGCATATAAACCAAATAAAAACTGGATGTTTAGCCTTGGCCAAACCAAATTACCGGGAAATAGACAACGTTTAAACTCATCTGGAGCTTTACAACTAACAGACCGCTCAATAAACAATGCTAAATTTACAATTGATAGAGATTTTGGTATTCAAGTACATAATCTTAATGAATATAAAAACAAATTCTCCTACAATTTACGTGGAGCAGTATCTATGGGCGATGGTAGAAATTACACCAAACAAAAAGACACCGGCGTAGCTTTAACAGGAAAAGTAGAGGTTTATCCTTTTGGAGTTTTTAATAGAGGTGTATTTTTTGAAGGAGATTTAAAACGAGAAACCGACCCCAAGCTAATGCTTTCAGCAGCATTTCAACAAAATAATGACGCCTTGCGTGAAAGAGGACAATTAGGATCCGATTTATTTGAACCTAGAACCCTTAAATCTACTTTTGTAGACATGATGTTTAAATACAACGGATGGTCTCTCATGTCGGCTTATATGAACAGAGTAACCAATAATCCAATTACTAGAAATCCAAACGACCCGAATGATTTACGTTATGTTTTTGCTGGAGAAGGATTTGATGTACAGGGTAGTTATTTATTTAATAATGACTTTGAGTTAATAGGTAGATTTACCAATCAGTGGGTAGATAAAGAAATTAGACCTTATGAACCGAATACCCAACAATGGAGCATAGGTTTAACCAAATACATTTGGGAACATGCCTTTAAAATACAATCTGAATTTACTTATGAAACAAAAGACTTTTTTAACTCAGCAAAAAAGAACAATTGGTATGTTAGGTTCCAAATAGAAATAGGAATTTAATTAAATAATTTACCTACTAGCCTAAATGGCCAAGCGATTGTGTGTAATATTTTTCCTGTAAATGTTTTAGGTTTCATAATAGGCATTAACCCCATTAGCATCATAGAATGAGGGTAATGTATTTGATTAACTTCATTTTTATTAGCCAAAAATTCTATGGGAGATTCGTAATAATCACTAACAATTAAAGTCCAATCAGTATTGTTATTGGGTAGATTGATTTCAAAATTACCATCAAAATCAGTAAAAACAACTTCATTATAGTCTTTTAAAGCAACAACTACATCAGGTATAGGGAAACCATCACTATCAATCACAGTACCTTTTAAGATTTGAGTGTTTAAACTTATACTATCTACTATTGAGGTGTTTTGGTGTTGCTCGGTAACTATTGGCTCTTTTACTTGAGCCAAGTTTGTACTTTGAGTACCTAATATAAGAAGAGCAGCTGCCGAAAATTTAGTCCATTTGGGTAGATGAAATTGTTCTTTTTGCTGTAAAATTTTATTGATTCTATGGAGTTGGTTTTTGGTTAATCTACCACATGAATTTTTTGTGCTTACCCATTCAATAACTTGTTCATCGTTCATTTGGGTAAAGTCGATTACCGTCTTTTGACAATTATTGCAGAATCTACCTTTTTCGTTAGGTAGCATAGTTGTCCAATTTTCATGACAAGGTTGTGGAATGCTAATTTTCATACCATAAATTTAATAAAAATATATGAATAGAAAGTAGGTGACTGATAGATTGTAATTAAAGGTGTTTGGGCGAAATGTTTTTTGTAGTTAAGTTATCTTTCATATCGCCATTTAAACAATTTATAACCTAAGAAGGTAGGTAAATTTTGCAGAAAATTATCTTTTTTTTGTTTTATTGAAAATTGAGATGAAAAATAATCTAACCATGATAAAGAAGGTAGTTTTTTTAATCTACTGTAATTTTTTTTCCAATACGAAACATCGTCTCTCATAGATTTCCATTGCATCATTAAGGTTATATTTCTAAAACCAATTAATTTTTTTATAATTAGCTTTTTACGTTTATTGCTATTACAGTTGTAATAAGCCTCGGAAAAATGTTCAGCAATGGTTTGGTGATTTTCAAAGTTGATTTTCTTTTTATTGAAAATGGTAGATGCTTGATGTAGATAATAAATATAGGTAACGTCTTTTAAAAAACTTATTGAATTTAATTTTAATGCACAATGAAATGCCCACAACTCGTCTTGTGAGAATAAGTCTTTTACAAAAGCCAAATGATTGTCTAAAATAAAATTACGTTTGTATAGTTTGTTGGGCCCAATTATAGGCCACATTCCTTTTACAAATTCTTCAAAAATAGCTTCATTACCAATTATTTTTTGTTGATTACTCTTAATAGGAAAAAGCATTTTTTCTTGTTGTTCATTAGAATCGAAGCACATGGTTTCGCCAACAACAATATCTGGATCATCAATAGTTGCTATTGTAACTAATTTTTCAATACAATCGGGTGTAATAAAGTCATCACTATCTAGCATGTAAATATACTTTCCAGTAGATTCTTCTATGCCTTTATTTCGGGTTATAGAAAGTCCGCTGTTTATCTTATTATCGAATAATTTAATACTAATATTGTCAGGTTTATTCTTTAAAAATTCTAGAGCTATGTCCATACTTCGGTCAGACGATTGATCGTTCACCAATATTAGCTCTATGTTTTTGTAAGTTTGATTAAAGACAGAATCTAAACAACGTTTCAATGTATTTTTCTACATTATAAACGGGTATGTTAATAGAGACTAAAGGTTTTTCCATAAGTTTAAATTTTAAAAAATAGTCTATACCAGTCTATAAAATGGTTTATACCTTCTTGAATACTTGTACTAGGCTTGTAATTTAAGTCCTCTATTAAATCACTTACATTTGCATAAGTACTTGGTACATCGCCTGGTTGAATGGGTAATAAGTTTTTCTTTGCTTTTATACCTAGCTTATTTTCAATGGCTTCTACAAAATCCATTAATTTTATAGGATTGTTATTACCTATGTTGTAAATTTTATAGGGAGCTGATGAGGTGGAAGGTTCAGCAAATTTAGCATTCCAATTAGGATTTTCTTTTGGTGGATTGTCATTTACTCTAATAACGCCTTCTACAATGTCATCAATATAAGTGAAATCACGTTGCATGTTACCAAAGTTAAATACGTCTATTGGCTTGTTTTCGAGCATGGCTTTAGTAAATAGAAATAGTGCCATATCGGGTCTACCCCATGGGCCATAAACGGTAAAGAATCGTAATCCTGTAGTAGGTATTTTAAATAAATGACTGTAAGTATGTGCCATTAATTCGTTACTTTTTTTACTAGCAGCGTATAAACTTACAGGGTGGTCAACATTGTGTGAAGTAGAGAATGGTTGTTCTTCGTTTAAACCATATACACTCGAACTACTGGCGTAGGTTAAGTGTTTTATATTATGATGACGACAAGCCTCCAGTATGTTTATAAAACCAACAATATTTGAGTCTATATAGGCTTGGGGGTTGGTTAATGAATAACGAACGCCAGCTTGTGCAGCTAAGTTTATTACTTGGTCAAACTGTTGTTCAGTAAATAATTTATTTAGCTTATCCTTATCTTCTAAATTAAGTTGAATGAATTGATATTTAGGGTAAAGTTCGCTTTTTATTAATTGATTATACTGTATATTTTGTTGATTAATACCAGTTTTCTCCAATCGACCATATTTTACACGAACATCGTAGTAATCATTTATAGAATCTAGTCCAATAACTTCATCACCGCGTTCTATGAGTTTGTTAGCTAAATGAAAAACCAATAAAACCAGCGGTACCTGTTACTAAAATTTTCATATATCTAATTTTTTTATGATTATGCCAGTATACTTCCCATCAAACTCAATAATAATGGGGGGGAGGTTGTTTTGCATACAATAATCCATAAAAGCTGAATTATCTGCAATATCATCACTCATAAAAATACCACCTTTTTTAATTTTATCCCATAAAATGGGATAAGCCCACATATGTCCATTGTACGATTTATCACTATCATAATGTACGAAATCAAATGATGTTTGTTCTTTAAAAATTTTAGGTAGAGATTCTTTATCAGCGAATCTAAAAAGTTTCCAAAATTTATGTAAGTTCTTAGGAACTACAATACCAACAAACTGGTCATTATTTTTTGACATATATGGCATATCGGAGCTGAATAGAGTTCCGCTTCTTTGCTCTAAAGAAAGTAATGCTGCTAGTGAAGACCAACCATAGGCAAAACCTGTTTCTAGAGCATTTTGAGCTTGTGTAAATTGACAT
>JASJYW010000026.1:21832099-21861079 GCA_030386875.1 Morinoia aosen
TACTTATAAGTATATATAGTATACCGTGTGCAAGTGTTGTTTTGGCAACAGTTATATATTTATTTATACCCGTCCGTTTTGGATGGTTTCTGGCCGTTTTGGCCGTTTTTCAAGGTTTTATACCCGTTTTTTTTCGATTTTCTTATTTTTACCATATTTCTAACCACTTTTCTCGGCTCATGCTTATTTATAACACCACCGCGCCCCGGTCGTCAACAGGTTTTTTCACCCTATACGCATATTTTTTATTTATAACAGTTGGATTTTACTTGCCTCTTCGTAACGTTTTGGTATAAATAGTATTATAGCACTATCGCACTAACCTCCCAGAGGAGCCAACGCATGACCACCTTCAATTATGTTGTGGACCAGACCGAAAAACACCGCTTCAAGCCCGGCGACAAAGTGGTTTATACGAACGATTTTGGGGTCTGCTGGGGCGTCAAAACCATCCTCCATTGCGCCCTATTCCCCACCACCCATCACGACGATGGGCCGCAAGAGCCGCGTTATCACTACGCAGGCACAGACACCCCTTGGTTCCCTGTGGCTGAAAAAAACCTGACCCCGGCCACGGCAGAAGATCTCGCCCACCACGAAGCGGTTGACGACGCCTACTTCCAGCGCAAGCACGGCTTCAAGCCGACACTCGAACAGTTGGGGGGCTGCGCATGAGCCGCCTTCTCAAAAAAGCGATCCCATCCAGATCACCTTCGCAACCGCGCAGGACGCACTTTCATACAAGGCAAACAACGGCGGATGGGTCTTCGTCGCAGACCAATGCTCGAACGGCTTCTGGTTCGCCGCCGAATACTTCACCGCCAGCACAGCCATGACGCATCCCGTTCTTCGCGGGAAGAGCGGCAAGCTCGTGTGAAACACCTGAAAGGAAACACCATGACCACCATCAAACTCGACACCCGTGAACTCGCTGCTGTTCTGGCTGGGCTTCGCCTTGTGCAACGCGAGCTTCCTCGCAGCGAATATCTGCCTCAAGGCGTTCATGACATCTTCGACGATGGCGGGACCATCGACCCGCTGAGCGAAGACGAGATCGACACGCTCTGCGAGACAATCAACCTTTACCCCGCAGACTTTTCTTATCAGGAGTCAGACCCCTACGGCGGAGAGAACATCGTCACCTACTCCCCGGCGCAACACAAGCTGGCTGCGATCCGCGCACGGATCACCGGCGTTTGGGATCACCCCGCACTGGTTCACTTCGGCCCGATGACTGGCAACACCAACGCCGACATCCTCTGCATTCTCCACTCTTGAGCAGGTAACGGCATGAGCATCACCCGCGACACCGCCACGATTGGCATGAAATGCTCGGCCCCTTCGGGGCTGGGCGGCTCTTTCTCGGTCAAGATCATCGAGATCGGCGAGACCTATGCCTTGGTCAAGAACTCCGGCAACCACGACGATTGGGACGAAATGCCTCCCTACCGCGTCACCTTCGACAAACTCCGCCTTCGCTGACTGAAAGGAACTGACATGGCCGACTATCACGCAAGCATCCGCTCGAACTATTTCCACGTCAAAGCCATCGACGAATTTGAATCGTGGTTCTCCGACCTTGCCGATGGAGAAATCATCACCTTCTCCGACGCGACCCATGGCACTGTTGGCTTCCTCGGGTATTGCTCCGTCCCGTCCTATGACGACGATGGCGAAGAGATCGACTTCTTCAGTCAACTCGCCTCCCACCTTTCCCCCGGCGAGATCGCAATCATCTTTGAAATCGGCTCCGAGAAGTTGCGCTACCTCGTGGGCCGAGCGACAGCCGTCAGCCACACCGGCGAAACGACGGAAATCGACCTCAACAACATCTACGCCCAAGCCCAGGACGAATTCCTTGGCAGCAACCCGATTCAAGAGGCTTGGTAATGCCTCATCCGCTCTACAACCACGCCTACACAATCGCCTTCGAGGTTTCAGGTTCCACAGACCGAGACGGCGATGATGTAACAGCCGAGCAGCTTCGCAAGGCTCTATTACGGCGCATAGCCATGATCCCAGATAATGAACTCATCGAGGCTTGCGGAGCGCCATACGACACGATGGAGGAAGGAAAATAGGGGGCTTCGGCCCCCTATTCTTCTTCTGCACTTCCACCAAATTCCCTTAAAATTTTTAACGTTTTCGTATAAATCCTCTTGCTTCTCATTTAACGGTTTCGTATAAATATGGAGACATGGCGAACCGGAGATTACTATGACACAAAACATTCTTAGCGCCGCGCCGCACGAACTTGCTGCAATCCTGTCTGGCCTGCGGATGCTGCAATCTGAAATGAACGCTGACGGCGAACAATTCTTGGCTGGCGACACGCTCACAGATGGCGGCACGGTGAAGCCAATCTCCCCGGAAGAGATCGACACTCTTTGTGAAAACCTCAGCGCGAACCTTCCCCGTTTCTTCATCGTGGAACACCTCAGCTTCCTGCGCAACCTCATAACCTCCGGCAAAATAACCTCCGAAACTCTCCTCTTCTGGAACTCCAACGATGGCTGGGGCGATCTTCGCAGCGCCACAGCCTACACGATCCGCGATATGCTCGGGATGCGCCTTCCGATGGGAGCCAACACCCGCTGGGTCAACGTCGATGATCTGGCAAGCAGCACTTATCGCGGTATCTTCCAAACCCGCGCGGACCTGATGGGCCTTCCTGCATTCGTCTGGTTGACCGACGACTCTTCCGGCAATCCTTGCGTTTGGCAAAACCACTATGCCTGCGACGATTGCGGAACCGCGTGGACCGATCACTGGTCATGCCAGTGTGACGATGAATGCCCTGAATGCAATCATGCTCTTTCCCCGGAATCTTCGGCTTGGGTCGGCCCCAAAGAGCGCCATTGGATCGAGCTTTGGGAGGCACTTCCCGAAGCGTGACCACCATACCGGCAGGGTGATGACACCCTGCCAGCACCCTCTCGATTCCAAAGTGCCATCGACGCGCTGGGCGCTCTCGACGAAACTATCGACCAACTCAACACCGCAAGCGAATAAGGAGACATCTCATGGGCGACCGGACCACCTGCAACCTCTATCTCTATGGCGATCTCAAACAGGTTTCGTCCCAACACCTCGACGAGCTGATCCAAGCGATCACCGACGCTGGCCCCGAAACTTACGGCGAAGGCTCCGCCGCCGAAAAACTCGCCGCTGCCAATGGGCATTTCTGGTTCTATGAGGTGAACTACGGTGAGATGGACAGCGAGCTTGAAGAGGCAATCACCAACGCTGGGCTTTCCTATGTCTGGGCATGGGATGCGGGTGGCGGCTATCCGAGTGGTATGAAACTCGTGAACGCACAGACCGAGGAAACCGCCGAGTTTTCCACCTGCGACAGCGAAATCTGCCTCGGCATGTCCGAACTGACACCCGAGAAGATCGCCGAGGCGCGGCGCTGGCACGATTGGCACGGCACATCGGACCTTGCGGCGTAATGCAGCACATAGCAGCGGGGCTTCGGCCCCGCGAATTTTTATAACGGTTTGGTATATTTTTTACTTGCATCACGAATAACGGTTTCGTATAAATATGCCATCAACTGATGAGGGCATCATGAAACTCGGAACTGAAACTGGCAGCTTCACCAATCACATCTACAGCCGCGCTACGAAAGGCCAACCGGAACCCGAAGTCGGAATGGGCTGCACCCTCCTGCAATGGAGCGACCGGCAAGCCGCGACGATCATCGCAATCGAGAACGGGATCCTGACCGTCCAAGAAGATCATGCCAAGCGCATCGACCAGAACGGGATGAGCGAAGATCAGGATTACGAATATGCTCCGAACCCTGACGGGGCGACCTACCACTTTCGCTTTGGGAAGTCCGAGAAGTGGGAACTGGTCCACCAGAACGAGCGCACCGGGCGCTGGAACAAATCCGAGAGCGGCGCTGGGCTGCTGATCGGCCAGCGCAGGCAGTATCACGATTTCAGCTTCTGATCGGGCGGCGGGGCATCCGCCCCGCTCTCACCCTCACACGAAGGGCGGCACATGACCAGACAGACGGAACCCACAGCAACAAAAGCGCAGGCACTTCGAGTTGCGCAAAAATTCGGGATGGTGGCCGACCAATTCGAGCAACAAGAGCGTGAAGCCCGAGACTTCTTCTCGCTCTTCTCAGAAGCTCTCCCGTTCAACGTGGAGATCGAAGAAGAGGAGCTGGCAGGCTGATGAGAAAGCACAAATTTTCGTTGACATCGCGGTGCTGTCGTGGGATGAATAGGGAAATCGCTCCAGCGAGAGATTTTCCGAGGCCTTGGGATTGCCGTCCTGGGGCCTCAACCTTTTTCAGACCATGACTTTATGCGTTGCTGACTACGTCATGGAAGATTCTCCTTTTCGTTTGGATAGCGCTCCGGCCAGATGCTGGCTGGTGAAACGCCAAGCTTGCGGGCGATGGCCTCTTGCACACGCGCGGAGACTGCCCGGCGATTGCTGACGGCAAGCACAGTAGAGTGCGAGATCCCCAGTTCGCGGGCGATCTCGTTGAACGAGCTGCCAGCGCGCTGAAGCGCAAATTTTGTCTCCAAGTGCATATCTCTGTTCGTGCGCAAAAGAAGGCCTCTAATCGTGATTCGCCTCATGCTATCCGTGCAAATGCACCTGACTCAAGAATAATCTACTGTAAGTAATTGATTTAAAACATATCCCTTGCGGAGAGGGGGGTATATTTCGACATACGAAGCCCGTATCCGGGGTGGGCTGCAACTTCGTAACGCATTCGCAAAAAAGGAGAAGTCAGTGGAGTTAGTATAAATGCAAATATACCTACTTGCCTATTTCTGCGCCTCAGTGGATTTTGAACGCATTATCTTTTTCGTCCGTTTCATAATGTTCACGCCATGGCGCATCGATCCGCTCGCCGCTGTCCGACAAAGATGGTCGATCCTATACCGACACGATCATCGAGAAACTGAAGCAGATCAGCCTTCGCCTGCTGCGTCATCGGCGTGACGCCAAAGTCATCCAGAATGATCAGCGTATATTTGGCCAGGATTGCTCCCGCGCGGCTTTTGCGTCCGGCTTGACTTTCAGGGGTAGTTTGTGGAGAGTGTTGGAAAGGGTAGACACCTTACGAGACACTCTCGGGAAACCGTCAATGCGCGCCAACGCATTCGACGGTTTTCTTTTATCTATTGGTCATCATCACCTCCGTAAATTTCCGGCCAAAGCTGCGCGGGAGTGGTATCTAGGGCATTCGCACTTGCTGCTTCACATCATGGCCGCTTGTCAGTTTACGCTACAGCGTATTTTGTCCACATTTGCGCTGTAGCGTAAACACCCATTCTTCATGGCCTCAAAGGCTCGGCCCAGCGCTCAATGATTGCTGCGGTTTCGGCGCGGTATCCCATTCCATAGGCTTCTGCTGGATAATCAGCTTGGTGTGCGGCATGGTCTTATGGATCGCCGACCGAAATCCTTCCGCCCACTTCCCAGCTTCTTGCGTCAGCTCGAACGCAGAGGAGTTGGGATTTTGATGCAGATAGAGTGCATGGATGCGCTCTGCGACAGACCCGGCCTTATCCTTGTAGAGAAAAACCGCCACATGAGGAGCCAGATCTCCCTTCGCGCCTTCCCTGCCGGAAGGCTCAATTGACAGCATCCAATCCGGCTCTTTGATCGGGGGGACGTTCAGCAACCGCGCCACCGTAACCGCCCGGAAATCCTCTGCCGCCTCGATCGCGGCATCGAGGCTCGGCAAATCGTCAACCCGGTGGATCATCTTGCTGGCGAACTCGGGCATCGAGCGCACCGTGTCCGGCGTCACATAGAGCGACCACGCCCCATCATCTTTCTCTACGGTAAACCGCAGATTCAGACTGACCGCCTCTTCGCAGTCGTCAAGATACCCCTTACCCCAGCCGTGCACGTCCTCGGTTCGCACATGGCGAAAGTCGAGACTGTCGAGCGCCGATCTTACGGCTGAGACAGTGGAATAGGCTGGCAGCGGGTTGATCGCCACCGCCGCTTTCTTCGTCGGGTCCACCCGCTCCAGTTCTCGGTCACGCATCTGATCGAGGATCAGATGAATATGGTCGAGATCCCGCTCGGTCGCTGGCTCCATGCCAGCGCCGCCCAGCGCTTCGACTGCCTCCCGCGCAGCCTCCAGTTCTGCGAGCCACCGCTGACCCGCTGCGCGATCGCGCTCTTCCTCAATGCTCATTCCACCATCTTCCTCTGCCAAGTTGTTCCTCGCCTGTTCTTCGATCTCGAAGCTGCGCGAGCAAATAGCTGCCCTATCGTAACCCCATCGTCGGTATTCCGCGATGATCCTGTCGATCTCGTCGGAGAGCCGCTTATCCATGCCCCCGGCGTCGTTCTCTTGCGGCGATGTCATAGCGCCCCCGCTCCCTTCCTTGGTGTTCCCGCTCAAGTCTCTGGGAAACCGCAAATCCGAAGTCCGTAAGCACACATGCCTCATAGACCTCGATCATCCGCACCAGACCTCGCCGCTCGTTGAGACGTGCGCACTTCATCATCCCATCCCCAAAGATGTAGAGCGGCTTCCGCTCTGTTTTGCATCGAACCTGCTTCATGAGTTTCTTCGATCCGCGCGTCTGCGCGATCTTCGCGGCGAACACAGTGACGATTTGACAGTCCGATGACGCACAGATGCTCATTCGGCTGCGGCGACACCCGCCGCCGCCTCTATCCGCAAAATGTCCTCATGTGAAAGCGGCCGCCCCTTCTTCCGCATACCGGCAAAAAGGATCGTGACATCACCATCTTCATGACGCTCCGCAATCACCCCTCCGATGATCCGCCCCAACAGCGGGCTTATGATCCGGGCAGTCGTTGGCTTGTGGTCAGCAGGCTGCTTGTCCATGATTATCATCCGTTCCAATTTCCAGTGTTATCCGAGGGCGAAGGCGCGTTCCTGCGCGAGCAAAGAAACGACTTTGGTCAGCCCCATCGAGACGGGCGCGGACGATCCGAACTCCCGTCCGTTCCTGAAGCCATTGGACCCCCGCCTTGTGCGGCAGATCTTCGTCCGGGGACGCAATACGGCCTTCAGGGAAGATCGCCACGCTCCTCCCTGCCTCCAGAGCCCTCTGAAGCTGTCGCAGGGCGAATGGATGGTCAGAGTTGAGAGGAACCACCCAGCCAAGCCCAAGACGCTCCAGAAGGCGCAATCCGTGGCTCGTGAATGCGTTCTCGACCGAATGCTTTGGTGTTACCGGAAACACCATCTTGGTCGGACACGCGAAAGCAAGGATCAGACCATCGAGAAGGGACTGATGATTGCATGTGACGATCACCGGCTCCCCTGACACCAGCGCCTCGATGTCAGCGAAGCGCACCTTCACCCGCAGAAGTGCCAAAATGGCCCTGCGCCATCGCGCGATATGAAGTCTCGAAGATTGCATAGATACCTCTCAATATTCTCACCCGAAATCTATCTAAAAACATTTCAATAATCTATAACCTTGTTGCCGCGAACGAAAAGACCCCGCACAAGGCAGGGTCTTCACGGGAATGCGGATACTGACGGTTAGAGGCTTGGACCCGACGAAGGTGTTGGGCGTTTCTGAGGCACGGGCTGCGCTTCCCCAAGCCAGCTCTGCATCGCGTCCCGAGCCTCCTCAAAGGAAAGTCGAACCGTTGCGGCCTCATGGAGCCGCACTGTCGTATAATCGTTCTTCAAGACATCGCTCGACAGGCGCGACTTGAGAGCATTTCCACGACCAGCTCCAATCTCCCGCAGCTCGTCATCCTCAAGAAGCTCCGGGCGCAGCGCGGTGATCGTCGCAAAATCAAAAAGGTCACGTCCGGTAAAATGCGCCGCGCGGTAGTGTATCTTCTGGGCCAGAATTTCCCGATCAGACATCACTTGAAGAGGCCCATGTCCTGCCACGTCCATCTTCTCAGGCTTGAAATCAATGACGGGTGCCGCGATCAGGTAGTCGATCTCACCCACGCCTTCCACGAAGCACCGCAAGTGGTTTGCCTGCTCACGATACCCATCGACCTCGGAAGCAATGCCGTCATTCAGACGAGGGGACAGATAGCTGAGCAACTGCGGGTCATTGAGAAACAGGTCCACATCCCAACTGAGCCGGTGCTGATGGCGAAGCATCAACACCGTTCCGCCGCCCCATGTCCAGTCGGATCGGCTCATGCCGATGCTTTCCATATGCCGTCTGGCAAGCGTCAGAAGCTCGTTCCAGCGTGGCTCAGCATCCCGCACGGTCATGCCGGTATCCCCCGCCCGCAAAGCGCCTCGGCACGAGCATTGAGCGCCTGAAACGACACGCCAAGCTCGGCTGCGAGATCATAGGCGGCATCACCCGGCATCTCCATCAAAGCCTGCCCTACACGCGAAAGCTCTTCCCGAGCGGGAGCCTCACCAAGCAGGATGGCACGAAGCCGAGACGCTGAAAGCTCTCCGTAACTCACGGATCCATGCTGGGCATACATCTCCAAAACTGTCATTGGCATCGCTTATGCTCCACTGTCGCCATCGCGATCTCGATCATCCTGAATATCGTTCAAGAGATGGCTGATCGCGAGCAGCTGCTCCTTCATCTCCATCGCCTCATCATACGGCAGGACCACTGAATCCTGTCCTCCCACCTTCTTACGCCTGATCTCATAGGTGAGCTTATCGGCGATGTTCGCAGCATTGAGTGCATGAGCGCGACAGTTCATAGTTAAAACCTCTCTTCCAGTAAGATGTCATCTCTTCCGCCAGTCCCAAGGCGCATCAAAAGCCCCTTGCCACATCCCAACACCATCGCGCTGTGCAGCTCCCTCGGCGGACACATAGTCCATAGAGTAACGACGATACGCGATAGCCATCCCGGAGCGAACCATCGCATCCCCCAAGTCGCGGTCCTGCGTTCGGCAAACGGAAATCAGCCGTCCATATCGATCTCGGCCGCGATCGTCACAACTCACGGATCGACCAGAAACCAACGCATCGAGCGCCAGAGCTGCCCTTTGTCCGCAACGATATTGCCGACCGCTATTGTCTGCGCAGAACTGCCCGGATTCGGGCGCATCGATCCCGAACAGCCGGATCCTCTCACCGTGAATTTCTATTGTGTCGCCATCAATGACCGTGGCCCGCCCAACGATACCATCGGCAACCGCCGCATGGACTGAGCCCAGCACGATCAAGGCGGCCGACAGAGAGATTCTAAGCATCACTCTGCGTCCTTTTTGGTTCGGCGAAGATGGCGGAACAGATGGACAGGGTAGTAGATCGCAAGTGCCGCAGTCATTATCCCCACGCCCATAAGGCCATCGACAGGCGCTTGTGCGGCGTAGGGATCGGCCCCTTCAATGCCGAACAGCATGGTGCGAGCTATCGCCCCAAGAATGACCGCAAGGAATAGAAGTGAAAGGCAAATAAGCAAGAACCGTTTGCGCGTGTAGGACACCATTATTATTCCTCGCCCTTGCCGGAAGCCGTAAGATTGCATGTTCCAGTTTCTGTGATTTCGTAGTGAAGCTGATCGAACATCGCTCCGCCCATGCCTTCGTGGGGAGCAGGAAGACGAACTTTCCGGGCCAAGCCGAGCTTGAACAACCGGCCCCGCGCAAAGATGTGGAGGGAGTGAGCCAAGATCGGCCCCTCAGCTGCCAGCCGTTCCAATGCCTGAAACACTGTCGGGGTGACGCCATCGTTTATGGCATTTCCTTTCGTCATTTATCCCCCAAACTCGGAACCGGATCAGGAATCTCGACAGAGGTGTCCATAGTGATCCGGACCACGCCATTTCGCGAACTGAACGTGATCCCTGCTGCCCGATAAGCCTCTTCAATCGCGCGGCTCGTCTTCTCCGTCTGGCTTCGCCCATTCTCGTAGAAGCGGATCGTGATCTCGGCTGATCCGATGGCATCCGCCAGATCCTTCTGCCGCCAGTCCAACAGCACACGAGCTGCACGAACCATTGGTCCGGTGAGCAAATCCATATTTTCGCCTCCAACGATATCAGTCTTACGCCCACAGTAACGCTTTGGTATATTTTCTACAAGTCACTATTTAACGGTTATGTATAAATCGACTTGACACACATTTAACGGTTTCGTATAAAATTGAGCTACCAGAAGGAGAACCAGATGCGCATCACCAAACGAGCGATCGACGAGGCCCTGAAGCAAGCCGGTTTTGATGGCGAGGTCTTCAAGGGAGATGGCTACATCTACTTCGTCAGCCCCACGGTCGAATTTTACAATTCGATGGTGATGACCACCCGATTCTCCGACCTGACGATTGAAAGTTGGCTGCATGAATATCGATTCAAACTGGAAGAAAGCAAAAGGTGAACCATGACCTACTACCCAACCGAACCTGACGCGGAAGACGCGCGTCACCTTCTGGACACGGCGCTTTTGGCCGACGATGAACAGCTCGCGCTCGAACAGATCCTCTCGGCGTTCGAAGCCGACGATGACTGTGACGACGAAGCGGCCGACATCCTCAACAACCTGCGCGAAAAGGAGATGCCGCCCGCAGCGGCGCTCGCCCAAGCCAGATCGCTGCCGGTCGGTAAAGCGATCGAGATGCGCTCGGCCTCGGCCGTCTTCGTTGTCCGCAACGACAAAGGAGGCGTCCAATGGCAGCGAGAGCATCGGAAGTGAGCCTTACCGAGAACCAAACCGCCGCCCTGATCGCCATAGGAGCTGGCGAGATCGAGATGCGGAACTATGGCTATGGGGCATGGCGGATTTCTGGCCCATCTCACCCCAGCGTTGTCGGCAGGGTGATCGCTATGGGTCTGGCGGAGTGGCAACGACATGACGGGACAAAACGCGCCGTTCTGACGGAAGCCGGAGAAGCGAAGGTTGCCGCGCTGCGTCCTTAGATTTGCGCGGCAACCTGATCTACGATCTTACGCTGATACAAAGCAACAGGATCCACCTTGGGAGCGCCAATCGGCCCCCAGATATACCAAGCATGGTCTTCCGTGCCGGTCTCACCGTTCCCCTCCCAAGACACTCGATCCAGCAACGCGACTTTCGCGCGAAACCTGTCGCAATCTCTGAAAAGATGCGTTCGTGTGCTGCCGAAGTCGAACTTGGCGGTAAGCAGCAGCGCCACATATCCATTGCAGCGCTGTAGGGCTCGCTCCGCGAATTTGACGGCCATCCTGTTCTGACGGCCATAGGGCGGATTACTGACCAGATCATGATCCCCGAGATCAATGTCCGGCTCCTCGTCGGAAAGGAAGTCCAGCATAAACGAGTGCGTGTGCCGGTAGGTGCAAATGTCAGAGGTAATCACCCTTGAAGCTCCGGCGCGGAGAAGCGGAGCAAGCATCGCATGATTGCCCGCCGCAGGTTCCCAAACTGGCCCGCACCTCCAGAGGCCGAGCTGCCTCATTGCCCTGATCACCGCATCAACCGCCCATTCCTCGGTCTCATACAGATCATTCTTTTTTGGGGCATAGTTTGACGCGGTAACGGTCACGGCCTGATCCGATCAGGAAGCGAGAGCCTGAGGCTCGCGCTGGATCGCATCCCGCAGATCACGAATATCGATGAAGTTGTCGGCCTGCCGCCGCAATTCATCGGCGACCTGATTGGCCTCAAGCGTCGAGGAGACCGACACCCTCACGCCTTTCCCTTGGATGTGACGAACCACCGGGGTCAAATCGTTGTTGCCGGAGAACAGGACGATGTGGTCAGCCCAGCCCGAAGCCTCAATCGCCTTCACGGCCAGCTCCATCATCATGTTGTCCTTGGAGCGGCGCTCATTGCCGACCATGTAGCTCTTCGAGCGCACCGTCACCGTCTGGTATCCGTTGTAGGCCATCCAGTCGATCAAGGGTCGCAGGGCGTCGTGTTCACCCTCCTGCACGTCCTCGACCGCGACGTAATAAGCAATGCTTTTGAGCTTTCCCCGGCGCAAAAACTCAGCGCGGAAGCGCTTGAAGTCGATATCAAATCCGAGCGCCCTCGATGCGGAGTAAAGGCTCTTGCCATTGATCAGAACGACCAGTTTTTCATCGGAATAGAACATCGCAGCCCTCAACTATATGGAACAATCGGTCCCGCGAGACTGCATCATTCGAGGGCTTAAATCAATCTAAAAACAAACTGTAATTATCATTGCTCCGGTGCTTCCGCAAAGAACAGCGGGGCGATTTCTGGGGTCAGCGGTCGATCGTCATGACGCGCCAGATAGGCTTTTTGAGCATCGAGCCAAACCTTGTAGGGATATCCCTCCCGCTTGCGAAACGGATACCCCGCCCTCAACGCGGCCTTCCGTTCCACGAAAGTCGCATCTGAGGCTAAATCCGCATCCAGCTCAGCGATATGCTTGTCCGCCAGATCCCGCCATGTTTCCCGCTTTGCCATCGACCATCACCGTGTCGAAGGATTGGCGCGAACAACGCAGGTTGGGTCTTCATCGCAAGACCGTGCATTCTGGAGGCGGCGCACATAGATGGTCAAAACCTCAGTTCCGTCAGATTTGGTTTCAATGGCAAATGCGTTACGGACATCATTGATGTTGTCGAGGAGAGCCCTCATGCCAGCTTGGGCGGCGTCGAGAGCTTCGTTGTTGGCATCGATCCTTGCCAGATGCGTATCCATCGCGTCGTTGAACACCTGCAAATCATTCAAAACCACCGCATCGAGCCTTTCGGCTCTCTCGATGATCCCGACCAACTTCGTTCCCGCCGAAGCGTTGCGCGTCGTTGACCACAGCGAGAAGCCCAAGGCGAGGAGAGTCACCGCCATCGCGGCGCCCACGCCTATCAGGAAAGGTTTGCGCGCTTTCTCCACCTGGCGGACAGCAGCATCAATCCGCCCTTCCTGCTCTGTCAGTCTTGTGCGTAACTCTGTGATTCTCTTCCCTGCCTCTTCGAGCTGGGGGGTATGGCCTCTGACATCTGCATCAACGGCAGCTTTGAGGCGGTCTTTGACCTCCTCGCCGGTCAACCGCAGCGCCGAACGGACCTCGGCGACATTCTCGGCAACGGCATCTGTAACGCCATCGGCCAGCGCTTCGGAGATCCGCCTCTCCGCCGAACTGACCGCTGCGTCGATCGCCGCGATCCCCGCCTTCACGGCCGCGTCGATCTGCGCTCTTTGCTCGGCGAGCATCCCGTTTTCCTGCTTTCCGAAGGACTGATCGAAGATCACACCTTCCAGCTGGAGATCACGCTTATGGATCTCAGGGTTGTCCCTGCAATACCGGACAGTAAGGCTCGAAGCGCCCTTGTCCCGCAGTTCGAAGCCAAGCGCGGACAGATCCTTGATCACGTCTTCGCGCGACAGCAGGTCGCCACACAACACAGCTTCTTCGAGGTATTCCACCAGTGACGGCTTGAGAGCGCCCTTGGTGCGATCATATCCGAAATCTGGTCGAACACCCGCCCGAACAGGAGGATTGGGATCACGCCAGCCAAAACTGAGGTTCTGCACCCGGACCCAGACCGAAGGATCGGCCAACGGCTTGGACGGGACAGATAGCGCTTTTTGATCCTTGTGCTTCACCAGAGGAAGAGCAAACCGCAACTCGGTGGAACCGCCCTTCGTGAAAGTTCCCCAAAGGATGTCGTAATCCCTGCCCCGCTCAAGCTGAGGCAGAAGGTAGGATTCGAAGCGGTCGGCGACTTTGCGCAGATCCTCCGGAGTGAACTCATCTTCGGGAAAAAATGCGATCGCCCCTGCGATCATCGGAACAGCCTTCCCGATACCGGCAACACGGTTCCGAGCCTCGGCCTCCGAGCCGATGATGATCGTGGTCACGCCGCTCGGAGGAAACACGGGGTCAAGATTGCTGGTCCCTTTCGGGATGTCGATTTGGCGAAACAGCATCCGTTTTCACCTCCTACTGAAATGGCGTCTCTTCATTGAGAATGAGCGTCCGTGATTTGATTGATGTTCAGATTCATAGTCCGTCCTCTCCGTGTTCAATCTTCGTCCTCGATCACAGTGCCATCATCGGCCCCCTCACCGCCTGTTTCAGCGCGATAGGCCGCATCAATGGTGTTGGCCTCATCAATCGCGCTCTGGATAGCTTTTTTGGCCTTCTCAACGCTCTCATCGTCACTCCCCAGCACATAGTTCATGTAGGAAAGCGAGGTTTTGATATCGTCCGTGGCGTGGCCAAGGATCTGTGAGAAATACGCCGCCTTGGTGAACGTCTTTGGCGCGAAGACCTCATAGGCGATCTCAGCGTAAAGCGAACGCATCTGCTTGATGGTGAAGGTCTTGACCAGCTCGGGTTCGTTGATCCGTTCGGCGGCGAGCAGGCCCCGAAACATCTGGTTCATACGCCCCGACTCCGCCGCATTCATCTCAGCAGAGTCCAGCGTCCGCCAGCGCCGCCCCTCGGGAGAGTGCCGGATGATCTCGACCGCAGCCATGATGTCGATCGCAGGGGCCAGACAAGGGATCCGGTAAGCCTCACCGAATTTGGTCCCCTCCGCTTCCCGCGTTTTGGCCTGACCGGCAAAGGAGAGCAGATACTTGTGGCGCACCTGCCCATCGCCGCGCTTGATCGCGACCGGGGCAAAATCCGCCGTGGTCATGACCTCATAGAACCGACGCCCGGTCAGCATCATGACGGCCAGCGCCTTCACGCGGATGCTTTCATCCTCCAGCATATCGCGGAACAATGCGACCAGCTCGCGATAGTCCTCGACCAGCGTCAGATTGCGCGATCGATCCTTCACTTTGATTTGGTATTTCGCATACAGGCTTTCGTTCAGACCCTCGGGGAACGCGATGTAGCCGATCACGCGATCGATCATGCCTTTGCGCGGATCCTCATCGTCCAGCTCAGCAAAGGCTTCCTTCACGGAAGTCCGGAACTTCGAGATGTAGAGCTTCTGAGTGCTTTCAGTCTTGTCCCCAAATTCTTCCATGTAGCGATGCCAAAGCGACGACAGTCGCCCCTGCCAGCCTTGGGTTCCAACCATCTCAAGGACGGATGCGGCGAATGTTTTTTGCTTCTTTGCGAGAGGATAGCGGGCCATATGACACCTATTTATAACAGCATGTTTAAACCCGTTATATTTTATTTATAACCAAATTGCAAACACAAAATCACCGTGGAACTCGATAGTTCCGCATGAACGCATCGCGATATCCCAGCCTGCGCACCGCATTCATCGTCGATCTCAGTTGCTCGCGCGACGTAACCATCACCATCGTGACGTAAAGGCTCTGCCTCCGTGATTGATATAAATACACTACCGGCTTCATTCCCGCCGCCCTGAGCTGATCCGCGACACGGCTCGCTCCGTCCTGCTGTCGAAAAGACGCCACCTGCACGAATGACCTCGTGTGGTAGTTCAGAAACGCATCCGGGTCTTCGACCTGCCGCAGATGGGTCGGCTCAGGCAGTTCGTCGAAGATGCTCGGTGGTCTCGTATCCGCGAATGCGGATTGCGTGAACAGTGCCAGCGCTGCCGTGACGGCCAGAATCGTTTTCATCGAGGGAACCTTTCAGCTTCAAATTTTTGGCCTGCCCTTGCGGGCTGGCATCTATCATGCGCCGCAAGCGGCAATGCACCGCATCGGGATCGAGGCAGGCCAGAGAGCAAACTTCACGAAAATCCCGGCTCGGGAAGGTGCCAACCCACGAGATTGCATCATCGCGAGCGCTCTTGCTAGCGAGGCTGGTGAACTGGAGGTCTCGGACAACCGCTCCCAGCACCTCCAGCCACAGCCTGCGCTCGTCGGGCCACACGTTCATGCCTGCACCTCACCTGCCCAGAGAGGCGGCTTGGCGACCTCCTCGGTGATACATCCGACGATCGTTGCATACTCCAGCTCTCCGAAGGCGGTTTCCCGTCGAGCCATCGATTTCGCAATCGCTTCTGGCTCAACCCCGTGCTGGAGGAGCAATGAAAGCATGACGCAAACGTCCTGCATCTGATATTCGAGATCGCTGCCAGATCGGACGCCCCCGCTATAGAAACTTTCTCGGGGACGCTCGGGATCCGCAGGATCATATCCTATGGTCAAATATACCTTATGAGTGCCATGCAGCACGACACGCCAGTTTTCCGAATACCGGCGTGTCGGCAAGACGTGGCGCTCTGGAGCAGCCACAGGCTCCGTCATTTCCTTTTCCTCTTGCCGCCAGAGCTGCCTTTCGGTTCGGCATGGGTATCGATCCATTTGGAAAGCAGCGAGCGCGACCGCAGGGTTTCATCGGGAACCACGATCCCTTTCCGTGCCGCGATCTGTTCGGCGAAACCCACCTGCTTCGAAGTTGGGGTTTCATCTTCGGAGCCGGACGCCTTGGCAGGCATCTTGTCCTTGTTCGCATCGATCCACTTGGACAGAGCGCCGCGATCCTCCAGCACCTCCTCCGAGATCTGCTGTCCGGTTGCCTCTGCAATTTTCTTCGCGAACGTCAGCGCCGCGTCCGAAGGTGCGTTGCCTTCCGGGCGCGGGCCAAGGAAGGCATAGCAAATATCATAGTCCGTGGTCGCATCACGGGGCAGTTTTACGCCTTCTCGCTTGGCCTTGACGCGAGCTGCCGCCACCATCTTGGGGCTCGGCTTGTTCTTCACCTTCACATCGAGCGGTTTGCCGCTCTGACCGCGATCCCGCAGCTTCTCCACCAAAGCAGCTGCCCTCGATACCAGCATATCGACCACGGCACGAGGGTTCTCCTTGCCACGCAAAATCTCGTCGAGAGCAAGTTCCATCTCGGCCGTAGCCGCTGGGTCCAATATTTCCGGGGCTTCAACCAGAAGAAGCTCATAGATCGCCATTGCCAGATCAGAGGCTTTCAGCTGCCCCTTCTCGACCTCGAAGAAGTTCTGCTTCTTCAATCCTTCGATGATCGAATCCCGCGTTGCCGGGGTTCCGATTCCGGACGCCTCCTTCAGACGCTCTGCCGTCGCAGGATCATCGGCAAACTTCCACGCTTCCTGCATCGCCTTGATCAGCGAGCCTTCCGTGTATCGCGCGGGTGGCTTCGTCGTCTTTTTATCGACGCCAGCACCCACAGCACGAACGGCTGTTCCATCAGGCCAGCTGGGAAGGCTCTTCGGGCCTTCGTCGTTGCCGTCGCCGTCCTCTTCATCGAGTTCAACGCCCATAGCCTCACGCCAGCCAAGGATGCGATCGACAGTGCCGGACACCGAGAACAGGCGATCAGCCGCCTTGGCGGCGATCTCCGTGCGATCATAGACGCGATCCGGGCCGATGGCCGCAAGATATGTCCGCGCGATCAGCTCGAAGAGCTTGCGCTCGTCGGCGGACAGCTTGGGCAAGATAGTCGGCCATTCCGAGCGGGTCTTGACGTTCGGCACAATCGCGTGGTGCGATGACCCTTCCAGACCCTTGTCGGAGAACACGCCGGACTTGCCCGTCCGGATTGTCGGCTCCTGATAGCTCACGGAGCCAAATGGCAGAGCCTGCAACGCTCCCAGCATGATCGGTGCATTGGCGATTTCGACCTCGGGCAGATACTTGTTCTCTGCGCGTGGATAGGTGGTGATCTTGTGCGTCTCATAGAGCGCCTGCGCCGTGTCGAGCGTCCGCTTTGCGGACCATCCCCAACGGGAAGCCCTCTGCTGGAGTGTCGGCAGGTCCATGAGCTTCGGCGGTGCCTGCTTCTTCTGCTCTTTCTTGACCGACACATTTCCGGTCCAACCATCGAGGCGCTTCACGATCTCCGCAGCCGCTTGCGCATCGTAAATCCGGTCCTCCTCTTTCGGGGACCATTTCAACCGCAGATCCGCACTTCCTTCGGACACATCGAGGTGAAGATCGAAGTAGTCACGAGGCTCAAAGCCGCGAATTTCAGCCTCTCGACGGCAGACGATACCCATCGTCGGAGTCTTGACCCGCCCGATCCCGAGCGCACCGCGCATCGAGGGCGGCTTGAGGGCCAAGGAGGCGGCTCTCGTCATCGACAGGTTCGCGATCTGGTCGGTTTGAACCCGAGCATATGCCGCCTGATAGAGCGGCAGATATTCGGCATTGGGGCGCATTTTCGCAAAGGCTTCGCGAAGCGTCTCCGGATCCTCGGCCGAGAACATCACCCGGAAGACTTCCCCCTTGAATTTGAAGTGGCGGATGATGTTTTCGCCGATTGCCTGACCTTCCCGGTCACAGTCGGTCGCGATAATCACCCGGCCCGCATTGGAGATCGCGGAGCGAAACTCGGCGATCACCTTGTCTTTCCCGAAGCTGTTGTCAGGAACGAACGGATAGAAGCCGGAGGCGGGTCGCAGGACATCATAGCCCCATTCTTTCCAGTCCGGGTTCACCTCTTCCGGGGAAGCAAGACGGAACAGATGGCCTCGCGCCGCGAGGACTGTGCCATACTTACCCCCGACCGCATCCCTGACGTTCCGCGCCTGCGAGGGCTTTTCACAGATTACCACCGTATTCATCGTCTACTCCATCGTTCTTGTCTCGCGTGGTCGGCAATCTCAGCCGCCGTTCACACGCTCTTTCAGCGCCTTGGCCGGGCGGAATTTGACTGCCGTCGATGCGGCGACATCCACCGGATCGCCGGTCTTCGGATTTCGGGCAACACGCGCCGCCAGCTGCGTAAGATCGAACTTGCCGAAACCTGCCAGATCGACAGCGTTCCCGCCCTCCAGCTGCTTGGCGATACCTTCAAGGAAGGTCTCGAAGTAACGGCCCGCCTCTTTCTGCGAGACCCCCAGATCTGCTGCGAGATCGACGATCAGATTGGCTTTGGTGACTTTCATGGGCTCCATCCCTTATGAGTGTTGGAAAGATTGTCTGGAAAAGCGGGGCTGACCGAGGCCAGCCCCGAGGTGGGGGATTCACATCCCCAAGGGGAGATCACGGTTGTTGTCAGAAAGGGATCTCGTCGTCGTAGCCGGACCCTTGGCCCGCACCACCATCATACCCGCTGTCATAGCCCTGATCCGATCCGGCCTGCTCGGAGCGGGTCGGGCGGTCAAGAACGCGCAGAACGCCGACACGGTTCGGGAGGAATACACCGTAGAAGTATTCGGTCGTTCCGTCAGCATTTTGACGGCGGTTGTTGCGGTTTTCGCCCTCGACGAGAACGTAGGCCCCTTTCTTGATCTTCCCCGCCCGCTCGACGATGTAGGGGTCGAAGGTTGCGACCTGATGGCCTTCGGAGGCTTCTTGCCAGTTTCCGTCGCGGTCCTTCCACGAGCGGTTCGTCACGATCCGGAAACGCACAAATTTCGTGCCGTTGCCGGTTGTTCCGATGGCGGGATCATCGGCAAGAAAGCCGATCAGTTCCACACGGTTACGGTTAAACATCGTCTTCTCTCTTTGTTATTTGACGAGCCGAGATTACACATGTAGGAACCTTAATCAATCTAAAAACAAATTGTAAGTGTCAAAATGTGGAAGCTCACACCCATCCAAATTATCGCCCTCGCAGCCTTTTCGGGGATCACCAGTGGCCTTGCTGTTCACTCCGAAAACTTCTGGGTCTTCGGCATCATCGGCTTGACCGGCCTCATGGCAGCTTGGCGCTGCGCATCCACCGCCCGCATTGCAATGCTGGCAGGTTGGGTCGGAGGCTTCGCCTACTTCGCGACATCCCTCGATTTCCTGCTTGCCGGATACCACTCGATCGGTATGAGTGGGCTTCAACCCCTGCTGGGTGTAAGCGCTCTTTATGCCCTTCTGTGCGTCTGGTGGGGACCAGTGTTCTACCTCAGCTTCCGCATCCAGCGCTGGGCCGGTATCTTTGGGCTGATCGCTTTATGGTTCAGCGCGGAGATGGTCCGCGCCCAGATTGCCCCGGCAATTCCACCGTCATTCTTCGGAGATTTCTGGGCCAAAACCCCGATCATTCAATCTGTAAACGTCATCGGCATAGAGGGCTTGAGCCTTCTCACGATCTTTGCTGCCGGACTCGTCTGTCGGGATCTCGGCCGCAAACCGTTCCCAATTATTCCCTTCCTGATCTTCGCTGTTCTATGGAAGGCTGGAGCCGATGTTGAAAAGGGACCACACGATCGCTTCAATGGTCCGGTCGTAGCAACGATCAACACATCGATCCCACAAGATCAGCGATGGAACCCCGCCATTGTTGATGATTACATCTCTGATCTTGCTGCCCGCAGCCAGACCGCATGGCGCGGCGGAGCCGACATCGTGTTGTGGCCGGAGAATGCAACGCCCTATTTTCTGGAAGAGAAGGACGCGATTGCGGCTGCTTTCCCGCCTGAAGGTAAATTCCTGATTCATGGATCGACCATCGTTGCAGACATGGCGACAGGTCAGGCGTTCAATGGGCTGGCGGTGACGGGACAAGACGGCGCGACGATTGCGACATACCACAAAGCGTATCTGTTCCCCTTCGCTGAATATATCCCCTTCGAGGGCATCGTGCGCAGTCTGTTGGGCGTGGGAACCATCTCCACACCGGCCATCGCAACGGGTGGCTACAAACGCGGAGAGGTGCTCTCAGAGCCAATGCCGCTCATGGGGACCGGCATCATCCCAAACATCTGCTATGAGGCCCTGTTTCCGATCCGAACTCGCACAGACGATCACACTTGGATCCTGAACATGGCGAATGATGCTTGGTGGTCGGGAACCGCTGGCGGCGACTATATCGCCTCAGCCAGCCGGGTTCGCGCTATCGAACGGGGTGTTCCCATGATCCGAGTTTCGAATGGCGGTCCTTCGTTCATGGTTGATGCGAAAGGGCGCGATGTTCCGCCGGGGCCGGACGGCTTTTACCGGCTTCCATAAGGGTCTCGATGCTGGAAGCCTTCACGCGCTCCCAATCGGCCGGATCACGCACCTTATCCAGAAGATCGTAGCCGCTCCACGACAACCCGCGCACTGCTTTGTCTGAGCTTGCACGAACTGCCACTCGTTCGAGCCCGGCCACCGCATCGGCAACCAACTGTTTTGTTGTATCGACGAAGACAGTCCCCACGGCTCCAAAATCTCTGCCCATCTGTCTAAGCCCATGCCCGAGTTCCGTGAAGAATGCCTCCGTCCGCTTGTGGAAATAGCAGATCTGCTCGTATCCCTCCTGAAAGTCGCGCTGGAGATGAGGGCGGATGTCGCGGCGATAGGCTTCGTGAGCGTCCCGAACCACAGCGGAACATTCACTCGCGCCCTTCAACGCCACACCAGCAAGTTGGTCACGCAGCTGCCGAACGCTGGTCATGGTCTTGTTCAAAGCATCCGAGGAAGGACCATCTGGACCGCCAACCGAGATCAGCCCAGCCTCGGACATGATATCTAGATGATAGCGGATCCGCCGCTTCTCGGCGTCAGCAATGTCATCATAGAAGAAGTCTTCATAGGTCATGAACCCGTTTGGGCCTTCAAACGCCTCGATGTCCATCAGGATCGCGCGGACGAGTTCCATATCACGCTTCATTGCGCTGCTCTCTTTCTTTTCTGGCTGAGTGTGATCCCGCATATCATGGTTCGCACACCCAAACGCTCAAGCCGAGGTGATTCATGGCTCGCACATTGCGATAAAATCAATCTAAAAACAATATGAATACGCCAACTTCATAAGCGTAACCGCTGCCCCAAAAATCGTAAGCATCCGGCGAGGGCCGTCTGGTTGTTTAGCGGGCTGAGCGTTTATCGAGTGTCCTTATGGACGCACACGAAGACACCCACCGCATTCAAGTTTTGTCAGTTTCTGATACCGGCCGCCGTCGCCGTTGGACGGATGACGAGAAAGCCCGGATCGTTGAGGAAAGCCATTGCGACGGCGTGACATTGGCCGAGGTCGCGCGGCGCCATGAGATATCGCGTTCGATGCTCTACGATTGGCGCTATCGGCACAAGTATGGGATGCTTGGGTGCGCTACGCAATTCATGCGCCTTGTTCCCCAAGACGATGGGCCGGCTTCTGAAGGCCTGCCGCCCGTGCCTGCGTCGCAACCGCCCGTAATGACAATCGATCTTGGCGAACGATGTCGTGTGATGATCCCTGCTGATTTTGACATGGAAGCGGCCGCGCGCTTGCTCAATGGCCTGAGGTTGCTGCGATGATCGCATTTCCGGCTGGGACGAAGGTGTGGATTGCAGGTGGAGTGACTGACATGCGGCGTGGGATGAACACCTTGGCATTGTCGGTGCAGCAGGGTCTTGGCCGTGATCCGCATGGCGGCGAAATCTTCTGCTTCCGGGGCCGCAAAGGTCACCTGGTGAAGCTGCTCTGGCATGACGGGGTCGGTATGTCGCTCTATACAAAACGGCTGGAGGCGGGGAAATTCATCTGGCCCGTAAGTCAGGATGGGACGGCCGTTTCAATATCTTCCGCACAGCTCGGCTATCTTCTGGAAGGGATCGATTGGCGCAATCCGCGCTGGACGCAAAGACCTGCAAAGGCTGGATAATTTCTGCTGAAGCGCCTGTTTTTATTGGCAGCCCGGGGCAATTGTGGTAGTCCTCTGCCATGTCAGATGCCGCTTCCGAAATCGCCAGATTGCGCGCTGAACTGGCCGCACAAACGGCCCGTGCGCAGGCCGCCGAACGCGATCTTGCGCAGGCGCGCGCCCTGGCATCCTGCACGGAAGCGATGATCCAGGAATTGAAGCTGGAGATCGCCAAGCTGCGCCGCGACAAATACGGTATCTCCTCCGAGCGCCGCGCGCGGTTGATCGATCAGCTGGAATTGCAGCTTGAGGAACTGGAAGCCGCCGCCACGGAAGATGCACTTGCAGCCGAAGCGGCCGCTGCTGCAGACAAGACCAGCACCGTTCGCGCCTTCACGCGGCGCAAGCCCGTGCGCAAACCCTTTCCCGAGCATCTGCCGCGCGAACGTGTGGTGGTTGAGGCGCCGACGAGCTGCAGCTGCTGTGGTTCAGACCGCATCGTGAAGATGGGCGAGGACATCACCGAGACGCTGGAGGTCATCCCGCGCCAGTGGAAGGTGATCCAGACGGTGCGGGAGAAGTTCACCTGCCGCTGTTGCGAGAAGATCAGCCAGCCACCTGCACCCTTCCACACCATTCCTCGGGGTTGGGCCGGACCGCAACTGATCGCGATGGTTGCTTTTGACAAATATGGTCAGCACCAGCCACTGAACCGGCAATCCGAGCGCATTGCACGCGAGGGCATCAATCTCAGCCTGTCCACCCTGGCTGATCTGATTGGCCATGCCTGTGTCGCGCTCAGCCCGATCCATGAGTTGATCGGGCAGCATGTGCTAACCGCAGCGCGCCTGCATGGCGATGATACCACGGTGCCGCTTCTGGCGCGTGGCGGCACCAAAACTGCGCGGCTCTGGACCTATGTGCGGGATGACCAGCCGTGGGGTGGCAGCGCGCCACCTGCGGCCTTGTTCAAATTCTCGCGGGATCGCCAGATGATCCACCCGAACAAGCATCTCGCTGGCTGGCAGGGTGTTCTGCAAGCCGATGCCTATAGCGGCTACAACGATCTTTATCTGGCTGACCGTCATCCCGGGCCCGCACGAAGCGCGCTCTGCTGGAGCCACGCGCGGCGTAAATTCTTCGAGCTGGCCGATATCGCGGGCAACGTGCGCAAGAACAAGCCCGCGCATGATATCTCGCCGGTCGCGCTGGAGGCGGTGAAACGGATCGACGCGATCTTCGATATCGAGCGCGAGATCAATGGCATGGACGCAGATGCCCGCCTTGCCGTGCGGCAGGAGCGATCCCGACCGCTTATCGAGGCGCTGCATACCTGGCTGCTGGAAGAGCGCGCGCGAATGTCGAAACACAACAGCGTCGCCAAGGCCATCGACTATCTGATACCGCCCAAGGGTGAGCGGTGGGGAGCGTTCACTGCGTTCCTGGATGATGGACACATCTGCCTGACCAACAATGCCGCCGAGCGCGCCCTCAGAGGGATAGCCCTGGGCAGAAAATCATGGCTCTTTGCGGGGTCTGAACGCGGCGGTGAACGCGCGGCCTTCATGTATACCCTGATCGTCAGCTGCAAGATGAATGATATCGACCCACAGGCATGGATGGCCGACGTCCTCGCGCGCATGGCGGACATCACCATGTCACGTTTGCCTGAATTGCTCCCATGGAAATGGAAGGCCCAGCAGGAAGCCGTCAAGGCCGCGTGACCGCGTCCCTCGCCGGATGCTTACATTGCTCCCATGGAAATGGAAGGCCCAGCAGGAAGCCGTCAAGGCCGCGTGACCGCGTCCCTCGCCGGATGCTTACCAAAAATCGCACATGAGCGAGGCGGACGCGCCTCCATATAGCGAAGGGAGCCGAGCGATTGTGGAATTTTGGGGATCTTAGTAGCGAGGCCGCTCAGATCGGATCGACCTGCGTCGGCCAGGAGGCTTGATCTTAATCGTCCCGGCATCGTCTTGAGCGGGCTCGTCGATAATCTCAGCGACCTCTACCGGCTCGACAACGCGGCTTGTGGCAACTTCACCAGCCAGCACGTCGAACATTCCCTCGGGTTGATCCCCTACCGGAGATGGGCGTCGGCGATCGCCAAACATCTCGGCCAAGATGTCGATCGCAGCGCTGTCGATCGACATATTCTTGTGAAAGAACTCAATCACCTGCGGCGTAACAAATCGAGCAGCTTGCCGCGCGAGATCATTGGGCGCACGGCGAAGGAATGGCTCAAGGATGGACGTCTTTAGCTGGCTCTCGGTCTTGTAGTGTTCCCACATGCCCATTGAATCGACTGTGGGCATTGGTTTACCCAGATCGAGGAAGAAGCGCCAGAGCGGCAGGTTGATGAAGCGCATCCAGCGCCACGGCGGGGGATGGAATATTCCCATATCCCGAGTGCGCTCGATGGCCGTTCCGAGAAGCCCGAAGACATAACCGTTAGTCTGCAAGATAGAGAGAACCCGCTCCGAGGCTTCGGCCATGCGCTCTTGCACCTTGGAGTAATAGGTTTTCTCGACCGCCGAGATAGGCTCGCTGGCTACGAATATGAACTTCTTCGTCTTGGGATCCTCACCCACGGGATAGGCTTTACGCTGATCGCAAAGATGCACCGTCAGCGCCTCCAGCATCAACGCCCTCGCTTCAATCACTGACGGCAACGTGTTGCCGCGTATTTCAGACTCTGCGCCCTTCTTCTGGGGGAGGCTCTCGGCAAGATATTCCGCGAGAGTGACAAGGTGAGGCTTCGCCGTGGTGGCAGCTTTGCCCTTTTTCTTCCCGCCGTCCTGCCAGAGACTTTCCTCCGAGGCTCTGTGTTTGTCATCATCGAAGCCGAGGCGAAGGCGGTCCCCTTCTTTGGCTTTAAGCTTGTTCAGATCTCGCCAAACCTTGTCAGGGAACCCGTGTAAGTCCATGACGCTATCGACATAGGCTTTCTCGTTGAAAAAGATCGAGCGCTGGATCCGGGCGATAGCCGGGGCCAGCACCACGACGACATACCACGGCAGCGCATCAACGGCCTCCCTGATCTCCTCGATGTCGGACAGGCTGTTGAGACCGAGAAACGGATTCACTGGCCCAAACGTCGCCTGCATCATCGAGCGGAGCCGATCCTCATCGACATCGAGGAAGGGATAGGGATGTGGTGACGGAAAATTGTGCTTCAGCTCCGCATTCGTCCAGTCGCTCTCCGGGCCGATGCGGCAGATCAGCTTGTTCTCGAAGAGAAAGTCCAGCGGATTGAAGGGCAACCGCCCTGCCCCTTTGGTCGAGGACAGGTCGTATTTGTCATAGTCGAGGATGAACCGCACTGAAGGACGGAACAGGGAGAACTTCTCCATGATCGTTCGGTGGCCGGGGGGATTGGCGTGAGTGATGAACTTGTCCATGTGTTCATCGGCAACCTTGGTATAGGCGATGAAAGCCACGGTCGCGATCATGATTGCCGAGATCACTCCGAACGGGATCGACGACTTGAAGATCATCCAGACACTTTGATGTCCGTCCGGCACAGAAGTGAACTGCGCTCCCGAAGGTATGATTTGCCACTGCCCGAAGGTCTGGATCTCGCGGACAATGGTGTAGAGCTTGGCGATCAGTTCGGGTCGGGTGATCCATACCGTAAGGAAAAGGATCACCGTGAAGAAGAGCAAGGCCCCAAGGCCGATCAGGATGAGTTCAAGTTCTTTCTTGCTCTTCGACATGCTTACCTCACTCGTCGTCGCCTTCCTCGGCCGAGTCATCCTCGGTGAAAAGCGAGTTTACCTTGATGAAGAATTCCGAGTTGTCCCGGCTTTGAGGGTCATACCCCATGAGAGTTTCAGCGATCGTGGACTTAATCAGCGCCGTGGTGAACGCTTCCTGATAGGATTGGGGGACGCCGCCCGAATGATATGCCCACCGAAGCCAGTAACTCGGGTTGAGAACGCGCACCACAAATGCAGGATCGCTCATGCAGCGCTCAACAGCCGCACGGCCGAGGTTGGGATGGCGCACGGTCGAGAAGAACAGCGCAATCAGATCCTCATTGCGCACACGGGTTCGCTCGCTCTTTTCGTAGCGCGAGGTTGGCGCTGGGCGGACATAATCATCTACCGTGCATCCGGGCGGCATAGTCAGGCGTTCAGCGCGGACCAGCTCCTCGAAGCGACGACGCAGCCGGTGCGGAATACCTTCTCGCCCTTCCTGATGGCACCACGGCCAGACGGTCGCAGGCTTGCGATCAAACTCCGCCGCGAACTTGGTGCGGGCGTCACGCCCCGTTCCGAAATTATGCTGGATCAGTTCCAACAGCTTCGCTCCGCGTTCGGCGGAATCCTTTTTCTTCTTCTTGACCACGCGGCCTCCCAAAATTTCTAAGTCCCCTGATAGGAACAATCGCTCTTACTATGCGTATTTCATGCAAAAAGCGAAAATCTATCGGAGAACAGGGCAGGCCCGCCGATGGCGGGCCTGCCGGGGAAGACCATGATTACTTGGTCCCGATGATGTATTCCACCACGACGAAGGTCAGGACCGAGAAGACGGCCGTGCAGCCACCGATGATGATGGTGGTCAGCGCCACGCCTTTGGAGGTGCGGCCGGACTCGTCTTGGTTGGCCTTGTAGAGCAGGTAGAAGCCGAACAGCGCCATGAACAGACCGATGGGCGCGGCCCAGACGATCAGCACGTCAGCGATCTGCTCGGCAGCGCCCTTGGCGTTGTCGGTGTCGAGGGTGGTGCTCTGCGCGGCCGTCCGCGCGTCCTCGATCTGCTGGATGGGCTGGGTCACGTCTGCCGTCTCCTGCGCCGAGGCTTGGAGGGCATAGAAAGACGAGGCGGCGAGAGCCCACGCATAGACCGCCTTGTCGTTTACTGCTTGGAGGAACCGTTTCATGTATGAGACCTTTCTTTGACGGTTACACTTTCACGCTCAAGCGACTTTATCTTCGACGGTATCGCGGATGATCTGGGAGGCCATGTCATCGTAGATGCTCTCGTCGGTGATATCCTCGCTTCTGAACTGCTCGACGAAATCCACCGCGCTCCCTCTCGGGAACCGCGCGACGAGAAGCCGCAAAGTACGTTCAAGTCCCACCTTCCGGACAACTGCGTTCCTCAGAAGGCGGTTTTCCTTGGTGGTATCCAGCGCCCACAGCATCGTGGGAGCCAGATGGTTATAGACGCGAAGCCAATAGAGATCGGTTTTCAGTTTCGCGCCCATCACGAAGCCCGCCCCCAGATTAGGTCTGGGGCCGTGCAGGTGATCAGAAATCTGGGTTTTCACCGCATCAGAGAAGCCGAAGATGGACTGTAGACGATTTCGGCTTTCGTGATCGGTTGCGTCCAGAAGAATGGTGGTCGAGGTCAGCTCGGTAAAGTTGGCGAAGTCTTCGATCTTTTGCGAAGCCAGAATGATTTCGAGACCCCACTTCCGGCCTTCCCGCGCCAGAACTTCGACGAGAGCCACCATCGACGGGGTTGAACCCGTGTTGTGGAACTCGTCCATCGCAAAGCGCTTCGGCGTCTCGGCGATGTCCTGAAAGCGCTTGATCCAGTATTCCCGATAGGTGCGCCGCATCTCTTCGGGAAAGAGCATGGCGTCCACTTCCTTCTCGTTGCCCGAAATCTGACGAAGGAAGAGATTGGAGGCGATCATATACATCAGCGAGTTCTGCCGCGCTTCGCCGCGCTTGGAGCCACCCGCGCCGCGCAGGATCACTTCATTGAGGTCGATCGACACGATCCGGGCTTCGCCGATATCGAGCGCTGTCGGCCGGGAGAAGATCGGGAACTGCTCGATGGCCCCTTGGATCCGCAAGCCGACCGCTTTCGTCAGGGTCTCGCCGAAATCCTTGCGGAACTCTTCCATCGCGATGATCCGGGAAAGGTCTTCGAGCAAAGGTGCGGCGTAGCGCTGCGCCATGATCGCCTCGCGCATCCGCCCTTTCGCGGCCAGAGCATCGACCACAGACCACCAGCGCGTCGTGTCACGCAGCGGAATGGCAAGCGAGCGGCAGAGCGCATCCAGTTCTGCATTCTGACCCTCCTGCCAGCGCTTCGCGCTGGAAGAGATGTCGAGATCGGACAGATCCTCATAGGCTTTCTTCACGAGCGCTGCGACGAGATCGCGGTTCACCTTGCTGTCTTCGTCAGCGATGATCTCGGCCACAAAGTTCTCGACATAGGCGCGTTCACGCGCAATGGGCTTTCGGTTTCCGAGCGAAAGATCGAACGGATTCACGAAGCAGTTTGCGTGGGCCTTGTCGTTCTGAAGCTGCACATAAAGCATCTGATGGCGCATGTCGTCGGGCGCCATATTCTTGATCAGTTCGATGAAGCCCGACGAGGAAGGCCCAATATCGACGACCCCCACAAAAGGCAGTTTGTTGCCACCCGTGAACATCGTGAACTCGACATTCGTGCGGTTGAGCCAGACCGACTTACCCGAACCGGGAGGCGCGGAGACGAGCGTCAACCAGAAGTTCTGCTGCGGCGAATGCGCCTCGATCCGGATCGGTTTGCCCTCGGGCGAAATCATGATCGATTGCCCCTTTGAATAGATCGGAGCCGTCCGATGGAACGGGAGCGACATCGCCAGCTCGGTAATCGGAGCAACAGCCATTTTTCCAGACGCCACGGTGCGCGTCATGCCAGCGGCAGTTTCGGTCAGGGAGCGCATCGGGTTTGTGCTGGCCTCGACGATGGTCGGGGAGTTCCATGCCTCCAG
>JASJYW010000026.1:21861579-21892195 GCA_030386875.1 Morinoia aosen
GGCGCGGGGGCCTTCGAAAGATGGCGGGTAAGCAAGTCCTCCAGCGCCGCGCGGGCCGCGTCTTCGCCCTTGGCGAGGGCCTTGGGGCCGGTGCTGAAATAGTAATCCGCCCAGAAATCCCGGCGTTTCCGGCCCATCGGCAGGGCATTGGCCGCGTGGCGAAAGCGCTTGCCGATGCGGGTGAGCAGGCCAAGACCCACAGGCAGGCGCGCTTCGAGGTCGCGCTTGATGGCGCGGCCAAGGACAGGAGCCGCACCCTCGGTGCCGATGGCAATGGTAACGGGATCACGATCCACGATGGCAGGGGTGATGAATTGGGAATTCTGCAGGTCATCCACGATATTGACCAGCGCGCCCTCGGCCTCGGCCAGCGCCTTGATACGGGCATCTTCGGCGGGGTTTTCAGTGGCGCCATAGGCAAGACGGCTGCCGATGAAATCGCCCGCACGGGCCGCGCGGCGGTGCAGGGTAAGCTTGCCCTCGGCTTCCCAGGTCTTCAACTCGGCGCTTGGGTCGGGCGCATAGACATGCAGCGCCGCCTCGGTCTTCATCAGAAGCCGCAGCTTGGCCAGCGCCGCCTCGCCAGCGCCGCAAAGGGTGATACGGCTGGCGCGGGTATCGATGAAGATCGGAAAATGCTGCATTGCGGTTATCCTTGCTTGCCCGCCGTTAGATATAGAATATTATTCCAATTACTGGCAAGGGTTCAGGGAATTTAGGGAAAAATGTTCCATGCAGCCGCCAATTGCGATGAAAATTCCGTTCAAAATGAAGAAAAGAGAATGTCCGTCTGGATTACCCCGATCAACCGGAAAATCATCGCAGATCCGCAGGTCGATGCGGGGCCATCACAGCACTCAGGTCTTGTTGCCAAATCCAGCCCCGGAAAGAATCCACCGGGGGGCCTCATAGGTTAAGTGTTCAGTCCCGGCCCTTTATGGATCGGCTGTTCAGATTTTGCAGATGTATTCCCAGGACATGAGGCCCCGGAGTATCTTGAGGTTTCGGGCGCAGTTGTCGGTGCCATGGGCTGTTCATGGTTTCGATTTCACAACTCGGCGCAAGAATGAACCAATCCAACCCGATTTTGGCCACATTCACAAGCTACTCATGATGCTGGAAGCCAATCAAGGCCCGAAACCGCACGCGCCACAGGGAGGTAGGTAATGCAATCACGACACAGATTTACCTGCCTCAAACAGTGGCGGATGCGGCGAGGGCTTTGGAATGGTCATGGCACAATCCACTTTTCCCCTGCTTTGAGGCAGCGTGAATTGGCCGCCAGTCAATGAGAATCTTGCGCTTTGGCAGCGAATGAAAAGTCGGGCAAAATAGCCTGCAAATTGAGGTGAATGTGATGCGTTTGGTATTCGGACTTGTACTTCTTGTCGGGCTGACTCTGGCCGGGGCGGCGGTCTGGCTTGTGCAGGGCTATGTCAGCAATGCTCAGATCGAGGTCGCGCGCGAAAAAGAAGTACGATTGAAACTGGGGCCATTGGTGGAGGTTTACATCGTCAATAAACCCATGCCCTATGGCACCCCTATTACAAAAGACGACGTGGTCAAGGCCTTGTTCCCGGCGAAATCACTTGCAGAAGGCGCCTTTACCGAGGAAGCCACGCTTTTCCCCGGCGATTACAGCGCGCCGCGCTATGTTCTGCGCCAGATGGAAACCCTGGAGCCGGTCCTGGCCGTCAAGGTGAGCGAACCGGGTGCTGATGTCGGGCTGACCTCGCGCCTGTCCAAAGGCAAACGTGCCTTTGCGATCAAGGTGGATGTGACCTCTGGCGTTTCGGGCTTTGTAAAACCGGGCGATAATGTCGATGTCTATTGGACCGGCTCAGCCGAAGGCGGCAACAAGGAATTCACCCAGTTGATCGAGAACACCGTCAAAGTTGTCGCGGTTGATCAGAATGCCAATGACAGCCGCTCCAACAGCGCATCGGTTGCCCGCACCGTCACCGTAGAGGCAACCCCCCAGCAGGTCGCCCGTTTGGCACAGGCCCAGGCGACGGGTCGTCTGTCCTTATCACTTGTGGGTGCAGATGATGATACGGTTGTCGATGCGGTCGAGGTTGACAGTGCCACCTTGCTTGGCATTCAAGCCCCCGCCCCTGAACCCGTTCAGGAACAGGCCCGTCAATGCAGCATTAAGACCCGTCGCGGCTCTGAAGTGATCGAAATGCCGATCCCCTGCACCAATTGATCCCTTTTGGCGGCTACTGCATCTAGTGGCCGCCAATCGAAAACCACGACTGGTTGCGGTGAAAATGCACTCTGTTGCAACTTATCCACATCAAGAAGAGTCATTAAGGTTTTGATTCTTGCAAAAAAAGCGGAAAACCTGCAAGGTAACCGCAATATGGGCATAATAGACCCGTTCCTGAGGCGTATCGAAAGGCAGCACTATGAAAATGCGGACCCTTCTAGGGGCTACGGCACTTGGCCTTGCTCTGATGCAACCGACCTATTTTGGGGCGAAAGCACAGACATTGAAAGTGATGAGCGGCGCGCCCACGCGGGCCTTACAGGTTCCGATGAACCGCGCGGTTGTTGTGGAAAGCGATACCGCCTTTGGGCAGCTTTCGATTGCCAACCCCGGCATCGCGGATATTACCACCCTATCAGACAAGTCGATCTATGTGTTGGGCAAGACGCCCGGTCGCACGACGATGACGCTTTTGGGTGCGGATGGGAATTTGATCTCGAACGTCGAGGTTCATGTCACCCCGGATATCGCGGAATTCAAGGAACGCCTTGGGCAGATCCTGCCGGGTGAAAAGATTGAAGTCCGCACCGCCAATGACGGAATCGTCTTGTCGGGCACTGTGTCCAGCGCCTCCAAGCTGGATCGTGCGCTGGATCTAGCCAATCGCTATGCGCCGGAACGGGTTTCCAACCTGATGAGCGTGGGCGGCACACAGCAGGTCATGCTGAAGGTCCGTTTCGCGGAAATGCAGCGTTCGGTTTCCAAAAGCCTTTCGGCCTCTTTGGCGATGAATGGTGCCGTAGGTGGTGGCAAAGTCGGCATCGGCGGCGAAGGCGGCACTTTCCTTTCTGGTTCAAATGGGCTTGCCACCGATATTACATCCCCTGTGGGTACCGAAGGCGCGATGCGTATCGGTTTTTCCGCAGGCAGCATGCAATTTGCGGTTTTGCTGGAGGCGCTGGAAAGCAAAGGCCTGGTGCGCACCCTGGCCGAACCGAACCTGACCGCCCTTTCCGGGCAAGAAGCAAAGTTCCTGGCGGGCGGCGAATATCCGATCCCGATTTCCAGTGGGAACGACCAGGTCGCCATTGACTACAAACCCTTCGGTGTAGAGTTGAACTTTACCCCCGTGGTCGTGGATGGTGATGTCATCAACCTGACAATCAACGCAGCGGTGTCTTCGATCGACAACACCGTCTCGCTGCAATCCGGCGGTGTTACCGTCAATGCTTTCAGACGGCGCGAAACCTCGACCACGGTTGAAATGCGCGATGGCGAAAGCTTTGCGATTGCCGGGCTGTTGCAAGATGACTTCCGCAACCTGAAAGGCCAGGTGCCATGGCTGGGTGATCTTCCGGTCCTCGGCGCATTGTTCCGCAGCTCTGAATATCAGCGCGCACAATCCGAGTTGGTGATTATCGTCACTCCTCATCTGGTAACCCCGACCCGTGGCGAGGCGCTTGCCCTGCCCACCGACCGGGTCCGCCCCCCAAGCGAGCGCGACTTCTTCCTGAATGGCAAAACCTCCGCCCCCGGTGGTGCGGCTGGCGAAGTCGCCCGGCAGGATTTCGGCGGCTCCTACGGCTATGTGATGGAGTAATCAGATGCGGATTTCGACAATTTTTCTAGGCGTTTCATTGATTGCCCTTACGGCCTGTGACCAGCAAGAGATCGGCTCGGGTATTTCAGACGATTTTGGCAATGCCACCATGAACAACACCCTGATCCAATCGGGTCAGAAAGAATATACGATGGAGCTGGCAAGCCGTTTCTCGCGCGAAGTGCCTTCGACAATCACCTTCGCCTTCAATTCCGCAAGTCTGGACGGCAATGCGATTGCCATCCTCCAGGAACAGGCGAAGTGGATCAAGACTTTCCCCGAGGTGCGGTTCCGCGTTTACGGCCACACCGATCTGGTCGGCAGCAATGCCAGCAACAAAGCCCTGGGCAAACGCCGCGCGGAAGCCGTTGTCGCCTATTTCGCCAGCCAGGGGATCAGCCGCAGCCGGTTGGAAGCTCTGGTCTCTTATGGCGAAACCCGTCCTGTGGTGCAAAGCTCTGGGCCGGAACAGCAAAACCGGCGCACGACCACCGAAGTTTCGGGTTTCGTGAAAAGCCATCCGACAGTGTTGAACGGAAAATACGCCGCAATTATCCAACGCGAATATGTGGAATCTGCGACTCGTCAGCATCCGAGGAACAACGTCATTCAGACGCAGATCAGTTCATCGAATTAAAAAATCTGAAATGGTTACAAAGGGGTCGGTTTTCCGGCCCCTTTTTCATTAAGATTTGACCGATTGTGGAAACAACGTGTTCCCCTCCGCTAAAAAGACCCAAGAATAGCAGTTTTTCAGCCCCAATCCTGCCACCATTTCCCATCATCTTCACCCTAATGGGAACATTTGTACGGCAATCTGACCGTGCAGGGGTTTTGGTTCAGGTCGAATGCTTTGCCCAAATGGCACAGGCGGCTTTGGATCACCCCGCTTTTGAAGGGCAAATGAAGTAATGACGAGCGTAGCAAACCTCTATCCCGATCCCGCGCCGATTGTGGCGTGTACGATCTCGCGTGATGTACAGAATTTCGATCTTTTGATCGATGATATGGAAATCGAGCTGGGTGAAAACTGGGGCGATCTGTCCTTTGCCGATGCACCCTTATTCCTTGAACAGCCCGAATCGGCCACGCTGGAATTTGTTGCGATTGCCGTGGACAGCAAGGATGATGCCGATATCACACCGATCACCGCGCTGATCAAACTGGTAAAGTCCAAGAATATCAAAGTGATGCTGATCGCACATGAGGTAAGCCCCGTCGCGCTGCACCAATTGCTGCGCCTTGGCGCCGATGATTTTGTGCCCTACCCTCTTCCTGAAGGCGCGCTGCATGATGCGATCATGCGGATGCGCACACCGCCATCCGCGCCGCCAAAAGCTGCTGCCGCGCAGAACGAAGATGAGGTCAAAACAAAATCCCCCAGCTTCAAAGCCAAGGGCGACCGCGAGGGGGTGGTTCTTCCGGTACATGGCATGTCGGGCGGTGTTGGCGCATCGACCTTTGCCTGCAACCTCGCCTGGGAATTGGCGACGGCCAGCAAGGACGATGCCCCGCGCGTCTGTCTTCTGGATCTCGATTTCCAGTTTGGCGCGATCTCGACCAATCTTGATTTACCACGCCGCGATGTGGTGTTCGAAATATTGCAAGATACCGCCAATGCCGATAGCGAGGCTTTCCTCAAATCGATGTTGACCTTCAATGACAAGCTGCATGTGTTCACCGCACCGCCGGATATGCTGCCGCTGGATATTGTGCAGGGCGAGGATATCGACCGGCTCATCAATATGGCACAGTCGAATTTTGACTTTGTTATCATTGACATGCCATCGACCATCGTAAGCTGGACAGAAACGGTTCTGAACCGGGCACATGTGTATTTTGCGCTGATGGAGCTTGACCTGCGCTCGGCGCAAAACGTGCTGCGGCTGTTGCGCGCCCTGAAGGCCGAATCACTGCCTTTGGACAAGCTGCGCTATATTCTGAACCGCGCTCCAAAATTCACCGACCTCTCAGGCAAAAGCCGGGTCAAGCGTATGGCAGAAAGCCTCGACATCAATATTGAGGTTCTTTTGCCGGATGGCGGCCCGCAGGTGACCCAGGCCAATGATCATGGCCTGCCACTGTCCGAATCTGCAATCAAGAACCCAATGCGCAAGGAAATCCAGAAATTGGCCAAGTCTTTGTACGACCTTAACAAATCCACCGTGGCCGCCAAAGGCTAGGGGATTCGACTGCAAAAGGTATCAGACCATGTTTTCGCGTTACAAAAAAACCATCCCGGCTGCGGCCCAGCCCGTTGCCCAGGCCACAGCGGCAACCCCAGCCACCCCGGGCCGCAGCACCGAGCAACGCCCCGTCGCGCTGGCCCGTCAAATATTATCTGGTCCGTCCAACAATCGCCCGGCCGCTATGGCTGTCGCCACTGACAAGGATACAAAACGCAAAGACCGTTTGACCGAGCTTAAGGTCGATCTTCATAAAAAACTGTTGGAAGATCTCAACCTTGCCGCGCTTGAAACCGCGTCCGAGGCGAGTTTGCGCACAGAAATCGTTGCTATTGTGACTGAGGCCCTGGAAGAACGCTCCATCGTTCTGAACCGGGATGAGCGCAATGCCCTGAACCAGGAACTTTATGACGAGGTTATGGGGCTTGGGCCGCTGGAAACTTTGCTCAAGGATGAATCGGTCAACGATATTCTTGTGAACGGACCAAAGCGGATTTTTGTGGAACGGGGCGGCAAGCTGACCCTGACCGATGTGACCTTCAAAGATGAACGCCATTTGTTGCGAATCATCGACAAGATCGTTTCGGCCGTTGGTCGCCGTGTCGATGAATCCAACCCCTATTGCGATGCGCGGCTTGCCGATGGCAGCCGCTTCAACTGCATGGTGCCCCCCGTCGCGGTGGATGGCAGCCTCGTTTCCATTCGTAAGTTCAAAAAGGAAAAGCTCGGCGTCCCGGATCTGGTGAATTTCGGGGCCTTTACCGAAGAAATGGCCGCCTATCTGCAAGCCGCCGTTTCGACCCGGCTCAACATCATCGTTTCCGGTGGTACGGGTTCGGGTAAAACAACGACGCTGAACGCGCTTTCCTCTTTCATCGACAACACCGAGCGGGTTCTGACGATCGAGGATACGGCCGAACTTCAGCTACAACAGGTCCATGTTGGCCGGATGGAAAGCCGCCCGCCAAACGTCGAAGGCAAGGGTGCCGTGACCCAGCGCGACTGCCTGCGCAACGCCTTGCGGATGCGACCGGACCGGATCATTGTCGGGGAAACCCGCGGTGACGAGGTGATCGACATGTTGCAGGCCATGAACACAGGCCATGACGGTTCGATGACCACGATCCACGCCAACTCTGCCCGTGATGCGGTGTCGCGTCTTGAAAACATGATCGCGATGTCGGGGATCGAAATGCCGCTGCGCGCCGTGCGCAGCCAGATCTCATCGGCTGTGAACCTGGTTGTACAGGCCAGCCGTCTGCAAGACGGTTCGCGGCGCATGACTTCGATCACCGAGATCACCGGCATGGAAGGCGAAGTCATCTCGATGCAGGAAATCTTTCGTTATGAACGCCTTGGCCTGACCCCTGAGGGCAAGATCATCGGGCGTTTCAATGCCACCGGCGTAAGATCCCACTTCTCCGAACGTTTCCGTCAATGGGGCTATAACTTGCCAGCCTCGATCTATGAACCCATTCCCTGAGGACACGCAATGCAAATCAGCGCAGCCCCCCTAATCTATATCCTGATCTTCGTGGCGGTTCTGGTGCTTGTCGAAGGTCTGTATCTGACAGTCTTTGGCAAATCCATCAGCCTCAACAATCGCGTCAGCCGCCGCCTCGAGATGCTGGAAAAGACCGGTGATCGTGACAAGGTATTCGCCCAGCTCCGCAAGGAAATGGGCCAGCACCTCAATGCACGCGGCATCCCGCTGTATTCGCTTCTTGCCACCAAGGCCCAAAAGGCCAATATCGCCTTTTCGCCTCAGCAATTGGTGATGATCATGCTGGGTGTGTCCGTCTTTGCCTATTTTGCCTTGGGCCTCAGCACCGGCGCCCCGGCCGGCGTGCGGCTGTTGATCGGCGTCGTGTTGGGCGTGGGAGGCGTTTACTCTTGGGTGTCACATAAGGCGAAAAAGCGCATGGAGCTGCTGGATGAGCAATTGCCCGATGCGGTGGAACTTATGGTGCGGTCCTTGCGTGTCGGGCATCCGTTTTCGGCGGCGGTTGGCATCGTCTCGCGGGAGATTGCCGATCCTTTGGGTACGGAATTTGGCTTTATCGCAGATGAAACGGCCTATGGCCGCGATATTGCGGAAAGTTTGAAAGAATTTGCCGAGCGAATGGACAATCAGGATTTGCGCTTCCTGGCCGTCGCCGTGTCTATTCAGCAAACCTCGGGCGGGAACCTTGCAGAAATTCTGCACGGGCTGTCACAGGTAATCCGGGCGCGGTTCAAACTGTTCCGCCGGGTTCGCACCATCACCGCCGAGGCGAAATGGTCCGGCGTGTTCCTGTCGGCCTTCCCGATCGTCGCCATGGTCGCGCTTCAACTCACGCGCCCGGATTATTATGACAACGTCATCGACACGCCATATTTTATCCCGGCAGCATTGCTTGTCGGAGCACTTCTTGTGGTCAACGTGATTTTCATGAAAATCATGGTCAACATCAAAGTATAAAGGGTCAAACACATGATCGATGCACTCAATCAACTGCTCGTAAATATGCTCGGCCCTTTTGGCCCCTTGATCGCGATCGCCGGGCTTGGCGTTCTGCTGATCGCCTTGGCGCTGCCGACCCTTCTTAAGAAAACAGCCGAGCCATTTGACCGGATCAAAAGCCAGCGCACTGCCTTTGGCAATCAGGAAAAACTGCAATTGCGCAGGGGAGCGGGCAAGAGCAGTGCCAGCGACAAGCTGCAAAAATTCTCGACCTTTCTGGAGCCGAAAAGCGCCGAAGAAATGTCGGCCTCACGGTTAAAGCTGTATCGGGCAGGCTATAGTTCGAAAAACGCCGTACAATTGTTTCACTTTTCACAATTGATGCTTGGGCTTGGTTTTTTGGCCCTCGGCGTGATCTATGCCCTTTTGTCCCAGTCTGACGACGAAACGACGACTCAGACAATGGTATTGTCCACCCTTGTACCGGGGATTATCGGATATTACATGCCGATCTATTGGGTGCAGCGGCGCACGCAGCAACGGCAAAATGAAATCATTTCGGGCTTTCCGGATGCTTTGGATATGATGCTGGTTTGCGTCGAGGCCGGGCAATCGCTTGACCAATCCATCATGCGCATCGCCAAGGAAAGCCGGGCCGGCTATCCCGCCCTGGCCGATGAATTCGACACGGTGGCGCATGAGGTCAAGGCCGGTAAGGAGCGCGTTGCGGTTCTAAGGGATATGTCTGATCGTGTGGGCGTTGCCGATGTGACCTCTTTCGTGACGACCTTGGTGCAATCGACCACTTTTGGTACGTCTATTGCCGATGCGCTGCGTGTCTATTCTGCCGAAATGCGGGATAAACGCGTGATGCGGGCCGAAGAAAAGGCAAATACCTTGCCGACCAAGATAACCCTCGGCACAATGCTTTTTACCGTACCGCCCTTGATGATCATTTTGATCGGGCCTTCGGTCTATGGAATTGTTGAAACACTCAACAACGGGGGCTGAATGCAGAATATAAGACGATCAGTCGTGTTGATCGCAGGAATGAGCCTATTGACCGCTTGCCAACCGGCAGGTGGTCTTTCCTCTGCCGCACGGGCGCGCAATGCGCCCCCGGCGGTGGACAGCAGCGCCAAGGGCGTGGATGGTTTGCTCGTTGGTCATCGCCTGATGCAGGCGGGGGAGTTTGAACTTGCGCTGCGGGCCTATTTGCGCGGTGCGGCGGAACAGGGCATGACAGCGGATGTGCTTTCCGCACTTGGCTCGGCCAATCTGCGGCTGGGGCGATTGGGGCAAGCCGAAAACCTGTTGCGACAGGCGGTCAAGGCCGATCCGACCTCGGTTCCGGCGCAGAACAACCTTGGCGTTGTTTTGATGGAACGTGGCAAGCTTGGCGAGGCGCGGGCGGTCTTTCAGCAAGCCTTTGCGCTGGATAGTGGCAGTTCAGACTCAATTCGCCAAAATCTTCGCCTTGCTATCGCGCGCAGCGAAAAAGCAGCCTATGATGAGCCTGTACAAAGTAGCGACTTTACCCTGATGCGGCGGGATAAGGGACAATATGTCCTGCTTTCGCAGCTTTGAGGCAAACGGATATTGAGCAGTAAAAAGGACGCAAAATGCGCCACCCTGTCTTTCTCGTACTGTGCCTTGGCGGCGCATTTGCATTATCAGCCTGTCAAAAGGCCGGGGATGCCGAAGTCAATCGCGCCGTAAAGGCCGTGAATGTCATTGATGAATCCAACCTCAATGGGCTGATGCTTTCGGTTGGGGACCCAAATGAAGCGGTCGCCTATTTCCGCAAAAGTTCGGACGAAAACCCCGACCGGGTGGATTTGAAACGTGGGCTGGCGAAGTCCTTGATTCGCGCGCAAAAGCCGCAGGAATCCGCGGTCATCTGGGAGCAAATCCTGAAAACGCCCGAAGGCACCGCGGATGACCGGGTTTCCTTTGCCGATGCCCTGATCCGCGCCAACAATTGGAAACGCGCCGAGGCCGAGCTTAACCGGGTCCCGCCGACCCATGAGACATTCGACCGTTACCGTCTGGAAGCCATGATCGCGGACAGCAACAAAAACTGGAAAAAAGCCGATAGCTTTTATGAGATCGCCGTAGGACTGACCACGACTCCCGCCAGCGTTTATAACAATTGGGGCTTTTCCAAGCTGTCGCGAGGCGATTTCAAAGGCGCCGAAAAACTATTTTATGATGCGATCACCTATGATCCACAGCTTTTTACCGCCAAGAACAACCTCGTTCTGGCCCGTGGCGCGCAACGTCAATACGACATGCCCGTGATCAAAATGACCCAAACGGAGCGCGCGCAACTTTTGTATACGCTCGCGCTCAGTGCGATCAAGAAAGGCGACGTTCGGATCGGCAAAGGCTTGCTGCAAGAGGCCGTAGACACCCATCCCCAGTATTTCGAGGCCGCCGTGCGTTCGCTCGAAGCGCTGGATGCGAATGTGACGAACTGATGCCGGCAACACATCTTTTATGGTTTTTGCCCTTCACCATCCCCATCGCGATTTGGGTGGCCTGGTCCGATATGAAATTCATGCGGATTCCGAACATGGCGGTTTTTGCGCTGTTGCTGGTCTATCTTGTGGTCGGGCCTTTTGTCTTTCCGCTTAAGGTCTATGCCTGGGGCTGGGCGCTGGCGGGGATCGTATTGCTGATCGGCTTTATCATTGCGCTGACCCCCATGGTCGGTGCGGGGGATGCTAAATTCGCCGCGGCTATGGCCCCGTTTTTCGCCAGCGCCGACACCCGGATGCTATACCTGCTGGCGGCCGCAGCTTTCGCGGCTGGCATTGCCAGTCACCGGCTGATGCGAATGCTTCCCGCCTATCGCGACGCGGCATCGGATTGGAAAAGCTGGACCCATCCCCAATTCCCAATGGGGCTGTCCCTGGCCGGTATCCTTGTCTTTTACCCGCTTTTGGCAACCTGGCTTGGCTAAAGGTGCCTTCACGATTTTGCAACGCCGTACCGGCATAATAGCCATGACCAACCCCAAGGGATGCGCCCGATGAATGCTCAAACATCAACGACAAACATCCAGCCCCCAGCCCCGCCCAAAACCTTGGCCGAGGTGGGGATTTCACTGGTGATGATGCGCGATATCATGTTGAAAACCATGTTCCGCACCAATATTGATACGGCATCGGCAATTGCGCAGGCCATCGCCCTGCCGATAACCCTGGTGCAGGAATTGATCGATCTCGCCCGCAGTCAGCGCCTGCTGGAGGCGATGGGCACATTGCATGCCACCTCGGGCAGCGAAATGGGCTATCAGCTTACGGATGGTGGCAAGTCGCGGGCCCTGGATGCTTTGGCGCAGTCGGAATATTACGGTGCGATCCCTGTCCCGCTTGCCGATTATCGCATTCAGGTCGAACGCCAATCCATGCGCAACATCCGCCTGACCCGCGACGAACTGGTCAATGCGATGGGCGGGCTTATCCTGCCGCCCGATCTTTTGTCGCATCTTGGGCCCGCCATTACCTCGGGGCGCTCCATCCTGATGTACGGCCCGCCGGGCAACGGAAAATCAAGTATTTCCAATGGTATAAGAGATGCGATTGGCGGCAGGATCTATGTGCCGCGCGCGATTGAATATGCCGGGCAAGTGATCACCGTCTATGATCCGATCATCCATTCCTCCGCCGAAGCGACGGAAGATAATCCCAAAGCCTTGCGCCGCAGCAGCAACCGTTTTGACAATCGCTATGTCTATTGCAAACGCCCCACAGTGGTCACGGGGGGCGAGCTTAGCCTCGACATGCTCGACCTGACCTATAGCCCCACGGCGCGTACCTATCAGGCCCCCTTGCAGCTTAAATCCACCGGCGGCATTTTCATTGTGGACGACCTTGGCCGCCAGGCAGAGCCACCGCAAAAACTGGTCAACCGCTGGATCGTGCCTCTGGAGGAATCACAGGATATCCTTGCGCTGCAATCGGGTGAAAAGCTAACCGTGCCCTTTGACACGCTGGTCATTTTTTCCACCAACTTCCACCCGAATGAGATTTTCGACGGTGCGGCCCTGCGGCGGATCTTTTTCAAGATCAAGATCGACGGCCCGGACCAGGAGAGTTTCCTGAAGATCTTTGCGATGGTGGCGAAAGCAAAAAAAATGCCGTTGAACGAGCCTGCGCTGATCCATCTGATGAAGGTGAAATTCCCGACAATTCAGAACCGTTATGCCAATTACATGCCGAAATACCTGATCGAACAGATGATTGCGGTGTGTGATTTTGAAAACATTCCCTATCAAATGACGCCCGATCTGATTGACCGCGCTTGGGACAATATGTTTGTGCGTATGGAAGAAATCGCCCGCTAAGAAGGCTTTATTGCTGCTGTACAGCGCGCTTGCGCCGCCTGCGAACAACAAAGCCGAGCAAAAGCGCGGCAATCGCAACGGGAATCCCGATCTCGACCCATTTCGGCAGATCAATGCTCGCAAAGATCCGCGCAATCAGATGCCCGGCCTGCTGGCCGAGCAGAACCAGGATCACCGACCACACCGATGCGGCGATTCCCGTCAGCACCGCATAGCGCAGCGGCGTGATATCAGTCGCCGTTGCCAACGCTACAGGCCCGGCAGTTCGCACCCCCGGCATAAAGCGAATAGCAATGGCCAAAATCAAAGGGTAGGATACGAAGACATTGAAAAACCGCCATTTCCGGGCGGCCTCGACCCCGCGTATGGTGCGGGGATGATTGCGAAAACGGCGCGCGAGGTGATAGATTAACAGATCCGAAAACCAGCCCCCCAGCATCCCTGCAATGATCACAGGCCAAAGCGGCAACAGCCCGCGCTGCACCAAAACCCCGGCGGTGACGACGGCAGCGTCACCCTCAATCGCGGCGGTGCCAAACACCGCCAGCAACCCAAAATTGGAAATCAAGGAGGATGGATCAAACATGCAGTACCCTCTGTCGCCCCCCTCAAATAAGGGGTTCACGGCCATCCGCAAGTGGTCATTTTCGCAAATCGCATTTCATCGGAGCGTATCGCGTTTTATCGGCATAAAAACGTAGCGAAAACGCCCTGGTCAATATCCCCACAACGGCCGGCGCGATGATCAGGGCGGGGATAACCACCGCAGCGGCCTCGGGCGGGGTCCGGATTTTCATACGCCCCGCACCAAAGCTGCATCCGCCAAACATTCACGAAACGACAAGAGCCCGGCTTTTTCCGGCACCGCGGACAGCGCGCCCCCGCCCCGAATCAAGAATTGAGTCCGGTGGGCCACACCTGGCCGCTATATCTGGCGTAAGCGAATTTCCGCTACCCAAGACCTGCGCGCCTCCCTATAGTCCTATGGATAAGCAGGGGGGAAAACCTCCGCATTTGAGGCAGTAAAACAAGAAACGAAGGGGGATCAGCCAATGCGCTGCCCATTCTGCGGGAATATCGACACGCAAGTCAAAGACAGCCGTCCGGCTGAAGATCATGTTTCCATCCGACGGCGGCGCTTTTGCCCGGCTTGCGGTGGCCGTTTCACCACTTACGAACGCGTCCAATTGCGCGACCTCGTGGTGATCAAATCCAGCGGTAAGCGCGAAGATTTCGACCGCGCCAAGCTGGAACGTTCCATTCGGATGGCCATGCAGAAACGCCCGGTCGACCCCGAGCGGATCGACCAGATGATCAGCGGCATCGTGCGTCGGCTTGAAAGTCTTGGGGAAACCGACATCAATTCCAAGGTGATCGGTGAAATCGTGATGGAATCCCTCGCGCGGATCGACACGGTCGCCTATGTTCGTTTTGCAAGCGTTTACAAGAACTTCCAGGCAGCAGACGATTTCGACAAATTCGTATCCGAGCTGCGCCCCACAAGCCCGACGGACGAATGACCCCCGATCACGCCCATATGCGCCACGCGTTGCAGCTTGCAGCGCGTGGCCTTGGGCGTGTCTGGCCCAACCCTGCCGTTGGCTGCGTTCTGGTGAAGGACGGGCGGATCGTCGGGCGCGGCTGGACGCAACCGGGCGGGCGGCCCCATGCGGAAACCACGGCGCTTCATCAGGCCGGGGCGCTGGCGCGGGGGGCGACGGCCTATGTCACGCTGGAACCCTGCGCCCATCACGGGCAAACTCCGCCCTGTGCGGCGGCTCTGATCGCGGCAGGCGTTGCACGGGTGGTCAGCGCCATGAGCGACCCCGACCCCCGCGTCGCGGGCAAGGGTCATGCAATGCTCGCCGCCGCCGGGATCGCCCTGTCAACCGGGCAATGCGCCGATCAGGCCGCGCTTTTGAACCGGGGCTTTTTCAAGCGCGTCACCCGATCCCTGCCCATGGTCACGTTGAAACTGGCCACGACGCTGGATGGAAAGATCGCCACAGCCAGCGGGGAAAGTCGTTGGATTACAGGTGCTTCCTCGCGCCGCGCCGTCCATTCCCTGCGCATGAGCCATGATGCCATCCTTGTCGGTTCGGGCACCGCCCTGGCCGATGACCCCGATCTGACCGTGCGCGAGATGGGCAGTCCCCAGCAACCGCTGCGCGTGCTGCTGGATGGCGGGCTGCGCCATGCCGCCAGCTCCCGGCTTGGGCGAACGGCGCGGGAAAACCCGGTTTGGGTGCTGCATGGGCCGGGCGTCGATACCGAGCAATGGCAGGCCAGCGGCGCGCGTCTCTTTGAAACCCCAAGGCATGATCTGCACGCCGCGCTTGGCATTCTGGCCGCCCAGGGCGTGACGCGGGTGCTGTGCGAAGGCGGCGCGGGCCTTGCCGCCGCCCTGATCCGCGCCGGGCTTGTCGATGACCTCGTGATCTTTTCCGCCGGAGCCTTGATCGGAGCCGAAGGGGCTGCAGCGCTTGGCCCACTTGGGCTTACGCTTTTGGCCGATGCCCCGCGTTTGACCCTGGTTTCCACCGGCACGACCGGCAATGATGTCATGAGCCATTGGCGCTTTGCCCCGCAATAGGGCTTGCGCGAAGGCGCGGCTTTGGGCAGGAAAGACAAGAGCCGAGACAGGAGCATGCCATGAGCCACGACTACAAAGCCCAGCAAGCAGAAACCTTTGAAACCTTTAAGGAAATCGGGAATATCGAAGATCTTCCCAAACGGGCCGTGGTGAATTTCCTGTTTATCGCGGATGACATCGACGCGCCTTTTGCCGCCGCCGAAAAGGCGCTGAAGGCCGCCGGATTTGTCACTCGTGTCGATGAGGATGAAACCCTTGAGGCCCGCACCGGCGAGATGGAAATCTCCGCCGCCGCAATCTGGGCCGAAGAAAAACGCGCAACTGAAATCGCCCTGAAATTCGGCTTGACCCGGATGGCTGGGAATTGCTGGAATAAACTTTTTCGGCAGGGTAGCCTCTGCCCGAAAGTTTCAAGGACAGGATTCTTCAAACATAATGCCTGCCCCCGTGATTGCATCGATCACGGGGATGCCCTTAAATCGGTTCAAGTCCTAAAATTGACATCTTTCTTCTTATGTTTATCCCATCGCAAACGATAACATTGGTAAGCTTCAAAATGAAAAAACTATGTCTTGGCATTGCAATGCTTTGCGGATTTGCATCGCCCGCCCTTGCGCAAAATACGGTGCCGCTTTTGGGGGCTGCATACCCATCGGGACAGGTTTACCTTTTGGCCCCGGATGACGCCACCGCTTGGCCCGATAACGTAACGCTTTCCGGCCCAGAGATGCCTTTGGGCGTGACCGCGATGTTGGACCGGGTCTTGCGCGATGTACACCCGCCGACGGTTGAAGACACGCCTGCCTCACGCGGGCCATGCCGTGAGGGGACCACCGCTGTCGAAGATGCTGCAATCGATCCGGTATTTGATCGCGGAATGCCCGACAATTGCGCAAATGACCCACGCGTGGGGGTTTATGCCCCTGCAGGCGCGCTTGGCACAGGGCTGGTTTTGGGCTGGACTGGCGCGTTCCTCACAGCGCCCGATATGACAAAGGCGGGCCAGCCGCGCCCGATGTCGCAAGCCGAAACCGCCGAGGCCGAGACCGCCCGTGACGCCTTTCGCGCTGAATACCTGGCCGCTTATGGTACGGAATATGACCCCGAGACCAATGCCATCGGTGCCATACCAACCCGTGCAGATGCGCTTATCATCGCCGAGTTCAACGTCGAAGGCGCGACTCTGCGCCTTTCCGAATGGCGGCGCATTACGCCTGCCCAACACATCTATCAGCATTATATCATCGACGTCATCCGTTCTGAAATTGTTGAAAGCACCTTTATTTTCAGCCGCCCCCAGGGCAATTTAGGTTAAAGGAATAAACCATGGGTATTAAAGACGACGTTAAAGCCGTCATTGCCGAGTTTGAAAAAGAAAACCCCAAACTTGCGGGCAAAATCAGACTGACCTCATCCAATCGCTCCTGGAAAAGCCAACTCGATATCATCCTGCAACCCAGACAGGCAAAAAATTACAAAAACATCAAAGCTAATTTTTTGAAAACCTTCAAGCTCGACAAACTGCCAGCCAAACGATCGGCAATGGACGCGGATCAGTTGGCTTGGTGGGAAAAGAACATCATGGCGCAAGCTGGAAAATCCCCAGGATTCCCCCATATTGGCGGCAAAGCGCAAGATATCGTGGTTGCAGCACTTGGCAATGCGGATAAAAAGGCCTTTGATGCGGCTTTGAAAAAAGCCGGTATCAAGATCCTGTATGAATATGTGGCTGGGTCGACCTCTGACTACCATGTGTCACTTAGTAAAGCGAATGTCTTTCATTGCACGAAGTAACCGCCGACCGTCTGAGGCCGGTAGGATCGCGTTTGGACTGCAATTGCGGATACTGAAGATGGAATGGTTGCGGCTCTTTCTCTGGCGGCATCGCAATGTGCCAAGGCGGTGATGTTGACGGCCCCGTAACGAGGAGGACGGCGAGATAGGTGATAGGGGTGGGTCTTGCAAAAACTGTTTTCCGGATCCACGGTGCCTTGATGGCTGGGCAGGTGACGTTCCGCAAGAAAATCACGCGTACAGTTTCGGAAATTCATGTCTGAGCAGCCCGGATGCCTTATCCTATTCGAGTGTTTTCGGGGTCTGCGGTAGCGCAAAGGACTGGGTGCGCGGGGATGAGCGTGCTCAGCCACGAGGTGAAGCTGATCGCGCCGCAATAGGTTCGCCTCTTCGTCAAGGGCCAAAAAAACAATATGGCCGATGCCGGGGCGATCGTGATCGCGATGCCATGGGCGAATATCGAAAGCTGGCTCGGACGAATGCCCGTGTGTAAGCCGAAGATGCTGGTGGGGATTGCGCGGGCCAACAAGATGGCGCGACAGATCCGGACGATGTTGACGAAAGACGAGGGTTACAGGGATCGGCCCGCTGACCACCGCGCTGATGGTGTCCGCCCGTGCCGATCTGGCGGTGGAAACGCTTCCCGAAGGTGCGACGCAGGAGGAAATGGCCCTCGCCAAGGCCAAGTCCGTGGCCCGTCGCGCGGTGCTGGATTGGGAGGGCGTCGGCGATGATACGAGCAATATCATCCCCGTTTCGCCCGAAGGCATCGACGCCCTGCTGGAAATCTGGCCGGTGTTCGAGGCGTTCCAGACCCAATACGTCGCGCGCGGTCTGCTGCTGGACGCAGAAAAAACGTCTCCGCGCCCTTGCCGACTGGTCCTTCGGCGGGGGCGACCGGTATTGCGCGGCCTGCACACCCTGCGAGGGCCGCGAGGGCATCTGCCCCGACTGCCCCGCAAGACTGAACCGTCCGCAGACGCCGGAAGGCTGGCAGGTCTGGGATCTGGTAGGCCGCCTTAGCGGGCAGCTGCGCGTGCTCCCCGGTGCTGGGCTGGGACATGGGCGCGGCGCTCGCGCTGGCCGGTGCGCTGGGCGTCAACACCCTGATCGCCGCCGAACTGCTGCCCGAGATCGAAGCGGTGATGGTGCGCAAACTCAACGAACAGATCGCGGACGGCAGCGCGTCTGGCGTCAGCCCTTGATCTTTTCAACCAGGGTCACGCCCGGCAGCCCTTTGAAATGCGCGTCGCAGGTCAAGAGCGCAGCACCCCGCGCCCGCGCCGTGGCGAACATGATCGCATCTGCGGTCGCGAGTTTGTGGGCACGGCATACCTCGGCTGCGGCGAGCGCAATGTCCGTGTCGAGGGGGACAAGCTGACAGACCTGCGTGAACGCGATCACCTGATCCGCCTTGTCCTCGCCAACCTCGCGCGCCAGCCATTTTGCCAGTTCCAGCTGCACCATCACTGGCACCAGCCAATCAACCTGTTCGGGCAAATGTTCCGCCACCCGCTCGCCCGTTGGCGATCCGACCAGCCATTCGATCCAGGCAGATGTGTCGACAAGGACCATCAGAACCGGTCCGAGCGGTCACGATAATCCGTGGCGGATGCGCCGCGCGCGAGGCCTTTCAGCGCCTCCCGCTTCGGAACCGGCACCAGAAGAACACCAGTTCCCTTGGGGATGAAGGCAAAGGTCAGCCCGGCCTCCCAATGCTGTGCCGCCCGGATCGCCTTGGGGATCGAGATCTGGAATTTTGATGAGAGTGTCGCGGTTTCGGACATGATCATACCTCCAGCTTATCGATAGCCATCAAGTAAGACAACCGAGTTCAAAATTCAAGGGCGCTGACCATGGCAGAAAAACGCGTATCCGTCCGCCTCGTTGCGGAAGGCGGCCGCCAGGTCCGCGCCGAGCTGGAAGGTGTGGGCGAGGCTGGGGCAAAGGGGTTTGGCCGTCTGTCGCGCGAGATGGAACTGGCCAATACCCGGCTTGCAGATTTCGCGCGCCGGGCTGGCATCGCCATGTCTGCGGCCGCCGCCAATGCCACGGCCTCGCTCGGGCTGATCGTCCGTTCCACCGCCGAGAGCGCCGCGCAAATCCGGCAGTTCGCGCAGGTCGCCAATGCCACGCCAGAAGCACTGCAGCGCTGGTCGGCGGGCGCGCGGACAGTTGGCATCGAGCAGGAAAAGCTTGCCGATATCCTGAAAGACGTGAACGACATCTAACATGTAGTTGAGCATGTATTGCTCTTTCAGGCCATCCGCACCTTGTGCGTCTGGCAGAGCTAGCAAATCGGCCTGAGAGGATACGGTTGCATCCCGTTAGCTGAAGGGGTGAAAAATCGGTAGCCTCGTCCACAACCACTTGGTTGCGGAATTCTGCGATGAGCGGTGCAAGCACCTGCAAGTTACCTTGGCCGCCGCCTCGCGAAACCTTGAAACATTGCGGATAGTTTCAAGATATAGCGCCACAACCTCAGTCGCGTCATCCTCAGCCAGCGCGCCAAGAAAATCCGAGACTTCCAGATCTGCCTCGTTCCCAGTCGCAACCAGCTTTGAAAAGCCGATGCCACGCGCCACGGCACGGCTAAGCAAAGACCCAAGGATGCCGCCCGATTGTGACAGCAAGGCAACCGAGCCTTCAGGAAAATTGTCGGATTCCATCGCTCCGCTGGCCGTCAGCGGGATCTTGTCCGGGTGATGTTCACAAGGCCGATGGTATTGGGTCCGAGAAGGCGCACAGCGGCGCAGCGGTCGAGTTCACCGTCACTAGTGACATGCCCGCCGCCACCCAACTGCTCAGCCCGCGCAATTACATGAACAACGGCGCGACGGCTGCAGTCGTCGCCTACGACTGCGCAGGCGTCTACGTCGAGACAGATTATTGAGGGATATCAACATGACTGAACGAACATCGCTTCTGCAGGAGGTCGGCCAAGCCTTCCGCGACAATGGCTTGACCGCAGCCATCACCGCACTGATCGGCGGGTTCATCGCCCTTTTGGCCGCCGTCACGCGCCGCGCCTTCACCAATGACGCGATGCACGTCCGGATGGACCGTGAACTGCTGGCCAAGCGCGACCGCGTGGATCGTCAGCGCGCTGAAGACCGCAAAGGCGATGCTGACCCGGCTGGAACGGATCGAAACCGACATCCGCGCCATGCGCGACGTGATGTTCGAGGCGTTCCAGCGCGGCCCGTACTGACTGACGATCGCCAAACCACTTCGTCGACCCACCCCACCCCGCCCCCGAGGCGGGTTTTGCATTTCTGGAGATCCCCATGCCGACCACGACCTATGCCCATTTCCGCGACGTGCCTGAATCCGCCTGGCGCTGGCCCAGCTTTTCCCCGGCCGAGATTGCCTGCCGCGGGACCGGGGCGATCAAGATCAACACCGAGGCGATGGACAAGCTGCAGTCCCTTGCGCAACCGACCTCGGTAAACCGCTGATCGTCCGCTCCGGATACCGCAGCCCCAGCCACAACCGCGCCGTCGGCGGGGCACCTGCCTCGAAGCACATGCTGGGCACGGCGTTTGATATCGCCATGTCGAACCACGATCCCGTAGCCTTTGAAGCAGCGGCGCGGGCGGTGGGCTTTCTTGGGTTCGGATATTACCCCCGCTCGGGCTTCATGCACATCGACCTCGGTCCTGCGCGGTCTTGGGGCGAGCCCTTCGCTCCTCGCGCGACACCGTTCGTGCCAGAGGTCGCACCTGCCCGTGAGGTGCTGGCCAACAGCCGCACGCTGAAAGGTGGCGGCGCAGCGGGTATCGCGACCGTCGGTGCTGCGGGTGTCGAAGTCGCGCAAGACGTCCTGGCAGAAACCCAATCCGCCATCCTGCCCCTGGTGCCCTACCTTGACACCCTTCGCTGGGTCTTCATCGCGGTGGCGCTGATCGGCATCGCCGTCGCCATCCACGCACGGATCGACGACTGGAAGCGGGGCCAGCGGTGATGGGTTGGATCGCCGCGATCCTCGCCAGCGGCCCGGCGCGCAAAGCGCTGGGTATTCTTCTCGCAGCCGCGACGATCCTTCTGTTCCTGCTGAACCTCCGCCGCGCCGGTGAACGCGCCGGGCGGCTGGCCGAGCGTCTTTCAACTTCGGAGAAAACCCATGCAATTCAACGCCAGATGCTGGACGCCGCCAGCCGCCGCCCCGCTGATCGCGATGCTCTGGCTGAACGGCTGCGCGATGGCCGGTTCTGAGGCCCGAATGCCCTGCCCGCCGGTCGTCGAATACAGTGCAGCCGATGTGGCGCGCGCCGTCGACGAGGTGGAGGCTTTGCCAGAGGGCGCGCTGCTCGTCCGGATGCTCAGCGACTATGCGGTTCTGCGCGATCAGGCCCGAACGTGCCGGTGACACGTTGGATGTCGCAGCGCGTCGCTGACTTGTTTGGCCGTCAGGATGACGAAAGGTCGATCGGCAAAGCCGTCGTCATCTTCACCTTTTCCATTGAAAACTTCGACGTCACATTGCGGCAAGCCAGGCGGGACGTGAGATCAAGGTAGAAGGCATCATAGGCCTCCATATTGCTGACCACCACCTTCAGCATGTAGTCGACTTCGCCCGCCATGCGGTGGACCTCGAGGATTTCTGAATAATCCGATACCACCGCGGCAAAGGCTGCCCGCCACTCAGGCGTATGATCGGCAGACTCGATCTCAACGAATACGGTCAGACCAAGGCCGATCCGGGCGGGATCAACCAGCGCTACCCGCCCAAAGATGACCCCCGCCGCTTCAAGCTTTTGCACCCGCTTCCAGCAAGGGGTCTGTGACAGGCCGACACGTTCGGCTAGCTGCGTCACAGGAATGGTCGCATCCTGCATCAACTCATGCAGTATCTTCCGGTCGATCCGGTCGAGTGTCGGTGGCGGTGCGGGAACTACGCTCATGCCGATATGAACTCCCTGACGAATTCAGTCTTCGGCCTGGCACGGATATCCTCTGGTTTGCCCACCTGTTCGATCCGGCCCATCGACATGACCACCACCAGATCGGCCAGTTCCATGGCCTCCTCCTGATCATGGGTGACAAAAATGCTGGTCAATCCGGTGGTGTCATGGATGTCGCGCAGGCCTTGACGCAGTTCGCGGCGCACCTTGGCATCCAGCGCACCGAAGGGTTCATCCAGCAGCATCATCCGTGGTTCGATTGCCAGCGCACGCGCCAGCGCCACGCGCTGACGCTGGCCGCCTGACAACTGGCTGGGATAGCGCGCGCCGATGTCGGGCAGCTTTATCAGCTCCAAAAGCTTGGTCACCCCGGCGCGCAATCTCGGCCGATTGCGGGCGCGTCTGGCGTGGACGAGCACGTAGCCCGTAGGCGATGTTGTCAAACACCGTCATGTGCCGGAACAGGGCATAGGACTGGAACACAAACCCCGCCCGACGCTCCTGAACGCTGAGATTGGTGGCATCCGCACCATCAAACAGCACACGGCCTGCAGTCGGAAACTCGAGGCCCCCGAGGATGCGCAAAAGCGTCGTCTTGCCCGACCCGGACGGCCCCAGCAGAGCGACCAGCGTCCCCGAAGGGATGGACAGCGACACGGGATGCAAGGCTGCGGTGGTGCCGAAGTCCTTGGAAATCTCTTCAATCTCGATATTCATGGCGGTCTCCATCAATGCCGGTGGGTTGCGGCCAACTGGTCGGCGTAGCGCCATTCCAGAGCCGTCTTGAGGGTCAGGGTCACAAAGGCCAGAAGCGCCAGAACGCCCGCCATCGTGAAAGCCGCGACCGAGAGGTATTCGTTATAGAACATCTCGATCATCAGCGGCATCGTGGTGGTCTGGCCCCGGATCTTGCCCGAAACGACCGCCACCCGCGCCAAATTCGCCCATGGCGCGGGCGTTGCAGAGCAGCACTCCATAAAGCAGTGCCCAGCGGATATTGGGCAGCGTGACGGTCAGGAAGGTGCGCCAGCCGGACGCACCCAGCGTCAGCGCCGCCTCCTCCTCGGCCCGGCCCTGCTCCAGCATCACCGGGATCAGTTCGCGCGCAACAAAGGGAAAGGTGATGAACAGCGTTGCGAGCACGATCCCCGGCACGGCGAAGACGATTGGGAAACCGCTGGCCACCAGCCAGGCACCAAGGGCGGAGTTCGCGCCGAACATCAGCACGAACAGCAGGCCCGCGACGACGGGCGAGACGGAAAAGGGCAGGTCGATGAGCGTGATGACCCAGGCTTTGCCGCGCCAGTCGAACTTGGTGATTGCCCAGGCGGCCGCGATGCCGAAGGCCGCGTTCAGCGGCACGGTGATTACTGCCGCCAGCAGCGTCAGCCGGATCGCCGCTTGCGCATCGGTTCCGACAGGGAGGTCACGGCAAAAGCCCAGCCGCGCCGCAACGCTTCGTCAAAGACCGCGAACAGGGGCGCAAACAGCAGCACCGTCAGGACAGCAAGGCAGAACGCGATCAGCGCCCCACTTCACCACCGTGGGTTCTGTCGTCGCCGGGCGAAATGCGCGGGGGCGTGAGGAGATGGTCAGGGTATCGGTCATGGTATCCTCCATTACACCGCGCCCATACGGCGGCGGCTCCAGATCTGGATGAGGTTGATGGCCAAGAGCAGCGCGAAGGAGATCGTCAGCATCGCGATGGCGATGGCGACAGCGCCGTCATAGTCGAACTCTTCGAGTCGGATGACGATCAGCAAGGGCGCGATCTCGGTCACGTTAGGCAGGTTGCCTGCGATGAAAATGACCGACCCGTATTCCCCCATCGAGCGGGCAAGTGCGAGGGCGAACCCTGTCAGCGCGGCGGGCGCCAGCATCGGCAGAACCACATAGGTCAACGTGCGCAGTCGGCTGGCGCCCGAGGGTTGCGCTGGCTTCCTCGGTCTCGCGGTCGATTTCCTCAATCACCGGCTGCACGGTGCGGACCACGAAGGGCAGGCCCACGAAGATCAGCGCGATCCAGATGCCAAGCTCGGTATAGGCGACACGGATGCCGAAGGTGTCCTGGATTACCGACCCGAACACTCCGTTCGGCGCATAGATCGCCGTCAGGGCGATGCCAGCAACGGCCGTGGGCAAGGCGAAAGGCAGATCGACTGCGGCATCGATCAAGCGCTTGCCCGGAAATCGGTAGCGCACCAGCACCCACGCCAGGATCACGCCAAAGACAAGGTTGAACAGCGAGGCGATCAACGCGGCGCGAAAGCTCAGTTCCAGCGCCGACCAGACGCGCGGGCGGTTCACAACCTCCCAAATACCACCTGCACCAAAGCCGACAAACCCGCGCCACAGCAGCACCGCCATGGGGATCAGAACCACCACCGACAGCATGGTCAGCATGATCCCGAATGAAAGCCCCCACCCCGGCATCGGGGTGGGCGACCGCAATGTGAAAGAGCGCACGGTCATCTTACTGCGCCTGATAGATCTGGTCGAAGATGCCGCCGTCGCCGAAATGCTGGGGCTGCACGACCGCCCAGCCGCCGAAATCTGCGATGGTCAGGGCGCACCAGATCAGGAAAGCGCGCCACATCCTCTGGATCGGCCGCAGATGTATCCCATGCGCGGTAATAATGCCGCAGCGCCATGGCTTGTGCTTCGGGGCTGTAGAGCTGTTCCAGATAGGCCGTCGCCAGCGCCCGCGTGGCGTCGTCGGGGATATTGCCCTCGACCAGCGCAACGGGCGGTTCGGCCAGCACCGAGACGGACGGCACCACAATGTCGAACTGGTCCTCTCCCAGTTCTGCCAGCGCCAGATAGGCCTCATTCTCCCAGGCCAACAGCACATCACCCAGACCCCGCTGCGCGAAGGTGGTGGTCGATCCGCGTGCAGCAGTATCGAGCACCGGGACATTGCGATAGATCGCGCCGACGAATTCCTGCGGATCAAGGCCGTTGCGCTCGGCATAGCCCCAGGCCGCGAGGTAGTTCCACCGCGCCCCGCCGCTGGTTTTCGGGTTGGGGGTGATCACCTGCACCCCCGTCGCGGATCAGGTCATCCCAGTCCTCGATGCCCTGCGGGTTCCCTTCGCGGACCAGAAACACGATGGTCGAGGTGTAGGGCGAGGCATTGTGTGGCAGGCGGGATTGCCAATCTTCGGGGATACGCCCGGTCCGCGTCGCGATGGCATCAATGTCGCCGGCCAACGCCAGTGTCACCACTTGCGCGTTGAGCCCGTCGATCACCGCCCGAGCCTGTGCGCCCGATCCGCCATGCGACGTCTGGATTGCCGGGCGCGGGATTGCCTTGCGCCACCCACCAGTCAGCGAACCAGACATTGTACTCGCGATAGAACTCACGCGTCGGGTCATAGCTGACGTTCAAGAGCGTCTGGGCCAAGACGTGCGGCGCAGCTGCGGTCAGCGATGAAAGACCGATCAGCGCGGCAGCGACAAACGCTTTCCAGCCCCCTTGCCTGCTGCAACACGCGCGAACGTGGATGGCCTGCAACCTGGCGCCCCACCTGCTTCAATCAGGAGACGGCCATCAGGCAGCCGTTCGATCAGCGGACCCTGTGCCTGGACATGGGGACGAGATGGCTACCGTATGGATCATGTCGAGGGCCTCCTGTCAGATCGGAGGCACCCTGCCTCCATGTCGATAATCACGACAGAGATGGTCGAGAAAAGCAATGAGATAATCACGCTCAAAGTTTGTCGTGAAAAGAGATGATTATTCTCCTGCCGATCGCTCAGGCAGTGAGTGTGTTCTTCAAATCCCGATTTGACGTACCGCAGTCGCGGGTTTTCCCGATTCGGGCCGATCCACCAGGTCAGCGAGCGTTAGGGACTCGATCAGAAGAAGGTACGACCAGAACACCTGGCCGAAGACCTGCCGCAGGCGGCACGCCTCCTCGTCCGGGCAGTCATCGCATTTCTGATAGGCCCCGCCGCGACAGGCAGGGCAGCGGCGCGATGGGCCCGTCGATGAGCCGCATGATCTCGCTGAGGGGAACCTCGCGAGGGTCCTTGATCAGGATGTATCCGCCATGGCGACCACGTGCAGAAGCAATGAAGCCAGCGTTCCGGATCTCCAACAGGATGTGTTCGAGGAACCGCTTCGGCATATCCGACCGCGTGGCGATCTCTTCGATCCGCAACGGTCTACCCTCGCCTGCCCGTTCAGCAGCGAGTTCCATGAGGGCCTTGAGGGCGTACTTCATCTTCTGCGTGATCATGTCTTTGAATACTGCGGCAGGGTCAGCATCTCAACTACAATCACGCGTGGCTTGGTCGTGTATTTGATCAATCACCGGTTCGCCAGTGAACACCGGAAGTGGACAGCCAGCCAGCATCCGTCCCCCCAACGCAAAAAGTCCCCCTCCAGTTTCAGGGGGACTCGTCGAACGTTGACATGACGTTGACATGGAATGCGCAAGCCGAAGCCCGACTGTTTTTGTCGGATTCTAACCATTTGGAAAGGTTAGTTTTTTGGTTGCGGGAGTCAGATTTGAACTGACGACCTTCAGGTTATGAGCCTGACGAGCTACCGGGCTGCTCCATCCCGCGACGGTTGGCCATTGGTATTTCAAGGGCCGTTTGGTGCCCCAAGTATATGGCATTGGGGTTTTGTTTCATCGTTTTGAGAGGTTACGTTTCTTACCAGGTTTGGCGGTGACCTACTCTCCCACGTCTTAAGACGCAGTACCATTGGCGCGACGGCACTTAACGGCCGAGTTCGGGATGGGATCGGGTGTTTTGCTCGCGCTATGACCACCAAACCGAGAAAGAAACGTCTCCCTGAATGTTCAGGGAGTTACAACATCAGTCAGCACAGGCTATGCGGCCTTTGCTGATTGTTCCATGTTTTTACACTGCCGTCACTTTGTGACGTAGTGATGTTTGCTTTTGACTTATCCGACAGCGGTATTCAAACCTTGCTGTTTCTGGATCAAATCAAGCCTATCGAGCAATTAGTACCAGTCAACTGAATGCGTTACCGCACTTACATCTCTGGCCTATCGACGTGGTGGTCTTCCACGGCTCTCAAGGGAGATCTTGTTTTGAAGGGGGCTTCCCGCTTAGATGCCTTCAGCGGTTATCCTGTCCGTTCATAGCTACCCAGCACTACCATTGGCATGATAACTGGTCCACCAGTGGAACGTTCACCCCGGTCCTCTCGTACTAGGGGCAACTCTTCTCAAATCTCCTACACCCACGGCAGATAGGGACCGAACTGTCTCACGACGTTCTAAACCCAGCTCACGTACCTCTTTAAACGGCGAACAGCCGTACCCTTGGGACCTGCTCCAGCCCCAGGATGAGATGAGCCGACATCGAGGTGCCAAACGATGCCGTCGATATGGACTCTTGGGCATCATCAGCCTGTTATCCCCAGCGTACCTTTTATCCGTTGAGCGATGGCCCTCCCACTTGGGACCCACCGGATCACTATGGCCGACTTTCGTCTCTGCTCGACTTGTCAGTCTTGCAGTCAGGCTGGCTTCTGCCATTGCACTCAACGAGCGATTTCCGACCGCTCTGAGCCAACCTTCGCGCGCCTCCGTTACACTTTAGGAGGCGACCGCCCCAGTCAAACTACCCACCACGCAGGGTCCCGGACCCGGATAACGGGCCGCGGTTAGACATCAAGAGTAAGAAGGGTGGTATCTCAAGGGAGGCTCCACGAGGACTGGGCGTCCCCCGTTTCGATGCCTACCACCTATCCTGCACATCTCAATCCTGATGCCAGTGCGAAGCTATAGTAAAGGTGCATGGGGTCTTTCCGTCTAACCGCGGGAAGTGTGCATCTTGACACACAGTTCAATTTCGCTGAGTCCACATCAGAGACAGCGGGGAGATCGTTACGCCATTCGTGCAGGTCGGAACTTACCCGACAAGGAATTTCGCTACCTTAGGACCGTTATAGTTACGGCCGCCGTTTACTGGGGCTTCAATTCAGAGCTTGCACCCCTCCTTTTAACCTTCCAGCACCGGGCAGGCGTCAGACCCTATACGTCGTCTTACGACTTCGCAGAGCCCTGTGTTTTAAGTAAACAGTCGCCACCCCCCTAGTTTGTGCCCCCCGCCCATAGTTGCCTACAGACGGGGCCTCCTTCTCGCGAACTTACGGAGGCATTTTGCCGAGTTCCTTTGATGTGGTTCTCTCAAGCGCCTTGGTATTCTCTACCAGTCCACCTGTGTCGGTTTAGGGTACGGTCTTATAGAGAGGCTATTTCCAGGGACCACTGAGCCGCCCACCCAATCCGATAAGGGCAGACAACCTTTGCAATCCGTCACCATCTCACGGCCCAGGAATATTAACCTGGTTCCCATCGACTACGCCTTTCGGCCTCGCCTTAGGGGCCGGCTTACCCTGCTCAGATTAGCTTTAAGCAGGAACCCTTGGACTTTCGGCGAGAGGGTCTCTCACCCTCTTTGTCGCTACTCATGTCAACATTCTCGCTTCTGATCTCTCCACCGGATGCCTTACAGCCCGGCTTCACAGAAAGCACATTGTGTCCGTAACAACCGAGGTTGCTAAAGACACAGCGTCCTATATCACAGAACGCTCCGCTACCACGTGCATTGCTGCACATCCTGAGCTTCGGCTCGTAGTTTGAGCCCCGTTACATCTTCGCCGCAGGACAGCTTATCTAGACCAGTGAGCTGTTACGCTATCTTTAAAGGATGGCTGCTTCTAAGCCAACCTCCTGGTTGTTTTGGCCGTCCCACATGCTTTCCCACTTAACTACGAATTAGGGGCCTTAGCTGCAGGTCAGGGTTGTTTCCCTCTTCACGACGGACGTTAGCACCCGCCGTGTGTCTCCCGGATAGTACTCATTGGTATTCGGAGTTTACTTAGACTCAGTAAGGCTGTGGGCCCCCATCATCCATGTAGTGCTCTACCCCCAATGGTATTCGTCCGAGGCGCTACCTAAATAGCTTTCGCGGAGAACCAGCTATCTCCAAGTTTGATTGGCCTTTCACCCCTAGCCACACGTCATCCAGACCCTTTTCAACGGGTGTTGGTTCGGACCTCCAGTAAGTGTTACCTTACCTTCATCCTGCACATGGCTAGATCACTTGGTTTCGGGTCTGATCCCACGTACTCATGCGCCCATTTAAGACTCGCTTTCGCTGCGCCTACACCTATCGGCTTAAGCTTGCTCGTGAGACCAAGTCGTTGACCCATTATACAAAAGGTACGCCGTCAGGACTGATGTCCCTCCGACTGCTTGTAGGCGTCCGGTTTCAGGTACTGTTTCACTCCCCTTGTCGGGGTGCTTTTCACCTTTCCCTCACGGTACTGGTTCGCTATCGGTCAGTAAGGAGTACTTAGCCTTCGGGGGTGGTCCCCCGATCTTCAGACAGGATTTCACGTGTCCCGCCCTACTTAATATGTCCCATGGAACTTCGTATACGGGGCTGTCACCCTATATTGCTGGCCTTTCCAGACCATTCTACTCGCTCTTCAAGGCTCGGCTGGTCCGCGTTCGCTCGCCACTACTAACGGAGTCTCTATTGATTTCCTTTCCCTCGGGTACTTAGATGTTTCAGTTCCCCGGGTTTGCTCTAAAACCCCTATGTATTCAGGATTAAAGTACCTGGTTCACCTTATTATAAACAGCCTTGCGGCTATTATAACAAAATGTCAGGTGGGTTCCCCCATTCGGAGATCTGTGGGTCAAAGCCTATTCCCGGCTCACCACAGCTTAACGCAGGGTATCACGTCCTTCATCGCCTCTTACTGCCTAGGCATCCACCAAAACGCCCTTTTCGCGCTTGATTTGATCCAGAAAGAGCAAGGTTCTGACCAAAGGTCAAAACTTATTCCTTCCGGTGCCGCCCCCGAGAAGGGCGGCCCAGGCTGTAAACCTCACGGTCTACAACGTGTCAAAAGCTGTATACTTTCCCATGCTTCGAACCTCGTAAGGCTCTAAGCGGTTAGTGTACTAGACTTGGAACAATATCACTTCGAGGCCTGAGCCTCTGGTCAATCCCATACTCGGGACAACCAGTGATACTGATGTTGTTTCTCTCTAAACGATGTCAAAGCAGCAATTCGCAAGGCGAATTGGCTGCGCGTCCAGTAGGACGAAGAAACACTTTTGAACAAAGCCCTTCTTGGTACTACCGGAATGTTACCTCAACCGTTCTCCTGCAATTTGCAAGGCAAATTGCAGGTTGGTGGAGCCTAGGAGGATCGAACTCCTGACCTCCTGAATGCAAATCAGGCGCTCTCCCAGCTGAGCTAAGGCCCCAACATTTTTTGCACGGGTGCAAAATCTGGTGGGTCGAGGAGGACTTGAACCTCCGACCTCACGCTTATCAGGCGTGCGCTCTAACCACCTGAGCTACCGACCCGGACAGACCGGTCGGTCTGTGGTAACATGTTCTGAAGAGATATGAGGACGGCCTGGCCGTATATATGAGACTATGACTAGTCTCTGCTAAGTGATCTACGAGATTGGCAAGCCAATCTGACTAAGATCATCCTTAGAAAGGAGGTGATCCAGCCGCAGGTTCCCCT
>JASJYW010000026.1:21892695-21926751 GCA_030386875.1 Morinoia aosen
GGGTGATCTGTTGAAGATCGTGTGGTGGGATGGCCAGGGGGGCGTGCCTGTTCAACAAACGTTTGGAACGCGGTCGCTTTGTCTGGCCAGCAGCGAAGGATGGAAAGATCAACGTGATGCCCGCGCAACTTTCCATGCTCTTGGAGGGCATCGACTGGCGGTTGCCTGAGAAGATATGGAAGCCTCTGACTGCCGGTAATTTACCAACAAATCCAGAGGTGTAGGATTCACATTCCGATATGTCCGGGGTATATCTTCGGCCATGTTGGATACGCCCAAAATCCTGCCTGCCGACCCCGGCGAACTCCGCGAGACGGCGGAGGGTTTGCTCGATCTGGTAAAGGCGCAGGCGTTGAAGATCGCCAAGCTGGAACACCAGCTTGCGGGACACAGCCGCCACAGGTTCGGCTCAAAATCCGAGAGTCTGGATCAGCTTCAACTGAAGCTGGAAGAGGAGGAGACGGCGGCGGTGCGTGATGCGCCAAAGCCCGACTCCGATATTACCGACGAAGAACCGAAAGCCAAGCCAAAGCGTAAACCTTTGCCGCCGGAGTTGCCTCGCTTCGATCAGGTGCTGAGCCCCGGCAAGGCGTGCAAATGCGGCGGCAAGCTGCGGGCAATCTCCGAGGACGTCACCGAAGAGCTGCGCCATTACACCTTGGCTGATGATGACATCGAGCACATCCAGTCTCGCCGCCGGGCGCACAACCGATTTGGGTTTGCCCTTCAGCTCTGTGCTTTTCGATATCCAGGAAGACTGTTGCAGCCGGGAGAGATCATTCCGTCTGCGATCACAGAATACCTAGCCGCGCAGCTTGGACTGAACGCGGACGATCTGACCGATTATGCGCATCGGGCTGAAACCCGCCGCGAACACCTAGCCGACCTGCGCGAAATCTATGAATACAAGATGTTCACCGGGCGCGGTGCCCGCGATCTCACGGATTGGCTGGCAGTCGAAGTCGCGACTGCCCAATCCAATGCTGATCTTGCCCAACGGTTTGTCGAACGGTGCCGCCAATTCTGCGCATGGAGTGCCACGCAGGCCTGAACAAGGGGGAGGCGCACGTCACCGCACTGGCAAAACCAAGGGTTGCCTCAGCCGCAAAACAGGCCTGGCAATGGCGTTCAAGCTGATGATGTCAGCGCAGAGCAAATGGCAGAAGCTCAACGGAGCAAACCGCATGCCGGAGATCATTCAGGGCATTGCCTTCGTTGATGGGATCAAACAAAGTCAAATCGCCGCCTGATCAGGCCGTCACCAACTTTCGGACATACCTCCTTATAGGACTATTCAAGATTAGCTCAAACAGTGCGAATTATTTGAAATGCTTGATAATATCAGTATTCCGTTCACAGGGTAGACACAGTTGTTAGAAGCTACATACAGTAGACAAAAGATTAGTCATTTCGTCTTTCTTGTCTTGCGACGCATGCATCTTTCTATAGTCAATAGCAAGTTGTCGTCCTTTTGTAATATTTTGTTTTTCTCCATAAATGCCTTCGCAAACTGCGGTTACATGAATTTGCTGTGCTATCACATTCCCACAAGAGGCTGCCAAGATCGTGTGGTTCATGTAACTGCGGGTTGCTTCTTTCCGCTCTTCAGAACTTGCATCATTATTGTCTAAAATTGCTTGATAGCGCTTGGCATTTTTAATGTGTTCAGTAGGAGAACAACGAAAGATGGAAATTGTCCAATCTAACCCTTTTGAAACATACGGATTAGTAAAGCCATTTATAGGTGAAAGAATGAATGCCCCAAATAAAAGGCTAATTATTGCGAAAACGCTTATCCGCTTTCTGTACTTTAGTAACTGTTCTCTAAGCGGTGCCATAACTAGAAAACTAGTCCCCGTCTCTGCATTTCTCGGAACTGAATTTGCTCTATTTCCAGTTGAGGGACGACGATATCGAACAGAAAACCGGCCGATTTTTCAGCGGTATCTTTATTCTTGCTTGTCTGGTTGGGGTCATCATTACGGACACCGGAAATTGATGGCATTGCTTTGTTAGTTTCTGGGTAGATTTCGGCCGCTTCCCCATACGCTTCCCCCGGGATCGTCTGCTTACTAGCACGAAGCTTCAGTTCATTTAATTCACTTATAATTTTAGCCGGCTTTGTTGCGGCACCCGGTCGATCAAGCTCCGCTAATAGTGCTGCCCGACGAGCAATCACTGGGATGTTCTCACGACTGAACGTATCAGCTTCCCCCAACGCAGCCCGCGCTGAGAGTTCGTAGCCTATTCCAAGAGAGCCGTTGGCGTTGCGAATCAGCATTCTTGCATACTGAAGCGCCGATATTGCGACACCACCTGCGAATGCGCCGATTGCAGCCCCAGCCAACTCGCTACCACCCCTATTTTTTGCTACAATAAACCCTAGTGCCGCGCCAACAAGGATGGATGCTTGTAATGTTTTTCGTCGTCGTACAGCATCTTGTGTAAAAGTTTCTGAACTACCTGCACACCCGCATAGCAACAATAAGGATGCGCCAGTGATTAAATTTCTTCTATCCATATGTTTTGCCTTTCTTGTTACCGTTCCTGAGCTTGCCCAGGCGAAAGATGACTTGGCTGTACCGAGCTTAGCCGAACTGCGCGACCTGCGCGATATGGAAATTGCGTTCGGCCTCCACGCGACACGAGGAGGCAAAGACAGGCTGAAAGTTGCGTTTAGGAATGCGCTGCTGGAGGAGGCAGGAAGACGCAATCTGTTTTCTAGTACAGACGCAATTGTTCGGGTGGAAAAGGGGCTGATTCGTATGAAAGACAGCCTGTTTGACTTGATCGCATCCCGGGGTTTGCCAACATTTGGAAATGAAGTTAGGACGAGTCGTGGTGACATGGTTATACTATATTATTTCACAGACGCGATATTTGTCGAACAACTGCAGGTAGTTTTCTTGATGGGTGGTAATATTGTCGGATTTGCCGATGCTGGACAAAACCGGACATGGATCAGACGTGGGTTAACAACAGATTTTTGGCAGCCTTCTGGAAATCCTGGCTGGATGATGTCTGCACCGCCTGAGTTGTCCCGTTGTATTTCTAAAAAAGAACAATCTTCATGCATTATTGGGTTGAATTCGTTTTTGCGATAGAGATTCAAAATTTCCATTGGGATACAGAGTCACAAGTCGGCTGATTGAAGAGTGTCGGGGCTGCTGAGCAGCATGCGGCGTTGAGGGAGAGTACCGTAAAGTGTGGGGCAATCAGGCTGCCATAGGCGTTTTCTCGCTTTGTTTCAGGCCGGGGTACCACTGTTCAAATTTGGCGCGGAGGGTTCCATCAAGTGTACGAGTTCTGGTTTGAAGCATGAGGTGAGCACCTTGCTTTGACCATCGCATCTGCTGTTTCTTGCCAAAGCGCTTGCCGACCACGGTGTTGACGGTGCTTTCTACAAAGCCAGTGGAAACGCGCTCACCGTATCTGCGGCGTTCGGCATAATTCGGAATCATGTCCTTGTTATTGGCGATGTAGGTTTCAAACTCGGTTGCGGCTTTGCGCAGTGTCTTGATGCTGGCGTATTCAGTCTCAATGCTATCAAGGTCCATGACCAAATCTTCGATCACGTTCAAGCGGTTCCGCAGGTGGGTTAAAGCGGATGCTTTCCAGCATATATTCAAGGCATTAACCCCGGATGCCAATCTAGAATACGCCATGATCCCCTCTCAGTGAATATTCCATTCACCTGCCGGGCAATGAATGGAACCATCGTCAAGGTCCACCGCTCAGGTCAGGGCGCAAAAGGGGGACTCTTTGCTAGGTCATTGGGCGTTCTCGCGGGGGCATAACGACGAAGAGAACTAGGGATATTCAGTGCCAAGAAGCTAGGGCCTGTTAACACTTAATCATATCGACGATGAGGGCGAAGTTGAGAAAGGCACGATACATCACGTCGAGTTCCTCGAACCTTGAAAAGATGCGGCGGTATCCTTTCAGCCTTCGGAACAGGCGTTCAACCTCGTTGCGCCGCTTATAGATTGTTCGGTCATCGGCCCAACGGCGCATCCGAGTGTAAATCGTGTGCCATTTACCGAACCGTTCCGGCAAGGCTCGCCATTTACAGCCATTCTCGGCGATAAAAAGGATGGCATTGATCACGATCAGGTTTGAAATTCGCACATTCCCACGCTGAACCGGAAGACAGGGGCGGATCAGAGCATACTGCTTTTCTGTTATCTCATTCATAACAAATAATTAGCAGATCTCCGCAGTAAACGGTAGTGTTAACAGGCCCTAGTCACCCAGTACTTTCCAAGGGAAAAGCAAGAGATTCACCTCCAGAGTAAAAACTCATCATTTTACGCATTGAATCGTAAAGCGATTTCGCCCAGGTTGTAGTGGATGAATTGACGGAAGCGACAACATGAAGTGCCCCCAACCACATGGATGAAGATCAGAGCAAAACCCTTACGCCTGACGTCATCGTTGGGAATTCACAAGTTGCGAGCATTCTTCGCCGTATGAACGACGAAATGCGTTCAAACCAGCGCTTCAACGGTTACATAGATCAGCTTCAATTCCTAATCTCAAATAGGGAGAACTCTGATCTAAAGGGACTAGCTGAGAAACTGATCGCCGTTGGAAGAAAGGATGATGTCGAAAGTGCTAAACGTGACCTTCTATGGTTTGAAATGATGCTTGACCGTTTGACACACTATCAGTCAGCACAGAAGCTCTTCTTCTATTTCTTGTCACGCATCTTAAATGTCTTTGAAACAAAAATCATGCCAAAGGCGTTGAATCTGACACAACAAGAAGTTGACCAAATAATCGAAGAGGAGATTGTTAAACCAACTCTTGCAGAAATGGATGAAGTTGGTGGGCATGAACACCTTTTGATCACCCCAAGCGAGGTGCGTGGAATGATTAATTGGCTTGCGGAACGATGCCATATTCGGTGGCAGTCATGCTAAGTCTATCATATTCAGCTTGCTATGATCCCTACAATTGCATCTTTCGCATGCTTGCAATACTCAAAAGAAATGCGAACCAAAGCATGAACTTTGAGGTCCTAAGAATTGCGGACTTCTTCGTTTGCTTTCCGAGGCGACTTTCTGAAATTCAACCACCGAATTCCGTTCAGGGAATGCGAAAAAGAACGAATTCAGTCCTGAGAGAAGAGTCTATTAACGAGTTTGAGTTGCTACCTGCGTCTGACGTCCTTTTTGAACGGATGGAAGTATTTCATGAAACAGCCATTAGCGCGCTGAAGGCGGCTCAAATTATCGACGTTTCTGGTCAAAATGAACTTCGGCAGATTTTTCTGAAATCAAAAGCTGTGCCTGAGAAGCTTGCCTCAGAAATTACAAATTTTATTAGCCGACATGCTGAATTGATTGATTTGGTATCACGTGATTTTTCTAATATACCCATTAGCGGAACCGATGGCTTAAAATCTCGCACGGGGCTTGGGGAGTTTAAATATGACACGGTTTGATCCAAACCTCCGAGTCAATGAACTTAAGGTCATTTACAAGGGAGGCATTGCTTTCCAAGAAAAGTTCCATAACGGACTTAACATAATTAGAGGGCAGAATAGCTCCGGGAAGTCCACCATAATGGATTTCCTCTTCTATGGACTGGGCGGAGACCTACTAGAAAGTCAATGGAGAGAAACAGCGGCCAATTGCGACTCTGTCATGGTCGAAACAAGAATAAATGGCAACATCATCACGTTGTGGCGTGATGTGGAAACCACGTCACAAAGGCCAATGAAGATTTTCTATGGTGATCTGAAAGAAGCTTCTGCATCAGCAGTCGAAGGATGGGAAACGTACCCATTCAAGCGCAGTAGCAAGGAGAGTTTTTCTCAAGTACTTTTTCGCTTCCTTGGCCTGCCTCAAGTCGAGTACGGCGAAACAAATGCGAGGTTAACAGTCAACCAAGTTCTCAGATTGCTTTACTCGGATCAGATGAGTCCAGTTGAAAAGATTTTTCGACCTACGGTTCGTGATCTTGCAATAACAAGGCAAGCTGTGGGCGATCTTTTATGTGGTGCATATAGTGACATCTACTACAAAGCGCTGCTTCGAAAGAAGAGCGCGGCAGAGGAGTTTCGCGAACTTTCTTCTCAAATTACCTTCTTGACAAAGACTCATGGTCGGGATGGCCAACCGCTGACAGAAGAGTGGGTGCTTGCGGAACATAATCAGCTTGAGAAGAACATAGCGGAACTAAACTCGCAAATCGACAAATTGGAATCGGAGATTTTTAGTGCCGAATTTGATGATCGGCTTACTTTAAATGACCAGAGGCGGGCATATGCAAACGTCGTAAGTCAGCAGGAAGAAATCGCAAAAATTGAAGAGCTTCTTACTCAAGAGAAACTGGCGAGCGCAGATACACAAGAATACATAGCTTCTTTGTCACGCAAACTGGACGAACTTCATCAATCTCATGTTGTTGTCGAACAGTTGGGTGGACTGTCATTTAGTTTCTGTCCCTCCTGCCTTGCTCCAATCGAAGCCGTTGAAGTCGTGGGCGCATGTTCATTGTGCAAGTGCGCGCATGACAGCGACGAAGCGCAGAAACGCGTGTTGAAGTTGATAAATGAGTACGCCCGCCAAAAGGATCGAGCCGAAAGTGTTCAACTCCAGCGCAGAGAGGAAATTACGCGACTGAGTTCCCGACTGTGCGAAGTTACAGAGTTGTGGGAACAAGCATCACGGCACTACACAGTTGCACTTAGAAATCCCACCTCGGAAATGAGGTCGCGCTTGCGTGATCTAAGTCGCAAAGCGGGTTATGCATATCGAAAGCTTGAGGAACTGGCGAGAACCAAATCTGTTATTGGTGAGATATCGGAATTGAGGCGGCTAAAGGAGGCACTTCAAATGGAACTTGACCGGCTTGACGCCACAATTGAGGCAGGAAAGCGCGCCCAAGAGGACAGGCTCAAACATGCAAAAAGTTCGATTGAGGTATGTGTGCTGGATTTCCTCAAACGCGACCTTGCTCGTCAGTCAACTTTTGAGATGGCAAATTTTGTAACCTTCGAATTTGACTCAGATCGTTTGGCGGTAAACGATGAGTCATACTTCTCGGCGAGTTCGATGGTTTATCTGCGGAATAGCTTCTTTGCGTCATTTTTGTTTGCTGCGGCAAATGACCCAAAATTCTTACATCCGCGCTTCCTCATGATGGACACCGTTGAGGACAAGGGACTTGAACCTGAACGGAGCAAGAACTTCCAAAGACTTCTTTGGGAGAAGTCACAATCAGCAAGGTCTGAGCATCAAATAATTATTGCAACTTCAATGATTGATGAGTCTTTGGACATACCCTTAATTACCGTTGGAGATAAGTTTACTCACGATCACAGGACATTACAAATTTCATGACGAGATTGGGTGAGAAGGTAGCGACAGAAACAAAGACGCATACGCCCGATGAAGTGTGGCGAAGAGTCTTCAATTGGGAATTGATTGGTGGTTTTGCACGGTCTAAATTGGCTACCGTTTCGATTGCCATGCCCTTTATTGGATATGCAATACTCTATCACTCGGAATTGGCAAAGTACTTCGGTGGCCTCGGCGGATTGTTAGAAAGTCAGGAGATCACGCAGAGTGGTGGTGATTTGGTTTTACCCGCCTTGTCGGACCGTGGAATGTCTTTCTACACAAAACTCAATCTAGTATATTTGGGCGCATTCCTTTTGGGAATCGGGACAATAGCTTTTCGCGTTTTTGCTCCTTCCGCTGTAAAAGAAGCAGGCACCATTTCAAGGTTTGTCGATATCGAAATTGGCCGTTCGACAGCACGAAAACTCCGTTCAATGATGATTGCAATAAAATCAAGAAGACCGAGTGCGGCAACCGGTTTGATAGACATTGCGCCGTGGCTGGAAAGAGATCACTGCACCTTGAAGCTTGCCGCAAACGAACTGCGGGGCCTCAAGGACGATCAGCTAAAAATTGACGTTATTAGTAGCTTCTATAATGTTGAGAACAAATACTGTTCTCGCGTTGCAGTTTATGGCATCTTTGGGATATATTTTTGTGGATTTCTTTTCATCTCAATTCCGGGTGCACTCTTCACTTTTAGGGTTTTAGGTGTCGTTATTGCCAACATTCTTCGCTCCCTTTGTGTGTGGTAGTTGTCAAAAGTTTGAAGTCGGATAGCGCGTCTCTACTGTAACCGTTGGTTCGACCCCACGTTTCGCATCGTTTGTTGATATGCGATTCCAGCCTTCATAGATTTGAAGGGAGTTTCTCGATGGAAGCTACAAACGAGTTTCTCGCAAGAGTACCACGCAGTTCAGATGGCAAGCGGCGCTGGCCTCTGGAGCTGAAGGCCCGGATTGTTGCGGAAACGCTGATTGAGGGCGCGACGGTGAGTGGTAAGCGTTGCTTCAGCCTCTAAAACTCCACGGTAGCAACTGGTCGATGTGTTTCTGCTTATGGCCGTTGACGATGGCTGTGAGGACGTCGGTTATGTAGCTGTGTGGCTCGATTTTGTTCAACTTACAGGTCTCTATGAGTGATGCGAGCATGGCCCAGTTTTGGGCACCTGCATCGTGGCCCGCGAAGAGCGCGTTTTTTCTTTGCAACGCAATTGGGCGGATTGTGCGCTCAACGGCGTTGCTATCCATCTCGACGCGTCCATCGGTCAAGAACCGGATCAAACCGCCCCAGTATTTGGCAATGTATTTGAGCGCTTCGCCTGTGGGTGATTTTGCGGAGACCTGCGTGCGGGCGTTATCCAACCATGTTTTGAAGGTTGCAATCTTGGGCGCGCTTTTGGCTTGGCGCAGCGCCAGTCGATCCTCGGCTGATAGGCCGCGGGCCTGCTTCTCGATCCGGTAAAGGGCTGCGATCTGCTTGAGGCCCTCTTCCGCGATAGGTGCCACGTTGTGATGGGTCACATCAAAGAGCTTGCGACGCGCATGGGCCCAGCAATACGCCAGTTGAATGGGCGCGTTGTCCTGCAGATCAAGCACGCGGTTGTATCCAGCATAGCCATCCACCTGGAGGATGCCCTCAAAGCCCTGCAATATCTCAGATGCATATGTGCCTGATCGTCCTGGTGCATAAGTAAAGGCCACACCCGGCGGTTCCGGTCCGTTCCAACCGCGATCATCGCGGGCGAGCGCCCAGATGTATCCCTTCTTGACCTTGCCACGTCCCGGATCAAGCACGGGCGCAGGCGTCTCATCCATGAAGAGTTTGCTGGACGTCTTGAGGTGCGCCAGCAAGGCATCATGCACTGGCTTCAACTCATGTGCCGCTTTGCCAAGCCAGAAGGCTAATGTGGATCGATCAATATCGACGCCTTGGCGTGCATAGATTTGGCTCTGGCGATAAAGCGGCAGGTGATCAGCATATTTGGAGACAATTACGCTGGCGATGGTTGCTTCAGTCGGCATGCCGCCTTCGATAAGGTGCGGTTTTGCGGGCGCTTGGATGATGCCAGCCTCGCAGGACCGGCACGCATACTTGGGTCGGCGTGTGACAAGCACGCGGAATTGGGCGGGCACGATATCCAGCCGTTCGCTGACGTCTTCGCCGATGATGTGGCGCTCAGCGCCACAGCCGCAGGTCACATCTTCTGGTGCAATCAGCTCTTCAACACGCGGCAAGTGCTTCGGCAGGACACCGCGACCAGCGCGGGATTTTGACGCCGCTATCTTTGGCGGGTCAATCGCTTCATCCTCGGCATGAACAACAGCCATGGCCGTCTCAATGTCTTCGAGCGCGAGATGATACTGATCTGGATTGGCCTTCTCGGACTTCGCACCATAGAGCGCCCGCTTGAAGTCGGCGAGCAACTTCTCAAGCCGAATGATGCGGTCTTCTTTGCGCTCAATGATGCCGTCTTGGTCAGCCATCTTCGCCTGCGAGGCCAAAATAATGGCCTTGAGCGCATCGATATCATCAGGAAGATCAGCAGGGAAAGTCATAGGCGATAACTACCAAAAACCACGCTGAAGTGCCTGCCCAAAATGCCACCCGAGTCATTCTGCCGCAGCTGGCCGAAGGGTTTCTAAAGCCGTTACCCGCCGCCAATCCAGTCCCGCGAAGAGCGCCTCAACTGCGCCGGATCAAGTCGCAAAACGCCGTCTTTGATGGCAGGCCACTTGAACGCATTCTGCTCAAGTCGCTTGTAAGCCATCACCAAACCTGTCCCGTCCCACCAGATCATCTTAAGCCGGTCCGCCCGCTTGGCGCGGAACACATAGACCGCACCGTCGAACGGCTTCTTTTGCAGATGGCTCTGCACCAGTGCCGCCAAACCATCGTGCCCCTTGCGGAAGTCCACCGGTTTGGTCGCGACAAAGACCTGCACGCCATGCGAGGGGTGGATCACAGCGCAGCCACGATCTCGGCAATGCGCACGGCCGGTGTGTCGCCCGCCAGGCGGATCGTAATGTCGCCCTTCATCACATCAAGTGTTCCCGGCAAAGGGGGTTGCGGGCAAACCGCATTAAACACCTTGGGGTCTTCAATCTGCACGGGCACAAAGTCCATGCCATCCAAGTTGGGCAAAACAAGCTTCCCCGCCCGCGCCATCCGCCGCCAATCCGAAATGCTACTGGGCACCAAATCATATCGCTTGGCCACCTCACTCACCGTCGCGCCCTCAATCAGCGTTTCCGCAACAATCCGGGCCTTCAGCTCCAGAGGCCAGCGCCGCTTGCCATCTGAACTGCGTGGTACTCTTGCGAGAAACTCGTTTGTAGCTTCCATCGAGAAACTCCCTTCAAATCTATGAAGGCTGGAATCGCATATCAACAAACGATGCGAAACGTGGGGTCGAACCAACGGTTACTCTCTACTTCTCTCAACAGTCTAATATGCTATTGAGTCTTCTATGGCTATGGCATGAAAGAAGGTGATCGTGGATGACCGAGCTTTGGTTGAAATACCACCGATTGCCAGATCGTTAGTTGAAGGTGCCCTTGACATTGATTTCTTCGACGATGTTCAAGAGGTCTCGGATATCTCGGCCAAGGCGATCCAGTGAATGGATTGTCACGACATTACCTTTACGAACAAATGCGATTATTTCGCCTAAAGCGGGCCGATCACTGCGGGCATTCACATCCCCCAGCGCAATAGTGCTGCCTCAACACCTGCACGATCATCTCTGATCCTTAAGACAGCCTGCCGCGACAGCCCCGTCAAATTGGCCACGGCACTGGTTCCATTCCCAAGATTGAATAGTTCACAAACCGTTTCAACCTTGGCTCGGTCAAATGTAGGCTTGCGCCCAGCATATTTTCTTTCATCCCCCTTCGCGGCATCAATCCCAGCCCGCTGGGCAATTTTTGTGGCCTCAGCTTGAGCCTGTGCAGTCGGCAAGAAACGCGAGCATCGCATCACGAACAGCCATCTGAACCGGATCGGTCGTCGCACCATCAAAAGGCCATATTGCTGATGACTGTTCGCACGGTGAACGCCCATCCTAATAAAATGACGGATTGCATCAGTGACATCATTTAATCGCGCCCTAGTCGATCAACCCAACGGATGACCAGTTCATCACCGCTACGAAGTTTATCATAAAGCCGACGCCCCTCTGGCCGGTCGATCAGCCGATGTTTAACTCCTGACACGCCGTGATCTGCGATCACTTCATCTATGTGAAACCCTGCAGCCCGCGCTTGTTTCACCTGATGATCCAGCGTCTGTTCAGTTGTGGATACCCGCGCATAGAATATTGTTGCCAAATCCATTCCCCCCAGTGTCCGTTAGGATGCTGTCGGATGATACGGGTGTCCGTAGGTGATTCGCCACCCATACGGACGACCTGAGCGATAATATTTCGCATCTGTATTTCAAGTGCTACGGGTATACCCATACGGGCACGGATTGTGATCGATCCTATGTCAGGTATTCAATGCCACATGGGCCACGCCACCTGCGCCGCAACCACAATGTAGCCATCTGGAAACCTGATTAAGGCCATTCCCTAGGGGTAGGCACATAGATGATTGCACGCATCTCAAAACCCACACACTTTCCCCGTTCATCGACTTACTGTCGGAGATTCTCCCTATTTTGGGGACAACTGTTGGGCTGAATTCTCTGGTTAATGGGAAACCTATCTATGAAGTATCCCAAAAATTGAGCCGGTTCAGGGCCTGTTTCAGCATTATTGCTACGTGGCACTTGATTGCTGCGAATTTTATTTTGGCAGGTTTTGCCCGCCTATATAAATGGCTTAGCAATAAGGAGTTTAAATTAAGGAGTGATCCTCGTAACACTAAAGGCTCACTACAGGCCTGAACGTTCTTTACCTCAATCGCAGATGTAATCGATTTAGTAACTTGGTTGCCTTTGATTAGCTTCATTGTCGCAGCTACCGCGTCGAGGGTCTTTTGAGGAATTGAATGAGGCTTGGCGAAAGGGCTTGAAAACCGGGTTCCACCAATACGAACCAACATCGGGTTTTTGTCAATGACGTCACGAATAAATAACCACTCAGCAAATCCTTCTACCATCCGTTGCGGCAATACAGGCTTATATAAATGTTTTTGTGAATAACTGATAACCCCACGAATATCGGGCACGTCAATCCCATCATAATTGACGCTATCAAAAGGAATTGCCCGGACCTGATTGGAACCAGAATAGAGTTTGGACCTTTTACCTGTAGGCGTTCGTTGAAATACGTCTTCTACATCAGCGGTTTTAAAATTTGGATGCCATATAACACAATGGAAATGGTTCTTATAGCACAGGTGATTGTTGGGGAACTCAGCCTTCCATTTTGGATCTGGCATCAGACCAGAAGAAATATCACCAATTTGATGCACGTCAGATTCCGGCACTAAAATGAAAATGGCGCCAGGAAATCTATTTCGAATGTATCGGTCGAGTTGCCACCCATCGGCTTGGAGAGTGTCCTGCGCCCATCGATAGTCTGTTGAGATCGACGTTACAACCGTCACAAAGGACAGTTCCGCAGGATTACATTTCTCAAGTATAGCCACCGCATTTTCGATCCTTTTCTCGAAACACTTACGGTGTGGCTTTCTGGCATTGCCGATACTGTAGCGTAATGTGTTCACAGCCTGCTTGTTTTTGGGGCTGCGGGCGACCACGAACTTCGGTGTTTTAGGCTTTTCTTGGGTGCCTACGATATTGCCCAATTCGGAAAAACCTTGCGCTCGCACAATGGCGAGAATTGTTTTCCACCATTTAACCGTCCCGATTTCCGCTTTACCTACCGCCATATTGCCTATATTATATTGAAGTGACGACAAAACTCTTGTCGGCTTCAATCGTGGCCCGGTAATAGGGCTATTGGCATATGCAGGTTTAGGCATTGTCGGTTCGTCCGTTGGTGGGTTGCCTGACGTGGCTCATGCTACCAAGGGTAGCTTACAACTTTGGTGCAGGCTTGTCTGACAAGTATATAGGCGTACAGGGGTAATTATTCAGCCCTAGGATGCTATTTTCCAAATGACAGCCTCGAATACCACCACCAGCATAAATAGTCGGGGGGAGATCAATCATGTCCGCAAATACTATTCGTTACACTATTCGGGGATTGCCAACCGAATGCGTCTGTTTACTCAAGGCAGAAAAAGCCTATACAGGTAAAAATATAGCTTCTTTGGTTACAGACGCCGTGCTGCATTGGGTGCAGGCTAAGGGAAGCCGAAAGGCAGCAATAGATGGCCCCAATGAATTGGTTTTGGGAGGCCTAATGAGAGCAGAAGGTAGACACCGGTCCGATTGCTCAACGCGAAAGACCCAAAAAATGCGGAGCGACATCGAATAAACCATGTTGCCGGACCGGATAAAGTAGAATGTCGGTCCGATTGCGGAAGTTTCAAGTACCGATTGCGGTTTTTGAAGGCCTCGCGCAAGGCAGTAACAATATCACTATGGCTGAATGCACAATCTATGCAGCCCAAAAGCAAACAAAGGTTATTATAGAAAATGACTATACCAGTGAGAAAACGGATTACAATCAAAGGCGTCGACCAAGACGCCATCGACATGCTGGAAGACCTGCGTATCGAGGAACGACGCTTTTGGGGCGCAATCATCGGGGATGCTATTAGGCATTACTGGGGGACTGTATTTGAAGCAGACGAAGACGTGCCAGAAGCAGCCTGACACAAGCCGCGTTACGGCAATTGGGCTGAGCTTTCTGCCTGTTCATCGTTGCCACATCCGCCATATAATGTCGGACGCAAGGCCAATATCGCTTTTTATTGCGAAGGCACTGGAAGAATAGAAATATTGCGAAAGCTCTGCTCAAATCCGTGCCATGAAATTGGCGGTCGGATCGAAAGCCCCATCATTGATAACGACCAGTGCAGCTTTGATCAGTTCTTCGCAATCGCCGGGGCCAATATCTTGAACGTAGTCTCTAGGATCGAAACGCTCGCCTTTAAACACTTTGAAACAGAAGCGTGTTAACTTCTGATATTCGATTTTTACGAAATTTTTACCAAGATCCGTTAACCTCAGGGCATAAAGCGGAGTCATCGGAATGTATCGCCGGTGCCATGTATCATTGATGATTGCTCTGGTCACAATAATTTCACGAGCAGCCTGATCCACTAAAATTGTTGTCAAACATTTGCCTTCATCGGCATGATACCAAAAATGCTCCACCCCACAATTTGATCTGCCTTTGCGTGCTGGCTCAACGACCACCGTGTAATCATCATCTTTTATCGTCGTCCAACCCCGCAGTAGAATGTTCAATTGTTCGAGCGGCATGGGGGTAACCGTTGGTTCGACCCCACGTTTCGCATCGTTTGTTGATATGCGATTCCAGCCTTCATAGATTTGAAGGGAGTTTCTCGATGGAAGCTACAAACGAGTTTCTCGCAAGAGTACCACGCAGTTCAGATGGCAAGCGGCGCTGGCCTCTGGAGCTGAAGGCCCGGATTGTTGCGGAAACGCTGATTGAGGGCGCGACGGTGAGTGAGGTGGCCAAGCGATATGATTTGGTGCCCAGTAGCATTTCGGATTGGCGGCGGATGGCGCGGGCGGGGAAGCTTGTTTTGCCCAACTTGGATGGCATGGACTTTGTGCCCGTGCAGATTGAAGACCCCAAGGTGTTTAATGCGGTTTGCCCGCAACCCCCTTTGCCGGGAACACTTGATGTGATGAAGGGCGACATTACGATCCGCCTGGCGGGCGACACACCGGCCGTGCGCATTGCCGAGATCGTGGCTGCGCTGTGATCCACCCCTCGCATGGCGTGCAGGTCTTTGTCGCGACCAAACCGGTGGACTTCCGCAAGGGGCACGATGGTTTGGCGGCACTGGTGCAGAGCCATCTGCAAAAGAAGCCGTTCGACGGTGCGGTCTATGTGTTCCGCGCCAAGCGGGCGGACCGGCTTAAGATGATCTGGTGGGACGGGACAGGTTTGGTGATGGCTTACAAGCGACTTGAGCAGAATGCGTTCAAGTGGCCTGCCATCAAAGACGAGCGTTTTGCGACTTGATCCGGCGCAGTTTGAGGCGCTCTTCGCGGGACTGGATTGGCGGCGGGTAACGGCTTTAGAAACCCTTCGGCCAGCTGCGGCAGAATGACTCGGGTGGCATTTTGGGCAGGCACTTCAGCGTGGTTTTTGGTAGTTATCGCCTATGACTTTCCCTGCTGATCTTCCTGATGATATCGATGCGCTCAAGGCCATTATTTTGGCCTCGCAGGCGAAGATGGCTGACCAAGACGGCATCATTGAGCGCAAAGAAGACCGCATCATTCGGCTTGAGAAGTTGCTCGCCGACTTCAAGCGGGCGCTCTATGGTGCGAAGTCCGAGAAGGCCAATCCAGATCAGTATCATCTCGCGCTCGAAGACATTGAGACGGCCATGGCTGTTGTTCATGCCGAGGATGAAGCGATTGACCCGCCAAAGATAGCGGCGTCAAAATCCCGCGCTGGTCGCGGTGTCCTGCCGAAGCACTTGCCGCGTGTTGAAGAGCTGATTGCACCAGAAGATGTGACCTGCGGCTGTGGCGCTGAGCGCCACATCATCGGCGAAGACGTCAGCGAACGGCTGGATATCGTGCCCGCCCAATTCCGCGTGCTTGTCACACGCCGACCCAAGTATGCGTGCCGGTCCTGCGAGGCTGGCATCATCCAAGCGCCCGCAAAACCGCACCTTATCGAAGGCGGCATGCCGACTGAAGCAACCATCGCCAGCGTAATTGTCTCCAAATATGCTGATCACCTGCCGCTTTATCGCCAGAGCCAAATCTATGCACGCCAAGGCGTCGATATTGATCGATCCACATTAGCCTTCTGGCTTGGCAAAGCGGCACATGAGTTGAAGCCAGTGCATGATGCCTTGCTGGCGCACCTCAAGACGTCCAGCAAACTCTTCATGGATGAGACGCCTGCGCCCGTGCTTGATCCGGGACGTGGCAAGGTCAAGAAGGGATACATCTGGGCGCTCGCCCGCGATGATCGCGGTTGGAACGGACCGGAACCGCCGGGTGTGGCCTTTACTTATGCACCAGGACGATCAGGCACATATGCATCTGAGATATTGCAGGGCTTTGAGGGCATCCTCCAGGTGGATGGCTATGCTGGATACAACCGCGTGCTTGATCTGCAGGACAACGCGCCCATTCAACTGGCGTATTGCTGGGCCCATGCGCGTCGCAAGCTCTTTGATGTGACCCATCACAACGTGGCACCTATCGCGGAAGAGGGCCTCAAGCAGATCGCAGCCCTTTACCGGATCGAGAAGCAGGCCCGCGGCCTATCAGCCGAGGATCGACTGGCGCTGCGCCAAGCCAAAAGCGCGCCCAAGATTGCAACCTTCAAAACATGGTTGGATAACGCCCGCACGCAGGTCTCCGCAAAATCACCCACAGGCGAAGCGCTCAAATACATTGCCAAATACTGGGGCGGTTTGATCCGGTTCTTGACCGATGGACGCGTCGAGATGGATAGCAACGCCGTTGAGCGCACAATCCGCCCAATTGCGTTGCAAAGAAAAAACGCGCTCTTCGCGGGCCACGATGCAGGTGCCCAAAACTGGGCCATGCTCGCATCACTCATAGAGACCTGTAAGTTGAACAAAATCGAGCCACACAGCTACATAACCGACGTCCTCACAGCCATCGTCAACGGCCATAAGCAGAAACACATCGACCAGTTGCTACCGTGGAGTTTTAGAGGCTGAAGCAACGCTTACGCATGGGGGCAATGTTTTCGACGAGACTTTGCAGCTCAGGAAAGACGCCTGCGCGTGTTTCGGCAATATAAATGTAATCTTGCAAAGGCCGTGGATGGGCCGCCGCGCTTTCCAAAAGATGTTGCATTTGATCTTCTCCATAAATCTGCATATCTAATCAGTATTTATGAAAAGGGAGGCACAAGTTGGCAGGTTCAGCTGCTCATGCATGGAGGCGCAAAGAAGATCGCACATTCGCCAAGTATGTCCTAAGCTTACAACGGCCTGTATCACTCAGCAGGGCGGCAGCTAACATCGCCAAGGGCGTCCGATGAACCGCGAAGGCTAAATGTCGCGATCCGACCATCAGAGGCTGTAATCGTCAAAATATTGCCTGCTGCAGTCGCGTCCCAAAGCGCAGTATAGTTTTCGCTGCACACACGGCATTCCGTGTTGATACGCCCGTCATCTGCCCAAACTATCATATCATATTGTTTTCCATCAACATCAAAAATAGCCCCGCCACCAGCAATTGCTCTACCACCAAGCTCAACGTATAGGCCCCCATTTTCACCCAAATCATCGCAACTGAAAATAATGGCATTACCGTCTGCATCTCTTGTGCTACTCTCATACACACCCTGCCCACCACCAAACGTCCACTTTCTGTTTTTAGGTGAAGGTTGCCTTGACACATTCTGTCGCCCTACACAGCGGCTCCAATGAGTCGTATTTCCGCTCTGATCTATCCGCACTCCATTCGCAGTTGGTGCGATTGAAAACAGCTCTTGATACTCAATGCCTTCGCCTAAACTGGCGGCGCGAAAATCTATGCCGTTTTCGTTGGCTTGAAGCGCCATCAATTGGCATCGGTACTCAACACCTTCAAGATACCCATCGCCAATAGCCAAGGCCCCACCATCCATGCCAATATCTTTTGGGTCACAGGTCCAAGTCTTTTCGCTGTTCGCTGGGTAGTAGAGCCCATCTAATTTGGCGATGCGCTCATTGATCGATTGCGCATAAATGGGGCTCGCACCGATAATAGTGCTGGTGATGACGGCAATTATATTAATATTGGCCATGATAATATCCTTTGCATCAGGATTGGCGAATCCTGGGCTTTTCTAATCGCCCGTCAATATAGTTTTGATCGGCGTAATAATCTCTTCCCACATGCTTTCTTGGCCTAATTCCGTAGGAACAGGCGCTTAAGAATAACCTAGCAACCACATGGTTTTGAGGCCCCGTACAGCGCCGACAGATCGTTCTTCAAGAACGAATATCCTTCACTGTCCAGCCGACATTCTGTCGTTGGGCTTCATAGCTGGCATTCTCCCGTGAGGTCGCACTGATTTGGACAGTCTTTTGATTTGTCCCTTTCACCAGCGTCACCCAATAGTAACTTCTGCTCATTGTTTCACCTCCTGTTGATCAATTGTAGCCAATCGCATTGGTAGATCAATGCCATGCCCTATGAAGCCCTCATCGGGATTTTCCAGCCAAAGATTGCGCAACGCTGAAATGTGATCTGTTACCCATGCCAATCGGTCATCGGCAGGCATTATGCCCCACTTCGTTACGAACCACCCAGCCGCACCTATTTGTGGATGGGCTGATATGACATCAAGATCACCAGCAATCTGGATAGGGGTCATTGCAGCCGCTTTTAAGCGATTTTCAGCATCTGTCTCGGCGCGGGCAAACCTGCCGATAAGCAACGCTATCAATAAAACAGTTGGGTAGGTTAAGGCGCTCAGAAGCAAAGCGCCGTTTACAATGCTATCTGGCCCACTCCCCGTCTCAAGGATGTAGAGCATTATGCGCACATATCCCGACGTGACCCATAATCCTAACTCGAAGAAGAGCGTCACAGCGATGCATAGTATAGCGCCAACTGGTCCTGCACGCATCCAACCCAGTGAGTAGCCGACAACAAGGCTGATGAGTGTGATTAAGAGCATGCGGCCTTCAAGCAAACTAGATAGGTATTCTGAAATCATTCTGCGCTTCCCCTCTCGTTATCATCCACCACTCCGATCCCGATCAAATCGTTCGGGGAAACTTCTCCATTGGTTGCTACGTAGATGCGCTGCATTAGCGCACGGCGCGGCACCACCAACCCATCCGCGACCCGACTAATAGTGCCGGTTGTCGAATGGACCTCAGAAGCAAACTGCGAGATCGAGAGATGATTCTGCTTTAGGAACGTATGTAAATTCATTATTTACGTATTACGTTTTTCGTAAGATGATGCAAGCCTAGATAGCAGATGGGGGTTTTATGGCGTTACGTTTTATGCAAGGGTGCGGCTCATTCACCACATCGGACACGACATGCGCATTCACCAGACCCTTCGAGAAGCCCGAGAGTGGGCCCGAATGTCGCAAGAAGAAGCGGCACGTCACCTCGGGATATCAGGCGCGTCGTTCAGCCGCATGGAAGCAGGGTTGTCTGGCGTTACAACATCAAGATTGCTACGATTGGCACAGCTCTATCGTGTTTCCGCCTCTTCTTTGCTTGAAGGAAGGGTGGTAATGCAGCCCACAACTGTTGATCTCGAATGGCTAAAGCGGACGGTAATTTCGGTTGAAACCGTGGTTGCTCGCTTCGAAACCCGTCCTAGCCCAGAAAAGATCGCTGGTGTCGTGGCTGAAATCTATCGGCAAGAAATCGATCATATTCTCAACACCCCAAATGATCAGTTCAGTCCAGACCGTCATCGTGAACTTATTGAATTGATGTTCAGTGTGTAATATGATGCTGCGTTGCAATCTAAGCTGCCCCGCATTATGCATGATACTGGCAAGGCAAAACATTCCATACTGGGATAGATATCAGCTTGTGGTCTTGCCTGCTGGGAATGCAAGGCGATTATCCTGCTGGGAATGCAAGGCGATTATCAACGATAACTACGTGGGGGGTGCGTATTATTCAAGCATATGACCTGGCTGGTAACCAAGGATGGCTTGCGACCTTCAATAAGGCGTTTACAATCTGTCGCCTTTAACTTGAAACATGGTACATCACATAACGCGTTGAAATCTTTATTTTCAGGCAGCGCGATAGGTGATTCAAGTTTGAATCGAAATGCTTTAGTATACGACTTTGGATCAATTTTAACCTCAAAACACGAAAAATACATCGCAAAATGCGGATAAACGGGGAGGTATGTGAGCAATCCTGCATGATGTCTTTTAGGTGCGTTCGACTATTTGAGGGCATCTGCACGCTCCATGAATTCGAGGAGCGTCTCTACCTCAACTTTTTCATTGTCGAGGAGGTCGGGAAGATCGGGGTCTTCATAGCGCCTTTGGAAACCTTTTTTTGACCCGTTCGTAAAACCCATCGGTTGGCATCATGCCTCTTGTACCATAATCAACGATTATCACATATTTACGACGAATTTGAGGAACTTACCTCGATACTCGGTCCAGCAAGGTAACCTCTTGCTCGGTGCGTCAAAGGTGCCGATTGAACCGAAGCAAGCAGGCCTTCAGTATTGTATTATTTTCGAATGCATTTGCCAGTGAAAGTTAAGATATTGGAACGCATACAAGGTCTGCCGCCACTCCCAAACATCCGCTTCTTATAGATGAAATGATCAGAAATTTCCTTGATCTCGGAAGCGAACTTTTCGATGATTAGATCAGCAATTAGCGCCTTTTCTGCAAGTGTTCCGCAAGCCTAAAACTCTCGATTGAATGAGGCACTTGAGATGCATCTTCGTACCCAAGTGACTTAATGGTATAATCCTTCACCTCTTCTATATCATCGCTTGAGTTCGCCTGTCGATCTGACCTGACAGGTTTGGACGCTCCGCGAGATTCGAGAGTATCGATCATAAAGTGGGCCCACCGGTAACTTTGGTCCAGTGTTCTAGACAGCACGATGTAGCGGAGTTCGATTTGTTCGAGCAGATCAGAAAGTCTCGAAGGTCCGCTTCGCTGATCCCTTTCTCAGAAGAGTTCATCAATGGCCCGTTGTGTAGCGAACCAAATTGAATTGGTTATCTTCCATTCTCCTATGAATAATGGCTGGCTTTCGCGTATTGTCGCCTTCGCAAACGAAGGTGTAGCGCAAAATCAACAGGCACGTTTAGCGCAAGATGTTTACGAGGCGTTGATGAGGGCATTTTCTATAGATCCGAGCAGGGAAAGTTCTTCCAAAAACAAGAAAAATCATCTCCCTTACTTTTAGATCAGGCGACCCCGGCATAATGCATGCATCCGGGGCCATCTCGGTGGAAAAAATATTGAAAGGCATCATATGCAACATTCCCTCCTAGAAAACGCGGCACAATCGCAACATCTTCACGATCATATTTAATATTGCCGAAAAACGCAAAGGCGTATTTCCCGACCTTAAAAGTCTGGTAGAAACCATGGCTCCCGTAGCAGTAGAGCACTTGAACATTCTACTACAGGATTGGGCAACCGTTAAAGATGAACATTACACCATGGTTGTTGAAGCTGCACGCAAAGGCTTCACAAATTGTGAACCCGAGCATTATTGGTATTACGCAGATGAGGGCGAATGCTTGACAACAATTTCGGTGGATCAGGCGGCTCGTGAAATTATTGTCACAAGAGCCATCATCAACGACACATGGCATCGTCTGAGCATTCCAGCGACCCCACTTTACGCTCTCAAATTAACCGACCTTGGTGGAAATGTCGTTGAAATCGAATGTCAGGGCCTTGGCGGCTCTATTACTGTGAATTTGATGGGATTCATTTCGATCCCTGCAGATCATGTTCATGATATCGGCCCTGATGACAACGAGGACCTGATCAAAGAGGCGTTTATGTCATTAATGACGGTCTGTTCCACCCAGGGGTCAACTTCATGGCAAGGATCTGAGCAGGAGTATTTCCCAATATTTTGCTCTATCAATGCCTATCAGGCCAATGGCCGGGGTCGCTTTCAGACCTTACCTCCTCTCGATAAATCCAACGAAATCCGGGGGCAAGAAAACAACTCCGGATCTTGTTCGGTGTCGTTTAGATCATACACCTTCATCACTCACTCATTACCCCTCCCCAATGACTTTGAACAATGCCAATCCAAGGAGCACGAAACACATGACACGGCGTCCCTCAACCTTCCAGCAAGCTGACGTGACGAGAGCGGTGAAAGCCGCTCAAGGCGCCTGGGCTAGCTATAGGAACGGTTGAGATCACGCCTGACGGCACAATTCGTCTTGTCATGGCCGATGCTGCTGTTGCGGCCACAGCCTTGCCTTTTGATCAGTGGAAGGCATCAAATGCGCATCCAAATTAAAGGGATCAACACAGTAACCAAGCGCTTGGCGAACGGGACCAAAACCACCTACTATTATGCATGGAAAGGCGGGCCACGTCTTCCGGGCAAGCCCGGCGACCCCGTATTTATGACCGCTTACAATGAAGCCATCGCCACAAAGGTAAAACAACCTGTTGGGACAATCCAATCTATTCTGATGCGTATCAATCATCGCCAAAGTTCACTGATCTTAGCCCCCGAACCCGCAAGGATTACATTCGCAAACATCCGGCAGATCGAAACCGAATTTAGCACATTCCCGATTGAGGGCCTTAGCCGACCGCCGTTGCCGTGGAGAATTCCTCGCATGGCGGGATCGCATGGCTTTAAAGTCAAGGCGTCAAGCCGATTACATCTATGCGACCCTAGCGGCAATTCTGACATGGGCCCATGATCGCGGCTTGGTGTCATTGAACCCATGCGAACGGCCTGGACGACTTTACAGGGCTGACCGTTCAAGACATCATCTGGTCCGAGGCGGACGAGGCTGCCTTCCTCACCACAGCGCCCCAGAGGCTGCGTCTCGCCTATCTGCTGGCTGTGTGGACGGTCAACGCCAAGGCGACCTCTTACGGCTCCCCTGGACCGCCTATGACGGCACTCACATCACACTCCGTCAAGGCAAGACAGGTGTTCGGGTGAAAATCCCTGTCGCTGCCCCGCTCAAAGCTGTGTTGGATGCAATGCCCATCGAGGCCATCACGATCCTGACCACCACCAAAAAGACATCTTGGACCACGGATGGGTTCAAACATCCTGGCACAAAGCTGTGAAGAAAGCAGGGGTCGTGTGGCCGACGTTCTCACGATTTGCGGGGAACTGCCGTTACACGGTTGGCACTCAGCGGCTGCACGAATGCCGAGATCGCAAGCTTACGGGCCACAGTCTCAAAGACATCGACCGTATCCTCGATGCGCATTATTTGCACCGTGATCCACGCCTTGCAGAATCGGCTTTGAAGAAGCGGGAAATGCACGAAGCGAGAACAAAAACTCCCAACTGACCTCCCAACTGTGGGGTGGTCACGACTAGTTTCCATCTAAGCGCTTGAAAAATTGGCAGGAGTTGGGGGACTCGAACCCACGACCCTCGGTTTTGGAGACCGATGCTCTACCAACTGAGCTAAACTCCTAGCACATTGTCTGTGGGATAGGCCAAGCACCGCAGAAGATCAAGAGCCTTATGCCCGCATCTGCACAGGAAATTCACTTTGCCGCTCGCAACTGAAAAACGTCAGAGTATTCACCCTTCACATCGAAATATCAGCCAAATCCAACGCCCCCCGAATTCTGTGCTCGCTTATACCGAAAACACTTACGGATGGAGCGCCTCAAGCGCCGCAATATCACCGGCCATGATCGCCTCCAGCGCGGCTTCAACCCTCTCAACTGTTGCGGGCGCGGCAGCTTCGGGACGTTTTCTGCACTAGGGCGTGTTAACCCTTAATCATATCGACGATGAGGGCGAAGTTGAGGAAGGCACGATACATCAGGTTGAGTTTCTCGAACCTTGAAAAGATGCGGCGGTATCCTTTCAGCCTTCGGAACAGGCGTTCAACCTCGTTACGCCCGCTTATAGATTGTTCGGTCATAGTCCCATTTGAGCAGCCGGTTCACCTTTGGCGGCACAACGGGTGTCATGCCCGGATCCAACTGGCGCGTTTCATCACCCTCGTAAGCCCGGTCCATGATCATATTGGCGCCCTGCGGTGGTGATGGCCAGCTTTCCGGCAAGGCACGGCCTTCAGGGGCATCATGTGCATTGCCGCCAGACAGGCTGAAAGTCATGGCAAAATGGTCATTTGCCGCGATCAGATGGGTTTTGGTGTTCCAGCCGCCGCGCGATTTTCCAATCGCTTGCGGGCCGCTTCGCATGTTCTCTTGAACCGGTGGCGTTCACATGCTCACTTTGGGCGCGCCGGTACCATCGGGGTGTACCTTGACCGATGTGCTATCAAGCCCAGGGCAATCAACGGACAGGGCAATCAACGGACAGGGCAATCAACGGACAGGCGGATCATGTGGTGCTCTTGCAAGGCATCAAACAGCCGATCCAAAACGCCCGCATCGGCCCAACGGCGCATCCGGGTGTAAATCATGTGCCATTTACCGAACCGTTCCGGCAAGGCCCCGCCATTTACAGCCATTCTCGGCGAGAAAAAGGATGGTATTGATCACGATCAGGTTTGAAATTCGCACATTCCCACGCTGAACCGGAAGACAGGGGCCGATCAGAGCATACTGCTTTTCTGTTATCTCATTCATAACAAATAATGAGAAGATCTCCGCAGTAAACGGTAGTCTTAACAGGCCCTAGTTGTCTGATCCCACGGGTCTGATGGTGCGATCCTTTCTTTGGAATGGAAGGGTGCCCTATGGGATAAAATACGTCATGGGCAGCGCCACGATCCCGTTGCCCTCTCGGTGAATGTTTGCATTCACCGAGAGGGCAGGCTTCGCTCGCGCACGCGCGACGGCCAGTGCGAGGGGCCGGATCAATGCCATCGGCGCAGTGCTGGCTGATGCCTTGCTTACGCTGGGCTGACCACATCGAATGTCGATGCCGACATGTTCAACCTGTGGCTTATCAATGATCTGTTACCAAAGCTGCCCGACCGCGCGGTTCTGGTCCTCGACACTGCCGGCTTTCACAAAAGATCCGATACCGAAAAGCGGAGTGTCGCCGCAGGGCAACTGACGGAATACCTCCCGCCCCACAGCCCCGACCCCAACAGGATCGAACCGATCTGGGCACAGGCAAAGGCCATCAGACGAGGAACAGCCAGTCCGTTGACCAGCTCTTCAGCCGCATAAAATGGAAGCAAAATTGAGTCGTCAGGCTATACTTTGTCTGCCCCTCAGTTCTTTGATCAGGATTCGGATGGGCCTGATCTGCTTGCCATGAGTTATTTTTCAGCAGTGAGCATGGCCATGGGCGAATATTATGACAAATATGCCGCCGACGGGAAGGGCATGTTCAAAACCGCCTGATTGCCACCCATGGCCCGCTTGCCCCCGGTCAAATTCTTTGCCCCGCGTCTGCATCCGGCGATTGGCGGGGCGATGGCGATAGAAAACTTCCGGCTCGTTTCGGCACCCGAGGCAACGGCATTGCTGCATCAGATGGAGCCGTTTATACTGGTGGACAATCGCAAACCCCGCGAAGTCAAGGTGCGGATGATCGGGCGGCAATAGGGTGTAAAAATACGGCCCCAAAACGGGTCAGGGCCGTATTCCTCAGATTCACTTCGGCGCTTTGGCGAAACGCAGATAGGGCAACTTGATATCCAGCGCGCCGAATTTAGCCTCGGCGGCGGCGTTGTCGAGTGACAGGGCGACGATGACATCCTCGCCGGGAACCCAGTTCGCCGGGTGGCAATGGGTGCGCCGTCGGTGGTTTGAACGGCATCCAAGGCGCGCAGGATCTCGGCAAAATTGCGGCCCACGGACATCGGATAGGTCATTGTCAGGCGAATTTTTTTATCGGGACCGATGATATAGACGCTGCGCACGGTTGCGGTGTTGGCGGGGGTGCGGTTGGCCTCGGGGCAGGTAAAATTCGGCGGGGAGCATGTCAAAGGCTTTGGACAACGGTCAGCGAAGTATCATCGATGATCGGGAAATCGGCGGGGGCACCGGCAAAGGCGGCGATGTCGTCTTCCATTTCTCATGATCTGCGACTGAATCAACCGAAACAACCCAGAACCTTGGTCTTGCGCTTGGCAAATTCCGGCACAAGCTGTGCGACGGCACCAAATTCGGTGGTGCAAACGGGGGTGAAATCGCGCGGGTGGCTGAAGATGATGGCATAGCCGTCACCGATCCAATCGTGAAACCGGATCCTGCCCGCCGTGCTTTCGGCGGTGAAATCGGGGGCGATATCGTTGATGCGAATGGACATGCTGGCTCCTGTTGTGGTTTTCGGGTCTGGCACCGACATAGGCATTAACGTTGGAATTTGCACCCCTCAAGTGCCGGGGCGTGGCAAAAAGAAACAGGGTTCGGGGGGCGATGGGGATTGCGAACCATTTTCTCAACATCACTGGCCTTGCAGGACGCGCGTTCTGGTGCCACGGTGCAATAAGGATATTTTGGAGGTTGGAATGCTGGACAAACGCAAATTCTATATCAATGGCGCATGGGTTTCCCCGTCTGCGCCGCGCGATTGCGCGGTGATCGACCCGTCAACCGAAGAGACCTGTGCCGTGATTTCCCTTGGGGGGCAGGCCGATACGGATGCTGCCGTAGGCGCAGCGAAAGCGGCATTTGAAAGCTGGTCGGTAACGAAGCCGGCAGAGCGGCGGCGCGTGGTAGAGGGGATTTTGGCGCAATATGAGGCGCGGGCCGAGGAAATGGCGCAGGCGAATCAGCCTTGAAATGGGCGCGCCGATTGATCTGGCCCGCGGCAGTCAGGCCGCTTGTTTGCCATGGCATTTGCAGAATTTCCTGACCGCTTTTGATCAGATGGAATGGATTCGCCCGCTTGGCCCGATACTCCGAATGACCGGATCGCCATGGAACCGATTGGCGTGGTCGGCCTGATCACGCCGTGGAACTGGCCGATGAACCAGGTCACGCTGAAGGTGATCCCGGCCCTGCTGGCGGGCTGTACCTGCGTCTTGAAACCTTCCGAGGAAAGCCCCCTGTCTTCAATGCTCTTTGCCGAGTTTTGCCATGATGCGGGTGTGCCTGCGGGCGTATTCAATTTGGTCAATGGTGATGGGCTTGGGGGTTGGGACGCAGCTTTCCAGCCACCCGGATGTGGAAATGATTTCCTTTACCGGATCAACCCGCGCCGGGCGGGCGATTTCAGTTGCGGCTGCGCAGACATTGAAACGCGTGACGCTGGAGCTGGGCGGGAAGGGCGCGAACCTGATCTTTGCGGATGCCGATGACAAGCGGTGAAACGCGGTGTTCTGCATATGATGAATAATTCGGGCCAAAGCTGTAACGCGCCGAGCCGGATGTTGGTCGAGCGCAGCCATCTATGACAAGGCGGTTGAGATTGCGACTGAGGTGGCGAATGGCGTTACGGTCGGCCCGGCATCTGCCGAGGGTCGCCATATCGGCCCGGTGGTGAACCGCCGCCAATGGGATCAGATTCAGGGCTATATCCAGAAGGGGATTGATGAGGGGGCACGGCTGGTCGCGGGCGGGCCGGCTTGCCCGATGGGATGAACAAGGGGTTTTATGTTCGCCCGACGGTCTTTGCCGATGTCAAACCCGGTATGACGGATCGAGCGCGAGGAAATCTTTGGCCCGGTCCTGTCGATCATGCCCTTTGACACCGAAGAAGAAGCCGTGCGCATCGCCAATGACACGCCCTATGGTCTGACGAATTATGTGCAATCCTCGGACGGGGCGCGCCGCAACCGCCTGGCGCGGAAATTGCGCTCGGGCATGGTGGAAATGAACGGGATGGACCGGGCTCCGGGGTCGCCATTCGGTGGGATCAAAGCATCCGGCCGGGCGCGGGAAGGCGGGCATTGGGGGGCTGGAAGAGTTCCTTGAGGCCAAGGCGATTTCCGGTTGGGAACCAAGCGCGGAATAACGGGGGCGCCGTTAAAGGGGGCATCGAACCCCCTTTAACGGCCCTGCCGGGGAATGATGCCTGTATGGCGTCAAATTGGTTTAAGTTTTGGTTATTAACGGATCGCGAGTTATGACAATCAGCAAAGCGGGTAGTCGTGCAGATGCGCCTTTCCCCAGGTGTTCAGTCCCGGCATTTTGTGGATGGAATTTAGAATGAAGCGATCTGGCTCTGAGGTCCAGATTTTGCAGATATATTCCTATGGCGTGAGATGAAAAACCGACAGACCGGTGGACTGTCGGCCCCGACACAAGATGAAATTGGCGGGGTGGTTTCTCAGCTGGTCGTCATGGTGGAAGCGTTTGACGGTCAGCGGGGCAATGATCCCCCGGATCATTTCCTGACCTTCCTTGATCCTGCGGTTCCGTTGCCCCTTCCGGCATGTGAACATGCCTGTCAGGCAATGGGCAACGGTTTGCCTGCAATCACACGAGAGGGGGCCGTTCGTCCACGGGTGGTGTGGTCAGCCGGTGCTCGATGCCGCTCGGCCATTCTCCTCGGACCAATGGCGGACAGCGGTTTGCACTTCTGCGATGTCCCCTCTCGTGCATGTAAAACATGCACTGTCCCGCTGCCTGGCAATCGCTGCTTGCAGCGATGAGAAGGGGCAGTGGATGTGGAAGAGGCCCCCCCCCTCGGCGAGACAGCACTGTCGACCGCGGCTCCGTCGGCCCGGTCTTCATATCTTCGACCGTCGCGCGCTTGCGCCATTTCGCCAACTGTCTTGGGGTTAATGCCGTTCGTCGCGGCATTTGATCCACTGGATCAAATGCTTATCGCTCGAAACCCCAGGCTCAGCGTTTGCGATCGAAGCTTGCCCCTGTCGGCGTTTGCTGCGCAAAAAAAAACCGTCGGGCAAACGGATCGCTGTAATTGCTGCTCTGACGGCCTGCGTGCCCTCCCGGCAGATTTGCCATGCAAATCGCCTGCCGGGTAACAGAACCTGGCGCTGCCGTGACGAACCTGACCCATGGTGCTTCCTTCCATTCCTGCGAAAGGATCGCACCATCAAACCGTGGGAGCAAACACGTTTACCTTACGCAAACGCTGCCTCGGTGGCCGGGCCGAATACGCGAATCTGATTGAACGTGACACGCTCTAGTTGAAAATTTCTTTTGTGATCTGAAAGATTTCCGCCGCATCGCCTTGCGAAACCGACAAAACCGACCTCAGCTTCGCCGCCATTATAAACGCTTGCCCCGCCTTACTGAACTCAAAGTGAATCTCAACAGACCCTAGGTGATGTATATTTCAGGTTGAAATCGAAACGCCATAGGAACTCGTGGAGATCGCATTCGGTACGAGATAGAAATGGCCCCGTTTGGCTTCCTTTCGCGTTCCTGAACGGTTTGATGAAGCTTGGAGGCAACCATCTGTTAAGGTTTAATTGATTTTGCGTGGGGGGAAGGAATGGGAGGGGGAAGATGGGGACGCCGTCTTCGACCAGTTTTTTTCGCCTCGTCCAGGCGGGCCTCGCCGTGGATGGAGCGGGTTGGGGTGGTGCCCTCGTGCATTTTGCGGGCTTTCGGTTACGAAATCCTTGCCGACGTAATGGGAATTGGCTTCGACCTGTTCGCGCAGGGCTGTGAGGGCGGCTTCTTGTGGGGGTGCTGGGGGTTTGAGAGGGGTGCGGCGTTGCGGGTGGCGGCGACGGCGGGTGCCATGAGGGATTTGCTACTTTCTACATTGCCGCAAACCGGGCAAGCGACCTGGCCCGCATCGGATAAGGCGTCAAAGGCTGCAGCCGATTGGAACCAACTTCATAGTTGTGTCCGGCAGCACATTTAAGCGAATAGCGGATCATTCATGGCCCTGTTGGCAAAAGATTGGCCGCCTTGGCCTTTTGCCCAATCTATAGCATTTTGGTTTTGACATGCAAACACGGGCGATCAGAGAGCGCATTGAAGATACCGATATCGGGCGCGAAACGGTTCACGCCTGTGCGGCAATATCTTCGTTGCTGGCGAGTGGTGGGTTGAAGGCGGCGAGAAGGGCTTTAAGCTCTGCCTCCGCCACTTTGCGGGCGGCGACTTCGGGCGCGAACCACTTGCGCAGGCGCTGACGCTGTTCGGGGAAATCGGTGGCGAGTTTTGTCACCTGAAGCGGGAAAACATCAACGGTGCAGGGTTGCGCATATTGCTTTTCCGTGTCGCGTTTCAGGATTTTATCATAGGTGAAATGGCCCAGTTTTGGCATCATTGATCAGACCTTGACGCCAGCCTCTTCCCAGGCTTCGATCGCGGCGGCTTCGGGGCCGGAGAGGCCTTCCATCGGCCAGCCTTTGGGAATGATCCAACGCCCGGTTTCGCGTGAGGAGATCAACAGAACCTCGGCACCGTTTTTGCCCACGCGCCAGCACAATGCAGCAAATTGATTGCGAGGTTCGTCTGCCGAAGCAGCGGGTGACTTGGTCATGTTTTCAGAATCCTGCCTTGTTGCCGTGCCTGCCGGGTGGCGGCAAATTTGTGGCTTATAAGTTAAGATATAGCAAATTTCGGAAGAAAATTCAAGGGAAGAGCGTTTTCCGCCCCTTTGCCATGAGTTATCATGGCGGTGAAATAGCGGTTGAGGGTGGCTATGATGCGGGTATTTGTGGCATTGGATTTGCCGCCGGATGTGGAAAGTCAATTGGTGGTGCAGCAGTTTCTTGCTGCCAGTGCCGCATAAGGTGGCGCAGGATCAGTTTCATATCACGCTTGGCTATATGGGAAAAATGACGGAGACAGGGGTTGAGGCGCTGCATGAGGGGCTTTCGGCGCTCTTCGGATCGAGCCGTTCAACGCTTTGCTTGGCGGGGTTTGGGGTGTTTGGCAAGGCGCGACCGGATTCGGCCTGGGCAGCGGTGGTGCCAAGCCCGGCTTTGACGCATTTGGCGGCCAAGGTTGACCGGATCGCGCGGGTGGCGGGGCGGATATGCCAGCGCGGAATTTTCTGCCGCATGTGACCTTGGCGCGATTTGCCAAGATGAATACCGAGGCAGCAGGGGCGCTTGAGCGTGCGGTGATTGCTGGCGCGGGATTCCGGGCCGGGCCTTGGGCGGTTGAGGAGATGGTTTTGTACCAATCGACGATTGGGCCGGAAGGGCCGCGTTATGATGCCTTGGCACGCTATCCGATTGGGGAGTATAGAAGGGGTTGAGGCCGTATTGATCCCGTTACAATTCAGTGATTGACCCCTGCTGCAGGGCCGCGCAGAAGCGGTTGCAAGACGTCAGGAGCCTGCGATGACCAAATCCCCGCTGTTCACACCCGGTTTTGATTGCCGGCTGTGCGATTTAATGATCAATTTTGCCATACGGGCCAGTTTCGGCGTGTTTCAGATACCGATTGCAAGTGAATTTGGCTGGCTGCGGGCGGATTTCTCGATGGCGATTGCGATTCAGAATCTTGCCTGGGGCATTGGTCAGCCGATCTTTGGTGCCCTGGCGGAACGTTTTGGCGACCGTCGGGCGATCATTGCGGGGGCATTGCTTTATGCGGCGGGGCTTGTGCTTTCAATCATTTGCGGTGACACCGGGCCAGCATTGGTTGCTTGAGATTCTTGTAGGCTTTGGCATTGCCGGGACTGGCTTCGGGGTCATTCTGGCGATTGTGGCGCGGGCGACATCAGATGAAAACCGCAGCTTGTCTTTAGGGATTGCAACGGCGGCGGGATCGGCGGGGCAGGTTTTCGGTGCTCCGGTCGCTGAGGCTTTGCTTCAGGTTTATAGCTGGCAGACCGTCTTCGTCGTTTTTTGCCGGGGTCATTCTGATGGTGCTTTTTGCGCTTCCGTTTTTGCGGGCACCGATCACTGCAACCAAGACCGAGTTGCAGGAAAGCCTGGGCGCTGTGTTGGGGCGTGCCTTGCGGGACCCAAGCTACATCATGATCTTTGTTGGCTTCTTTTCATGCGGCTATCAGTTGGGTTTTATCACGGCGCATTTTCCGGCTTTTTGTGACGGAAATGTGCGGGCCGATCAATCAAGCGGGATATCTGGCGGCGATAGGGATTTCGACGACCTCGGCCTTGGGGGCCGTAGCGATTTCAGTAATCGGGATGACCAATATTGCCGGGGCGATCATTTCGGGCTGGCTGGGTAAGCGTTATTCTAAGAAATATCTGCTGGCGGGGATTTATGCGGCGCGCACCCTGGCCTCGGCGGCGTTTATCCTGACACCGATGACACCGGGAAGCGTGTTGCTGTTTTCCCTGGTGATGGGGGCTTTGTGGCTTGCGACGGTGCCATTGACCAGCGGATTGGTGGCGCATCTTTACGGGCTTCGCCACATGGGAACGCTTTATGGGCTTGTGTTTTTCAGTCATCAACTCGGGTCGTTTCTGGGTGTTTGGTTGGGTGGCATGATGTATGATCTGACTGGGGGTTACAGCCTGGTTTGGTGGATCGGCATTGGGGTTGGAGCGTTTTCGGCGCTGGTGCATTTGCCGATCAAGGAACGACGGGTCGAATTGGTTGGAGCCTAGACAGTGGCAGGTATTGTTATACTTGGCCTGGCCTATGTCCTGAGCCAGTTTTACCGCGCTTTTCTTGCAGTGATGAGCCCTGTTCTGATCGCTGATCTTGGCGTGACGGCGGCGGATCTGGGGGATGCGCTGGGTTTGTGGTTTCTGGCCTTTGCAGCGATGCAAATTCCGGTGGGCGTGGCGCTGGATCGTATTGGGCCACGTTGGAGCTCGGCGGTGATATTCGGGCTTGGTGCTGCCGGGGGTGCGGCCTTGTTTGCTGTGGCAAAGACGGCGCTGGATGTAAAACTTGCGATGGGGCTGATCGGGATTGGTTGTGCCCCGATTTTGATGGCAGCCTATTACATTTTTGCGCGGCAATTCTCGGCAGCAATTTTTGGCACTTTGGCGGGTGTGATGGTTGGTGGGGGGAATTTGGGAAATATCGCAAGCTCACTTCCACTTGCCTATGCGATGGAGGTTTTGGGTTGGCGCGGTGCGCTTTGGGCCTTGGCCGGACTGTCGTGTTTGGTGGCGCTTGGGATTGCCCTTTTGGTGCGTGACCCGATCAGGATCACACATTCCGTGCGCGGGTCCTTGATGGATGTGTTCCGAATTCGGGCGCTTTGGTTGATTTTGCCAATGATGGCAGTGAATTATTTGCCGGCGGCAGGGCTGCGTGGGCTTTGGGTGGGGCCGTATCTTGCAGATGTCTTTGGAATGGATGCCACCGGAATTGGGCGCGTTACGCTTTTGATGGGTGTGGCGATGGTTTTGGGAAGCCTGCTTTATGGCCCCTTGGACCGGATGTTGGGCACCCGGAAATGGTTGGTTTTTGGTGGGAATTCGATTGTGCTTGCCGGGCTGTTGGGCCTGTGGGCCGCGCCGACACAAGGGGTGGTTTTTGCCACGGTGATGTTTGTCGGGATCGGGATTTGCGGCACGTCTTTTCCGATGATCATGGCCCATGGCCGGGCGTTCCTGCCCGCGCATCTGGTGGGGCGAGGCGTGACCTTGATGAACCTGTTCAGCGTTGGCATGGTCGGGGTCGCGCAGGTTGTGACCGGCCCGCTGAATGCGGCGGCGGCAAACCCATTGGAGGGCTATGTTGCGATTTTCGGATTCTTTGCGATGACGACGGGTTTCGGGCTTGCGATCTATTTCTTTTCGCAGGATCGAGTGGATTAGACTGGCTTTGAGGAGGGTGGGGTGGAGTCCACCCTACGGCGGTGCTTGTGCTTTGGCGGGTAATTTCCCATGTTGAGCTGTGAGGCTTGGTGGGGAAGGGGTTGGGATGAGTATTGAGGATGAGGCCTATGAACTTGCCAGGCAGGAAATCGAGCAGGCAAAGAAGGATTGGGGCGACCGGGTTTTCTTTTGGCTGGCGTGTTCAAATACGTTTAAAAACAATTGCCCCCTGAAATTGGGGAATTGAAAAACCTGAGGTCACTTGACCTTTCTTTTTCTAATGTAAGTGACTTTGGGCCTATAGCGGGTTTGAAAGCTTTAAGGACGCTAAATCTTCATAGGTCGAAAGTTACGGACCTTAGGTCATTGTCTGAATTGACAGATTTGACGTCGCTTAATCTGTATGAGACGAAAGTCACTGACCTCGGGC
>JASJYW010000026.1:21927251-21951112 GCA_030386875.1 Morinoia aosen
TCGTTGATCATGGCCTTTTGGCGCCAAGGTGAAGCCGAAGAAGTCGTGAAGATGTTCCGCGATAATTACAATATGCAACTCATTGCTGCTGATGAGCAGGAATTATTCCTAGGCGAGCTTGAAGGGCAATCTGATCCAGAGACCAAGCGCAAAATTATCGGCAAGCTCTTCATTGACGTCTTCCAAAAAATACGCCAATCAAATTGAGGGCGCCGAATTCCTTGCGCAAGGCACGCTTTACCCTGACGTTATCGAATCAGTGAGTTTTTCGGGCGGGCCAAGTGTGACGATCAAGTCGCATCACAATGTCGGCGGATTACCTGAAAAAAATGGGTTTGAAACTTGTCGAGCCCCTTGCGCGAGCTTTTCAAAGACGAAGTGCGTGCGCTTGGTCGCGAGCTTGGATTACCCGCTTCATTCATTGGCCGTCATCCCTTCCCGGGCCCTGGTCTTGCGATCCGTTGTCCTGGCGAAATTACCCGCGCCAAGCTTGACTATTTTGCGCAAGGCTGATGCGGTTTATATTGATCAGATTCGCAAGCATGGGCTTTATGATGAAATTTGGCAGGCATTTGTCGCGATTCTACCTGTGCGCACAGTCGGCGTTATGGGCGATGGTCGGACTTATGATTATGCCTGCGCTTTGCGCGCTGTGACGTCGGTTGATGGCATGACGGCGGAATTATTACCCATTCTCGCATGAGTTCCTCAGCGAAACAGCAACGCGCATTATCAACGAGGTTGAGGGCATTAACCGCGTGACTTATGACATTACCTCAAAGCCTCCTGGGGACAATTGAGTGGGAGTAAACTTAACCCGTCAGATTCTCGGTTTCTTAAGAAACATTACCAAAATTCCAGAGACTATGATCGCGGGGTAATGTCCAGAATATTACAAGCGGATATAAACCGAACACCTCTCATATCCTCTTAACCTCGGAGAGTTGACCGTGATAAATTTGCATAGGCCAGTAGCTTCATTGATGCCTCGGCAATTTAATAAATCTAAAACATAATTTGGTAAAAGATACATACCAAAAAGATAAATTGGCCAAAGTATCACGATGTGCACCCACCATTGAAACGGAAACCTGCCTCTCAATTCGCGACGGAAATATCTGAGATAGACACTCCTGTATATCAGTGAAAATACAATCCAGCTTGGCATGAAGATCAATATAAATTGAGCGTCTAACCCAGTTTTGCAGAATTATATAAATGCTTGGCAAGAAGCTCAACAATACTGGCAAAAAGAAAAGCAAAATCGGCCCAGTACACGAATAAATGCAGAAACAGTTTTTCTAAGCGAATTGTTTTCATATTTTCATCCATAAAATCCAAGCAATCGCTTAAGCAAAATATAATTAAATTTTTTTAAATTCAATAATTTAATCAAGTTTCGTTTTTCTAAAACAATTCACGGTTTAAAATTAAATTTTAACGCTTTACTTTTGCAAAAATTAGCATATTTGGATACGTGTCTTATACATGAAAAGGTCTAACTATGAACAAATTTATTACACTTGCACTTTTGTCTTCACTCGCACTTGCAGCATGTAAAGACGAAGAAGAAAGCACAAGCGCAAACACGACAGCACAAATTGATTGCGGCGATGCAGGCCAATACGAAATCACTTACTCTGGCGAAACAGCAACCCTCACAATGGGCGATGAGAGCTATGAGCTTAAAGCTATTGAGACAGCTTCAGGTGCGAAATATGGCAACGACAAAATCGAAACATGGGCAGATAGCGGCGAGATGATGATCACGGATCTCAGCAATCCTGACGCTGCATTGACGTGCTCGATTAAATAATCACAAGCAAGATTTACAACGCAGATCCCCTTAGAGCCATCTAGGGGGGATTTTGTTTTTATAGCTATCGTTGTAAAAACTATTTCGGGGCATCCTTACATGATCAAAACTGATGAAAAGGCTCATGACCATTGGAATCATAGCAGGGATTCTCGCTATCTTGAGTTTTGGCATTAATCGGCGCATCTCAAGTGCAAGACCCAAGCAAACTCACACCCGCAGACGTGATTATTGTCCATGGTGCAGGCGGTGAAGATAACGCGCTTATGGAGCCAAGTATTGATCGCGCTTTGAAAGCGGTCGAGGCATATAACGCAGGGCTGGCGCCATTGATTTTTCTTCACGGGCGGTCGTGATGAGCCAGAAAATTTATCGGTTGCTGAAATGATGGCGAATATTTGCGCGTGCAAAGGGCGTTCCTGAAAGCGCGATCATGCTCGAAACACAAAAGCCAATCCACTACAAAGGGCGTTCCTGAAAGCGCGATCATGCTCGAAACACAAAGCCAATCCACTACACAAAATCTGCTTTTCGCCCGCGCACAACTCGGCGGGCTTAACCAACGCATCATCTTAATTTCACACGGGTTTCATCTCCCCCGCGTCCGCTATACGGCCAAAAAACTTGGTGCAACGCAAATTCAAGTCCTCAGCGCTGGCACAACCTATAAGCCATGGTATTTGAACGGGGTTTATATTATGGTGAGGGAAATGCTAGCTTGGCCGTTGAATTTGATGCGGTTGGAATTTGCTGATCAGCTGGATGAAAATAATATCTTGCTTCGTTAAGGCGCAAAGCTTCAGGGGAACATATGGCTAAACTCTCAGAGCAAACAAAAGCGATTTTATGGATGCTCGGCGCTATGGGCTCCCTACTCAGCGTATCACTGCTCGCCAAAACGCTCGCCTCAAATTACACAACTTTCGAGATCATGTTTTATCGCTCGATCATCGGATTTTTGGCCTTTGTGCTTTTTCTTGGTGCGAAGCGCGAGTTTAAAACAGGTTAAAATTCGCGTTCTTCAGCTTCATTTTCTTCGAAATATCGTTCACTTCACTGCGCAAAACCTATGGTTCTACGCGCTCGCCGTATTACCGCTCGCAACCGTCATCAGCTTTGAATTCACAACGCCCGCATGGGTTATCGTTTTTGCGGCGATTTTGCTGAAAGAGGGCTTTGGGTGGCGGCGGTTTTGGGTGATTATTCTCTCACTTATCGGCGTTTTGATGATCACGGGAATAGGTCAAACAGAGGCGAACTTTGCTCTTCTGGCGGCCATCACCTGCGCGATTGCGTTCGCGCTCAATATGATCATCACGAAAACCCTCACCCGACAGCAAAGCGTCAATGAAATTTTGCTCATGATGACGTTGATGCAAGGTATTTTTGCGGCGCTTGTCATTCTTTATGTAGGCAAGCTTGCGCCCGTCATCTGGAGCGCGGTGCCTTGGCTGATCCTGATTGGGATCATGGGCACGGCCTCGCATTATTGCATGACCAATGCGCTCAAGCTTGCTGACGCCGCCGTGGTCGCGCCGATTGATCTCGTGCGCCTGCCGCTCTCTGTTTTACTCGGCTGGGTGTTATTTGGGGAAACCGTAGGCATTATGACGCTCCTTGGAAGCGCCGTATTGATTTTGGCTAACTATTTAAATTTGAAGCGGAAGAGTTAAGATTTTTTTCTGCTTTTTTAGACTTTCGGAATTCCCATTGCGAAAAAAATAGACTTGCAGGCAATACCCAAAACATCAAGGAAAATCCTATCAAATAGCCAACACCCCAAAGAGGATAAAGCATTTCTCCATAGTCTTTTCCAAAAATTATACATTCTTGCGGCCCAGCTGCAGAAAATGAACAATCGAAAAAATAACCCAAGAAAGCCATTAGGCATATGACAAAAAATGCGAGATAAATCGGCCATAAAATTACGAGATATAACCACCAACTAGCTTGATAATTCTCCGCTATTTCTGGAAATTTTTTCTCAACATAAAGTCTTCTGCGCCAAATCGCGAGTGGTATCCATAAAGGCGAGATAACAATCAACAAACGTAAGTAAATTGGGACAAATGGTATGATCACAATATACAACGGCCAAAAAACAGCCATATGAAGTAAAAACCTAACCCATCTGCTTTTGTTCTTAGTCATCAATCGGCAAAACCTCTGGCGAGTAGCTGCAATCTTTGCGGGTGCGGCCTTGGCAATCCATTGGTGCGCCATCGCGCGTTAAGCAAATCCGCACTTCATTTAGAAGCCCATCGCGACATTGCACCGAAATACCGTCGCGCGTGAGCTTTGGATTCGCTTCGATAAACGCATCTTCGATGACCTTGGTCGGCACCTCAAGCGGACGATCAATCGCCTTCAAAACCTCTGGTTGATTGATAGTTTTAAACATCTTGTCTGAAAGCGCGTAAAAATCGTTAAACTCAAGCCCCGAACATTTGCCATGCTTGTTCCATTGATACCACGCCGCGCCGCCATCACCATAAAGATAGGCCATGCGCGCTGTCTCGGCACGCGAAGGATTGCGCAGAGATGTGGTGCAATATTCAGGCCAGCCATCATTATATTGCGGCCAAAGCCCATGAAGCGTAAAGCCGCGCGCCTCATCACATTGGGGCGCATTTTTGGCATCGCCCTCAAGCTTGCACCAGCCCTCATTCCACGTCAAAGCGAGGACATAATAGTCAAACTCGCCTGCCTTATCCTTCGCGAAAACGGCGCTTGCGCAAATCAATGCCAGTGTTGCAAGTCTCTTCTTCATGGCTTCGTCAAAACTTCTTTAAGTGCACCGTTTTGCCAAAGGCCGTAATAATCTTGGCCATTTGGCAAGGTAAACGTGCCCATGCCGTTGGGCTTACCATCAAAAAATTCCCCTTGGTAAACGCCGCCTTCGGTATCTTCTAGGCGACCTTGCCCCGTAGCAATTCCATCCTCAACTTGCCCCGTATAAACTGAGCCATCCACGAATGTGATCTTCCCCATCCCCGCCTGATGGCTTTTATCAAACTCGCCCGCATATTGATAACCATCCTCGCGCATAAGCACGCCGCGGCCATGGTGTCGCCCATTTTGAAACTCACCCAGATAGGTAACGCCATCAGAATAAACGCCCTTGCCCAAGCCATTTAGCTCGCCGCGATCAAACTGCCCCATAATCACATTGCCATCTTTAAAGGTTAAGCGGCCAAGTCCCGAGGGCATATTATTGGCAAATTCGCCTTCATAAACTGAACCATCTGCAAACTCAGCACGACCTTGGCCACTCATATTGCCTTGCGACCAAGCCCCGATATAACGATACCCCTTAGGCCCATCATAAACGCCAAGCCCGTCAGGAGCCCCCTTGACAATTTGCCCATCATAAAGCCCGCCATCCTCATAATTAATTTGCCCGAGACTTAGCCCAAATTTGACCGTAGCAAGCGCCCAAATCACAGGCGCCAGCACAAGCAAACCAGCAAAATATTTCCACTTTTGTATCTTAGGCAAGGCGCTTCTTAATCTCAGCAGAGACCACGCCAAAATCGAGCTGGCCTGCATATTTAGATTTGAGAACACCCATAACGGCGCCCATGTCCTTAAGCGAACTGGCCTCAGTTTCCGCAATTGCGGCGTCAATGGCCTCGGAGGCTTCTTCTTCGCTCAACTGTTGAGGCAAGAAACGCGTTATGATCTTGATCTCTTCAAGCTCCCGCTCCGCCAAATCTTTACGCTTCGCTTTTTTATAAGCATCCGCACTATCTTGGCGCTGTTTCACCATTTTGGCCAACACCTCGATAATCTCGCTGTCCGAAATACCGTCATCACTTCCAGCCGTCGCTCTGCTATCAATATCTTTCGACTTGATCGCTGCATTCATCAACCGCAAAGTTGATAACTCGATTTCAGCTTTTGACTTCATTGCCGCCTTCATAGCGGAGATAATTTTATCGCGCATGAGAACCTCTCATTGGTGAATTTGCAATATATCAGTAGCCAGAGCAGGTCACAATATAATTCTTAATGAGCAAAAAATTGATTTCATTGAGTTTTTCTTTTTCTTAAAGTGGCTTGACTGGCATTATATATATAGCCTATTTTGCAGCCGTTTACCTAATTTGCGACTCGTAAAGGCACCTGATGACCCAAACACCTCACAAAACTTCCCAAAAGCCCGAATATGCAAATGCGTTAATTGCTCTCGCAGATGGATCATTATTCTGGGGCATAGGCTTTGGTGCAGAGGGGGATGTCACTGGCGAGCTGGTATTTAATACCGCAATGACAGGCTATCAAGAAATTATGACGGACGCCTCATATGCAGGGCAGATCATCGCTTTCACCTTCCCGCATATTGGGAATGTCGGCACGAATGATCATGATATGGAAGCCAGCACCCCCTTCGCGCTCGGCATGATCACACGCGAAATGCCAACGAAATCTTCAAATTGGCGCGCGCAAAATGAGCTATCTGATTGGCTGAGCGCTCTTGGCCGTATTGGTATCGGCGGCATCGACACCCGCGCGTTGACGCTTGCGATCCGCAAATCTGGCTCGCCTCATGCGACAATCGCGTTCGCCCAAGATGGGAATATTGACGCCGAAGCTATGATTGAAAAAGCACGCGGGTTTAACGGCCTTGTTGGGCTTGATCTTGCGATCGAGGTCAGTTGCAAAGAACCATATGAATGGAACCAAACGCGCTGGGCATATAATGAAGGCTATGGCGAAGCAAAGGGCGGCAAGAAAGTTGTGGCGGTTGATTATGGCGCGAAGCATAACATTTTGCGTTGCCTTGCCTCTGCTGGCGCCGATGTGACGGTTGTGCCCGCAAAAACGACGGCCGAGGAAATCTTGGCAATGAACCCTGATGGTGTTTTCTTGGCAAATGGCCCGGGCGATCCTGAAGCAACGGGCGAATATGCCGTTCCTATGATTAAAAAACTGCTTGAAGCCGATTTGCCGATTTTCGGAATTTGTCTTGGCCATCAAATGCTTGCGCTCGCGCTTGGCGCGAAAACGATCAAAATGAAGCACGGCCACCACGGCGCCAATCACCCTGTGAAAGATTTGCGCTCTGGCAAGGTTGAAATCACATCAATGAACCACGGCTTTTGCGTCGATAATTCGAGCCTGCCTGCAAATGTCGAAGAAACGCATGTTTCGCTCTTTGATGGCACAAATTGCGGCATTCAGCTTAAAGGAAAGCCTGTTTTCTCTGTGCAACAGCACCCAGAAGCAAGCCCGGGCCCAACCGATAGCTATTATCTCTTTGAACAATTCGTAGCCTCGATGGCATCTTAAAGTTTTATTAGAACTTGCTTCATAATTAAAACATATTAACACAGCTATTTTGTTGCTTTTATTAATCTTTCTTTCTGTCTTCTCAAATGGCTTGTTAGGACTTTTGCCCTAGTTTTTCAAAAAAAGAGAAACAAAGTGGCGCAGAATTCAAGCAAAAAAATTCAATCACTCAACACGATTCGAATTCCAGCAGTAAATCATCTCCCTCAATTCGATATGGAGGAGTGGATTGAGCTGCAGGCATCCTATCGCAATATTGACCTTGCTCAAACTCCGCCAGACCCGACCTTGCTCGCGCAAATCCCTATGGATGTGCTTTTTGAAAACTTTATTTTACCTTGGCGCTATATTGATGGGCGTGCATATTGCATCGTTCCTCCCGACAATCATGATAAATTGCGTGAAATTTTAAGCGCCTATGTCAATAGCCCTGCCCTCATCTCACGACCGCAAGACTATATTCAAAAACAGCTATTGGAAAACTTCAAAGGCCCACTGATAGAGCGCGCGCGCAATTATTGCCCTGAGGAAAAATCGGCGCGAAAAATCACACTTGCCATGACGCTCTTATTTTTTCAGAGCTGGGCGCTTGCGGTTTTCGTTCTTTCGAAAATTCTAAGCATCAATTTTCTTCCCGCACTGATTATATTTTGCGTATGCTTTACTATCGGCAACTCTTTATTGCGCTTTCTTGCGATTTTTCAGAGCGATCAGAAACGCAACAACACACCTCCAGCACCCGTTATACCGCCTAAAATTACCTTACTGATCCCGCTATTCAAAGAAGAAAAAGTGCTTTCTCGAATTGTGAAAAACCTCAGCCAAATGAATTACCCAAAATCACAGCTTGAGATTTTCCTTTTGCTAGAAGAAGCCGACGAACTCACGCCGCGCGCCCTTAAAAAAATTACTTTGCCTGAAAACTTTCAAACCATAACCGTCCCTATCGACTCACTTCAAACTAAGCCAAAGGCCATGAATTATGCCTTGCCATTTTGCTCTGGTGAACTCATTGGGATTTATGATGCCGAAGATCAGCCTGAGCTTGATCAGCTTCAAAAGGTGATTTCTGCCTTCGCGGTTGCTTCTGAAAACACGGCCTGCATGCAATGTGAGCTCGACTTTTTCAACACAAAACGCAACTGGCTATCGCGATGCTTCACGATCGAATACCGCATTTGGTTTGCCTCGCTTTTGCCAATGGTTCAAAAGCTCAACATGGCTGTCCCCTTAGGCGGCACATCACTCTTCATCAAGCGCGACGTGCTTGAAGCCGTTGGTGGCTGGGACGCCTATAATGTTACCGAAGACGCTGATCTTGGGATACGCCTCAAACGCGAAGGATATATTACCGGAGTTGTGGCTTCGAAAACTTGGGAAGAAGCAAACATCCGCACGATCTCATGGATTAAGCAGCGCTCACGCTGGCTAAAAGGTTATATTGTGACCTGGCTCGTGCAAATGATGAATCCGCGCGCACTATGGAATGAACTCGGTGTCAGAGGCTTCCTCGGGATTCAAATTATGTTCCTCGGCACAATCATTAACACAACCGCTTGGCCGCTTTATCTACTCATGTGGGCCTCACTTATGGATAATGACATTTTAGGCATGCTCACGATGCCATTATTCCTACAAAATTTCGTTTTGTTTGGTTTAATTTTTGCCCAAGCCTCAAATCTCTGTCTTGCCTTCAAAACACTCTATGCCGAAAAGCGCACGCGCTTCCTCATTAAGTGGTATTTGACAATGATTTTCTACTGGCCGCTGAGCACTGTCGCTGTTAGGCAATATTCGAAATGATTTTTCGCCCCTTCTATTGGGACAAAACCGAGCATGGGATTGACAGTAATTAAGCGCCCTCAGACAAGTCCTCATTAAAATCCATGGCACGCAACCGCGTTTTGAAAGCTTCATGCAAATGAGAGCGCAATGCTTCGCCCGCACGCTTTTCATCACCTGCGGCAATGGCTTCAACAATCGCAAGATGCTCTTTCATCGCAATTTCTGGTCGCCCTTCAGCCGCGAGAGAGGTTTTCGCCATCAGTGCCATATTGCGCGAAACGATCGCAAGATGGTTGAGCAAATACCGATTATGGCTTGCCAAATGAATTTGCCGATGGAAGCGTTTGTTTGACTGAACGAGTTTTTCAGGATTATCCAAAATTGTGCGATCACGCTCGATAAGTTCGAAAAGCAAATCAACTTCGGCCTTCTCGGCATGTTTCGCAGCCAATCCCGCAGCCAACCCCTCAAGCTCGGCGCGCACAGCATAAAGCTCCGTCAATTGCTCATAATCCAAATTCGCCACAACCATTGATCGGCCTTGGCGCGTGATGATCTCTTGACTTTCGAGCCTCTGCAACGCCTCACGAAATGGGCGTACGCGACACGCCAAAACGGTCGGCAAGGTCATTTTCCACCAAAATATCACCAGCGCTTATAAACGCGGCGATCAATGGCTTTGAGGATAAGTTGATAGGCATCTTTTTGGTTGCTCATATCAGCATTCTAGCGCCGAGAAAGCTTGCGTGCAAGCGCGATGATATCACCTTGCCACCTCATTCAATCCGACATAAACAAGGGTATGAAATTTGAAACCTACCTCTTCGATATTGACTTCACCTTGTATCCGTTCACAGCCGCAACGGACACGTGGCTTGCCGAAAAAATTAGCGAATATGTTTCTCATGCGCCTTCAAAAGGATGCACAAGAAAGCCGTCAGATCAACTGAAAAATATTATAAGGAATTTGGCGCGACCTTGACGGGGCTTATGTTTTATCACGAAATTTGCCCAAAGGATTATCAGGAATTTCAAGGACTTATACCGCTTGAGTTCATTGAAAAATGTGAGAAATCTATCGCACATATTCAATCCATCAGCGCACGCAAAATCGCTATGACGAATTCATTGCGCAATCACGGCGAGCATATCCTCACGCATTTTGATCTCCTTGAGCACTTCGACGCGCTTTATGGCATTGACGATCTTGGCTATTGGGGTAAGCCCTTTCCGCGCAGCTTTAAACGACTCGTCGCTTCTGAAAATATCAATCCCAAAACGGCGGTCTTCTTTGAAGATAGTCCGAAAAACTTGCGCACGCCAAATGCACTTGGCATGAAAACCGTTCTTATCGGCGAGGCTTATTATAAGATCGGTGAAGCACCAAATTTCATCGACGTTCACGCACCGACGCTTCTCGCGGCTTTGGAGGCAGTTGATGCGCTATGATGTCTGTATTCTTGGCGGCGGGCCATCTGGGTTGATTGCAATGCTTCGTATGGCCGAGGCTGGTTTTACCGTCTTGGGCATTGAACAAACCGCCCGCCCGAAAGCGTTTACCGACGACACGCGCTCAACGGCTTTCCTGCTTCCTGCGATTGAGACATTAAAAAAAGCAGGTGTTTGGGAGCGGCTGAATTCAAAGTCTACACCCCTCAAAACGATGGAAATTTGCGATGCTGGGGCAAAGCCCTATGGAGCGCGTAGCCTTTGAAGCGAGCGAAATTGGGCAAGACGCTTTTGCGCAAAATATTCAAAATCATGAGCTTAAGAAAACACTGCTCGAAGCCGCCGAGCATCATGCCAATATCACGCTCTTATTTGAAGAAAAATTAAATAATTTCAAACAGTTTCATGATTATGTTGATCTTCGCTTTGAAAACATCACAGCAGAATGCCGCTTGCTAATTGGTGCGGATGGGCGTGCGTCAACGCTTCGCGACAAGCTCGGCATTTCTGTAAAATCAACGGCTTATGAGCAATGGGCTCAGGGCCTTCACCGTGACCCATGAGAGACCGCATAACGACGTTTCAAGCGAGGTGCATCTCGCGGGCGGGCCCTTCACGACGGTGCCTTGTATCGACATTGATGGCAAGCCCGCTTCGGCGATAGTCTGGATGGACACCAAGGCCAGAATCGCCACGCTTGAGACGCTTTCTCCCAAAGATTTTGAAGCTGAAGTCAATCGCCGCTCTTTCAATATTCGTGGCCAAATGACGCTTGCGAGCGCCATCGCGCGCTTCCCCATGATCAAACAATCGGCAACCCAACTTGCCGATCATCGCGCTGTGCTGATTGGAGAGGCCGCGCATGTCGTGCCGCCGATTGGCGCTCAAGGGCTAAACATGTCGCTTCGTGATATTGAAAGCTTGACGCGCGCCTGCGAAACGGGCGCATTGCAAAACCCATCTGGATTTGCGGCCTGGGCGCGCTCGCGATCCTTTGACATCGCGCTCCGCCTACGCGGCATAGACGCCCTCAATCACATCTCAATCGCTGAGTTTTCACGAGCGGGCACCCTGCGCAAGCTCGGTCTATGGGCAATTGAAAAAGAGACGCCACTGCGCAAAGGCTTAATGCGGCTAGGACTTGGCAAATGACCGAAACGATCAAAGACACAGATGACCTCAATCGTCATATCGAGAATTTGATAAAGCTAGAGCCAAAGTTTTCTGAGGCCTATAAAGCGACGGGCAAGGTCACTATTCGCATGCGTGATGAAGGCTTTGCCTCGCTTGTGCGCATGATCGTCGGGCAACAGGTTTCGGTTGCCTCGGCAAGTGCAATCTGGAAACGCATAGAAGACGCAGATCTCCACAAGCCTGAAAATATTATTGGCAAGGATGTTGAAACGCTCAAAACCTACGGGCTTTCCAATTCCAAACAAAAAGCGAGCTATATGATTTCTCTTGCTGAGGCCAAAATTAACTTTGGCAATTTCAGCGAAAAATCTAATGACGAAATTATGGATATTTTAACTGCGGTTAAGGGTATCGGCCCGTGGACGGCTGAGACATATTTAATGTTCTCGCTTCAACGCTCGGATGTAACCGCGCCCGCCGATCTTGCGCTTCAGGAAGGCGCTCGCGTTTTATTTGATCTTGATGCGCGGCCAACGGCAAAAGAATATGCAGAACTTGCCAAAAACTGGTCGCCCTATCGCAACGCCGCCTCGCAATTGCTCTGGGCTTATTATCATGTTGTCAAAGGGCGCGCGGGCGTTTAGGTTTATCAAAAAAAGGATTTCGCATGCTCACAGGCCCTTCACTTCGCGCAACATCAGGCAAAGCTCAACGTCTCACGATTTTTCTTCATGGCTATGGCTCAAATGGTGACGATCTGATTTCGCTTGCGCCTTATTTCGCGCGCGTTGACCCTCATGCCGATTTTTTGTCGCCGAACGCACCTGAGCGCAACGCCTTTAATCCTATGGGTTTTCAATGGTTTCCCATTCCTTTCATCGATGGCTCTTCGGCTGATGAAATGGCGAAGGGACTTCTGAACGCACAAAACGAGCTTAAGGCCTTCATTGATGCAGAGCTTGAAAAACGCGGCCTCACCGAGAAAGACTTAACACTTATCGGATTTTCTCAAGGGACGATGATGTCGCTTCATCATGGCCTGAGATCAAAAGAGAAGCTCACGGCCGTTATTGGATTCTCTGGCCGCCTGCTCTTCCCTGAAACATTGAAAAATGAGCTTGCGTCAAAGCCACCTGTCGCGCTTATTCACGGGCAAAATGATGACGTTGTGCCAGTTGGTGACAGTAAGAAAGCGCACGCGCTTCTCACAGAACTTGGGCTTGATCCGCAACTTCACATCTCGCCCAATACCACCCACTCGATCGCCGAAGATGGCCTCATTTTCGCACTCGAATTTTACAAAGCGCAGATTGCTTAGCGCCCTTCCATATTTTTCATAATCGTTTTCATAACTTTGATAAAAATATCGTAGTCCGCTTGCTCAATCCCCTTGAGCATTTCTTGGTTGGCGCGATTAAACTCATCTCTGACCTTAGAAATGATTGTGCCTGCATGATCTGAGAGACCGAAAAGAACCGCGCGGCCATCGGTCGGGTCTGGCTCGCGCTCAATAAGCCCATCGCGCTCCATCCGCTTCAATAGCTGTGCCATAGAGGGCTGTTCAACATTGCATTGGCGCGCCAAATCGCGCTGCGATTTCTTGCCCTCATGTTTCAGAAACATAATGACGGGAATAGCCGAGGTCGTTACGCCATAGGTTTTAAAATCTCGTCCGCAATTTTCGTCACCATATGTGAGGTCTGCTTAATCAAGCGTGCGGGGCGTTCGTTTTCGTCAAATTTAACAGGGTTCATTTTAATATCAATTTCACTTGTATAGGTGCCTATGTATATTATATAGGTGCCTATATAACAACACCTAAATGAGTCGGAAAGACAAAAATGTCCACAACACAAACAGCACAACAAAGCGGAATCAATTGGAAAATTATGGCGCCCATGTTCGCCGTAACGACAATGGGAGGCATCGCGATGGGCGTTGTTCTGCCCTTGCTGCCGTTTTACTCAACGCAATTTGGCGCATCCCCATTCATGGTCGGATTAATCGTCGCGGTTTTCGCGCTTTGCCAATTCTTTTCTGGCCCCATTCTTGGTCGATTTTCGGATAAATATGGGCGCAAGACCGTATTGCTGATTAGTCAACTCGGCATGCTCACGGGGCTTGTCATGCTTGCAGGCGCGCAATCACTTTGGATGATTTTCGCCGCGCGAATCCTCGAAGGCTTAACGGCTGGTAACATGTCCGTTGCGGCCGCAGCCGCCGCCGACAGCTCCACCCCCGCAACGCGCAAACAAGCCATGGGTCTCATCAGCGCCGCAATGGGGCTAGGCTTTATCATAGGCCCCGCGTTGCCCGCCCTTCTCCCTTTCAAAACATTATCAGCGCCAATCTGGGTTGCCGTCGGCCTTCAAGTCGGAACATTACTTGCAACTTTCTTTTTCTTCCCAAATATGAAGTCAAAAAACGTCTCAGCAACACAAAAAAACGCCTCCAAAAATGTCAATCAAAGAGCTGTTAAGTCATCAATCCGTTTTGTTGATTTTCGTATCACTCGGCATGTTTTACTTTGTTTTCAGTGGCTTAATGGCGCAATTCGCCCTCTTCTCAGAAGCAAAATTCACCATTAACGGCGCGCCTATCACCGAGAAGCATGTCGCATGGCTTTTCTCAGGATTTGGCGCAATTAACGTGATCGTCCAACTCGGCCTCATGCGCATAATTTCGCGAAACTTCTCTGATAAATCTATCGCCATTATGGCAGGCTTGCTGATCATGTCAGGCTTTGTTGGCTTTGCCATCGCCTCAAGCTTTGCAGGACTTTGCATTGCGACCGCGCTCATTGCAATTGGCAATACCCTCACACGCCCTACCCTTATGTCGGCGCTATCCATCGCGTCTCCAAGCGACAAACAAGGCGCGGTAATGGGTCTTAATCAGTCACTCATGGCCGTTATGGGGGTGATCGCGCCGCCGCTTTCTGGCCTATTGATTACGCATCATTTTTACAACGCGTGGGCGCTTGCCGGTGCAGTGATCACAGGGTTATCAATGCTCGTAACCCTCGCGCTCTTTATGCGCAATCTATGGCCAAGCATACAACAAGCCAATCCAGCTTAACAAAACATCACAAAAATAAAAAAGCGCAGAATTTCTTCTGCGCTTTTTGTATGTATGGTTCGAAAAACTTAACGCTTAGAGAACTGGAAGCTACGACGTGCTTTACGACGACCGTATTTCTTACGCTCAACAACGCGAGAGTCGCGCGTGAGGAAGCCAGCAGCTTTAAGCGCAGTACGATGGCTTGGCTCATAAAGGCAAAGTGCTTTCGAGATACCATGCTTAACTGCACCAGCTTGACCAGAAAGGCCGCCGCCAGTTACCGTTGCAACAACGTCAAACTGACCTTCAACGCCAGCAACTGTCGCAGGTTGGCCGATAACCATCTGCAAAACTGGACGCGCAAAATACTCATGCACATCTTTGCCATTCACTGTAACTTTACCTTTGCCTGGTTTAATCCAAACACGTGCTACAGCATCTTTACGTTTACCCGTTGCATATGAACGGCCAAGCTCATCGCGCTTGATTTCATAAACAGGCGCTTGATTAGAAGCAACAGCCTCAGCCGCCGCTTCGCCCGCAACCGTATTTTTCAGATCGTCCAATGATTTGATTTCTTCGCTCATTTACCGCTCCTATTTACTGTTACGTGTGTTTTTTGGGTTCATCGATTTAATGTCGATAACCTCTGGGCTTTGCGCTTCATGTGGGTGCTCAGCGCCCGCATAAACACGAAGGTTCGTCATTTGCTTGCGTGACAATGGGCCACCAGGAAGCATACGCTCAACAGCCTTCATCACAACACGCTCAGGGAAACGACCCTCAAGAATTTCGCCCATAGTGCGCGATTTGATACCGCCTGGGTGGCCAGTGTGCCAGTAAAAGCGCTCATCTGTGCGTTTTTTACCCGTGAGCTGAACTTTGTCAGCGTTAATAACGATCACGTTGTCGCCCATGTCCATGTGCGGTGTGAAGGTTGGTTTATTCTTGCCACGAAGGCGCATCGCAATATGAGAAGCCAAACGACCAAGAACAACGCCCTCTGCGTCGATCAAAACCCATTTTTTCTCAATATCAGATGGTTTTGCAGAATATGTTTTCATTTTGCCATTCCATTTAAACGTTAAGAGAGCAATTTGCTCAAATGATGGCGTGGTTATATAGATATTTCTGCAGAAAACAAGTGGTGAAAATGTTAATTATATAAGCAAAATCAATGACTTACAATATAGGTATTATATTACCCCAATTAAATATTGTTGCCCTTATAAGAAAAAACCCCGCCATAAGGCGGGGCTTTAGAACTCTTTAGTCGGGCTTACCAGTCTTCGCGCTCAACAACACGACACTTCACAGGAAGTTTCATCGCGCCGAGGCGAAGCGCCTCACGTGCGATCTCCTCGTTTACACCGTCGATCTCAAACATGACACGGCCAGGTTTAATTTTAGCTGCCCAATATTCAACAGAGCCTTTACCTTTACCCATACGAACCTCAGTCGGTTTTTTCGACACAGGCACATCAGGGAAAATACGGATCCAAACGCGACCTTGACGTTTCATGTGACGTGTAATCGCGCGGCGAGCCGCCTCGATTTGACGCGCTGTGATACGCTCAGGCTCAGTTGATTTTAGACCAAATGAACCAAAGTTCAAATCAGAACCGCCTTTAGCAAGACCGTGAATACGGCCTTTATGCTGTTTGCGGAATTTTGTTCTTTTCGGTTGAAGCATTTCTATTCCTCCGAATTAACGACGGCCGCGAGGCGCATCATGTGATGAATTCAGGCGCTTATCGTAAGCCTGTGGATCGTGCTCCATCACGTCGCCGCGATAAACCCAAACCTTCACACCGATGATACCATAAGCCGTCAAAGCTTCAGTATGTGCATAATCAATTTCCGAACGCAATGTATGCAAAGGAACACGTCCCTCACGATACCATTCGGTACGCGCGATCTCAGCGCCGCCAAGACGACCCGAAATATTCACACGAATACCAAGCGCACCAGCGCGCATAGCATTTTGTACGGCACGTTTCATCGCACGGCGGAATGCCACACGACGCTCAAGCTGCTGACAAATTCCTTCGCCAATAAGCTGCGCATCCACATCAGGCTTACGAACCTCAACGATATTGAGGGCAAGTTCTGATTTCGTGAACGCTTGAAGTGACTTGCGAAGCCCTTCGATATCAGCGCCTTTTTTACCGATGATCACACCAGGACGTGCAGCATGAATATTCACGCGGCATTTCTTGTGTGGACGTTCGATAATAACGCGCGAAATACCAGATTGCGCACAGTTCTTTTTCACATACTCACGAATTGCGAGGTCTTCGTGAAGAAGATCACCATACTCATTTGATGACGCAAACCAGCGACTATCCCATGTACGGTTGATCTGCAAACGCTGACCAATTGGATTAACCTTCTGTCCCATTACGCTTGCTCCTCTACTGCAGATACTTGACGCACCTTAATTGTGATCTCACTGAATGGCTTCAAAATACGACCATAACGACCACGCGCACGTGGGCGACCGCGTTTCATAACCAAGTTTTTACCAACCCAAGCTTCTGCAACAATCAATTCGTCAACATCAAGGCCGTGGTTGTTCTCTGCGTTCGCGATTGCAGATTGAAGACATTTTTTAACGTCTTGCGCAATACGCTTCTTAGAGAAAGTGAGGTCCGTCAAAGCTTTGTCGACTGGCTTATTACGAATAAGCTGTGCAACGAGGTTAAGCTTTTGTGGGCTTGTACGAAGCATACGAATTTTCGCCATTGCTTCGTTGTCCGCTACGCGGCGTGGATTATTTGCTTTACCCATGACTATTTCCGCTTCGCTTTCTTGTCCGCACCGTGACCATAATAGGTACGGGTTGGAGAATATTCACCAAATTTCTGACCGATCATATCTTCTGTTACGAGAACAGGGATATGTTTTTGACCATTGTAAACACCGAACGTCAAACCAACAAATTGTGGTAGGATTGTCGAGCGGCGCGACCAGATTTTAATAACTTCATTACGACCAGATTCGCGTGACGCTTCTGCTTTTTTAAGCACGTGCGCATCAACGAATGGGCCTTTCCATACTGAACGAGCCATCTATTAGCGTCCTTTCTTACGTGCGTGGCGTGAACGAATAATGAATTTATCCGTAGCCTTATTAGAGCGAGTGCGCGCACCTTTTGTTGGTTTACCCCAAGGTGTCACTGGGTGACGACCACCTGAAGTACGACCCTCACCACCACCATGTGGGTGATCGATCGGGTTCATCGCAACACCGCGCACAGATGGGCGCTTGCCCTTGTGACGCATACGGCCAGCTTTACCGAAGTTTTGGTTCATGTGGTCTTGGTTCGAAACCGCACCAACAGTCGCCATGCATTCTTGACGAACCATACGAAGCTCACCAGAAGACAAACGAATTTGCGCATAACCGCCATCGCGGCCAACGAATTGTGCATAAGTACCCGCAGAACGCGCAATCTGACCACCTTTGCCAGCTTTAAGCTCTACGTTATGAACGATTGTACCAATTGGCATACCAGAGAACGGCATTGCGTTACCTGGCTTAACGTCTGCTTTTTCAGATGCGATGACTGTGTCACCAACACCAAGACGCTGAGGCGCAAGAATGTAAGCTTGCTCGCCATCTTTATATTTAATCAGCGCGATAAACGCTGTGCGGTTAGGGTCATATTCAATACGCTCAACCGTAGCAGGAACATCAAACTTGTTACGCTTGAAGTCAACGATACGATAAAGACGCTTTGCCCCGCCGCCGATGCGACGCATCGTGATCCGCCCAGTATTGTTCCGACCGCCCGACTTTGTCAAACCTTGTGTCAAGGATTTAACAGGACGCCCTTTCCAAAGCTCAGAGCGGTCGATCAGAACCAACTGACGTTGGCTAGGCGTGACTGGTCTATAAGTCTTTAAAGCCATTTTACTGTCTTCCGTTATTGGAGAAACTTGAGGTCATTCCCAAGTTTCAGGGTTAAAAATTCGTATACCAAACAGCCCTCGAGACGAATCTCGCGGCATTTGATCGCGCCGATTTAGCAGGGTAGCAGGCGTTTGTCTATAGAAACAACGTAAAATTACACACTTGACAAGCGGCACTCTGGTTTTGTTTCTACGAATAATGCCTAAAGGGCAAGCCATATGAAGAAAAACCTTATGGCGAGGATTGTATTGAAAAATCGTGCCACGGTCCAAACGGGTAGCACTTATAGTCAATCTGAACGCATATCTCACGACAAAGGCGAAGTTGTGGCGTAAAAATCAACAAAGCAACAAAGAACCTAACGGCAAGCCACAGATTATATTGACACGCAGATATATTGAAATAAAGATTATACCAACGGAAAAGGATCACACCATGAAACTCACAACACTCATTATTGCAACTTCAGTCCTAGCCCTCCTCACTGCATGTGGTGGTGGTTCGGGTGGTTCTGGCGCGCCAGTCTCCAAACCTACAGTGCCAACCGCACCTGAAAACCCGCTTAATCCTCAGTCAGGTAAGTCAACACTGATGCTAGCAACCACATCTGGTGTTTCTAAACTTATTCTTGATGCTGATAATGGGAAATTTGAGCTTATTAATGAAAATGGTGAGATAGAGTCTTTTGGGGCATATGACTCAAAAAGAGGTGAACTCAAATTTACAACTATAAATGGTACAACTGGTACTGCAAACTTAACGAAAATCTCAAATGATGAACTCTCTGCGTTTTTTATAAAATCGATAGAAAACGGTACTTTTAAAGATGGCGAAAAATATCAGTTTACGGGGTTTGCCCCAATGTGGGACGAAAGCACCCCTGTATATGACATCAACAATAACCCAGCAGGGATAGAGCGCGCGACTTACTCAGGCGAAGCTACTGCATTTATGGAAAATGAAGATGAAATCGTTGAGCTCACAGGCACAATGAAAACCAATGTCGATTTTGGCACGGGTATGGCCGATACTGAGCTCAACCTAGGCGATAATAACCTCAACATTAATAATTGGAAAATCGGTGAGCCTAATGAAAACGGTGAGGAGAGTGCTGTGACTGGGACGCTTAATGGAACAGAACTTGATGATGTAAGTATTAACGGGCAAATCCTCACAGGGAATGCGGATGAAATCGCTGGGGCTTTCAATGTTGAAAGAAATACAACAGAACGCGACGATTTAGTTAACATCAATGGCGCATTCATCGGCAGTCGCGACTAATCACCATCGCACTTAAAACCAGGGCGCGGTTGCGCCCTTTTTTTATGACAAGCCCCCATTTCTTAACCCATCATACGCTTGTGCCACCAGATAGCACCTCTTGTTCACCTACAATCAAGCATAAAAAAACCCCGCCGAAGCAGGGTTTCCAAATCAATTTGACCAGAGGTCTTATGCAGTTGCTTCTGTGATGAAGTTTACCGCGTCGCCGAAAGTTTGGATATTTTCAGCTGCATCATCAGGAATTTCGATGCCGAATTCTTCTTCAAACGCCATCACAAGCTCAACTGTGTCAAGGCTGTCTGCGCCAAGATCGTCGATGAAATGGGCAGTTTCCGTAATTTTACCTTCGTCCGCATCAAGGTGCTCGATTACAATTTTCTTTACACGATCAGCAATATCGCTCATGTTATTTCCCTTCATAGGTTAAGGCAAAAGCCCGTTGGATTAAGACTTAAAATAAGCCTTCAAAATTCTTTTGACAAGTCCGAACCGCAAATCGGCTCTCAACTTCTGCGCGCTATTAACACGAAAATTCGAAAAGGCAAATAGGAAATTAACCTGAGGTCAAAATGCGCTGTGAAACACCTATTCTTGCCTTGCCTTTTACGCATAGCCCGATTAAATAGTCCCGATTTCAACCTTCAAGCGGACGTTTCGTAGTCGTCAAATAGAAAGGATTTCCGCATGTCAAATATCTCAATCACCCTCCCCGATGGCGCAAAGCGCGAATACCCATATGGCACAACTGGCCTTGACATCGCGGGCGACATTTCCAAATCCTTGCAAAAAGCGGCGATTGCCTGTTCGCATAATGGCACGTTAACCGATCTTTCGCGCCCGATTGAGGCCGACATCAACTTCGCCATTCACACCACCAAAGACGAAGCCATTGCCCTTGAGCTTATTCGTCATGACTGCGCCCATATCATGGCGCGCGCGGTGCAGGAGCTTTGGCCAGATACGAAAGTGACCATTGGCCCCGTGATTGATAATGGCTGGTATTACGATTTTGACCGCGCAGAGCCATTTAGCGAAGAAGACCTCGGCGAGATTGAAAAGCGCATGCGGGCGATTATCGAGAAGCGCGACCCTGTGCGCACGGAAGTTTGGTCGCGCGATGCGGCGATTGCGCATTATAAAAAGAATAACGAACCCTTCAAAGTCGAGCTTGTAGAGGCCATCCCTGCCGATCAGGCGATCCGCATGTATTGGCATGGCGAATGGCAAGACCTTTGCCGCGGCCCTCACCTTGTGCATACGGGGCAAGTCCCTGCGGATGCGTTCAAGCTTATGAATGTTGCGGGCGCATATTGGCGCGGCGATAGCAAAAACAAACAGCTTCAGCGTATTTACGGCGTGGCTTTCCGCAATAAAGACGACCTGAAAGCCTATCTCCACATGCTCGAAGAAGCCGCGAAGCGCGATCACCGCAAGCTTGGCCGCGAAATGAAGCTCTATCACATGCAAGAAGAAGCGCCGGGGCAAGTTTTCTGGCATCCAAATGGCTGGACGATTTACACAACGCTTCAAGATTACATGCGCCGCAAACAACGCGACAATGGCTATGTGGAGGTTAACACACCTCAGGTTGTGAACCGCAAGCTTTGGGAGGCTTCTGGCCACTGGGACAACTACCAAGAAAACATGTTCATTGTTGAAGTTGATGAGGAACATGCCCGCGAGAAAGCGATCAATGCGCTCAAGCCGATGAACTGTCCTTGCCACGTGCAGGTTTTCAATCAAGGCTTGAAATCATACCGCGATCTGCCGCTACGCATGGCGGAGTTTGGTTCATGCAATCGCTATGAACCCTCGGGCGCGCTTCATGGCATTATGCGCGTGCGCGGCTTCACTCAAGACGACGCGCATATTTTCTGCACTGAGGCGCAAATTGAATCAGAAACCGAGAAATTCATCACCTTCCTTGCAGCTATTTACAAGGAACTTGGCTTTGAAAAATGGCGCATCAAGCTTTCAACGCGCCCAGAAAAACGCATTGGCACTGACGAAAGCTGGGATTTCACCGAAAAAGCGCTCGGCGATGCGTGTAATGCTGCGGGATATGATTTCGAAATTTTCGAAGGCGAAGGCGCGTTTTACGGGCCAAAGCTTGAGTTTGTCTTGACCGATGCAATTGGTCGCGACTGGCAATGTGGCACTTTGCAGGTTGACCCGAACTTGCCTGAGCGCCTTGATGCAAGCTATATCGGCGAAGATGGCAACAAGCACCGCCCGATCATGCTTCACCGCGCTGTGCTTGGCTCGTTTGAGCGCTTTATCGGCATTTTGATCGAGGAACACGCGGGCAAATTCCCGCTTTGGCTCGCGCCGCGTCAAGTTGTGTTGACGGGGATTACCTCTGATCACAACGCGCATGTGCTTGAAAAGCTTGAAGAATTGAAAGCCGCTGGCATCCGCGCCGAGGCTGATATTCGCAACGAGAAGATCAACTACAAAGTCCGCGAACATTCACTCGGCAAAGTGCCTTATATCTTGACCTTTGGCGACAAGGAGATCGAAAACGGCACAGTTTCGGTGCGCCAGCTTGGTAATAATCAGGCAAAAGTTGAGAACTTCGCAGACCTTCTTGCTGAGCTAAAAAATCTTGCCCAAGCGCCAGATATTCTTTAGACGTTGAAAAAAAGGATCGGACTATGAAAACACTCGCTATTGGAACACTCCTCGTCGTCGCACTGTTTAAGTGTGACAAAGGCTCGGTTGCCTCAAAATTTGCACCAGACGAAGTTAATGCAGTTGTAACGAAACAAAATTGCCAATTGGTAAAAGAGTCTGGCTTAGTCGACGAAATTAAATCTGAAGGCTACTCAGCAGAGAGCTTTTTGAAAGTTTGTGAGTTCTACGGATATCTCTAAGCATTTCAGCCTCTCCCGCGCTCGTGAGGAGAGGTTTTTTGATCTCATGATTAAGCTGAAAAAACTTGTCTGCGCACAAGATATAATCTAAATTAATAAAAATAGAGATTAGAAAGATAGAGTTATGAAAATACTTGCGCTCAGCTCACTTCTCGTCATCGCGCTTTTTAAATGTGATCAAGATAAACCAACATCTGCGCTAAAATTTACAATTGACGGCAAAGAATACAGTGTGAACGCTAAAAATTGTGCAACGGTTCGAGCCGAGCTTGAGGATTTCTATGCAATCCCTGGATCTGAATTATACAAATTTAAAGTTATTAATGCTGAACTTTTCGTAAGCAGATGCGCTGACGCAGGATTTTAATAAAAACCTCTCCTATTGAGGAGAGGCTTTTTGTGCCAAAACTTAATTAACACGTGTAATTCGCGCCAAAGGTGGCCGTTTTGTATCTTCCGCCACCAGTCGTGCCGCGAATGATAGCTTTGCGCGTTTGTGTATCAATTTCGACTCTCAATTTCACCAGTAAAGATTCACCTCTATTCAGCACAGAAAGATCATCATTTGCTATAATTTTTCCGCCTGAAATTTCAGGGGTATCATCAAGAAATTGAAAGCCAAAATACTTCGCGCTCACAGCTGAACCCACAGAAAACTCAATAGATTCAGGCGTCATTGACGCGGCGGCTGACGTATTTGTAAAGCCAATCCCCGCCGTTGCATTGGTGCGGGTGCATGTATAAGTCCCCTTTTGAACGGCAGGCCCCGATGCAACCACTTTCGAAGTTTCCTTCTCAACAGGCTGGGTTTGAGGCTGATCACAGGCGGACATCGTGAAAAACAGCGCAATTCCCGTTAATGCATATTTAACCTTCATAAAATCTCCTATAATATTATAGACAACTTATTTAGAATTAAATTTTATTACAATGGGAAAACTATGGCCTACCTATCACGCCCCACACGCTATCTTCACTGGATTATCGTTGCACTTATCCTCATGGGCTATCTCATCGGCTCGCAAATGGAAGGTTTAGAAGGCGCAGATCGTTTATTCCTGGTCAGAATGCACGGCTCATTTGGCATGATCATCCTCGTGCTTGGCACAATTCGCCTCATTCACCGCTTCCGCGAGGGATGGCCTGAGCCAATCGGCGATCAGCCACGCGCTCTTCACATCATCGCGAGCATCACGCATCACATCATGCTACTCGTGCCCGTTTTGCTTCCCATTACGGGTCTTATGATTTTT